>CM038796.1:157706108-158287949 GCA_021764765.1 Vicia sativa
GGAGATGAGTTATGATGCTCGATCTTGAATTCCTCACACAGTTCTTTCATCATTTTGTTGTTCAAGTTCGATCCATTGTCTATAATGATCTTACATGGAACTCCATATCGGCAAATGAGGCTGTTCTTGATGAACCTCACAACCACTTGTCTTGTAACGTTGGCGTAAGATGTTGTTTCGACCCATTTGCTGAAGTAATCAATAGCCACTAAAATGAAGCGATGTCCGTTGGACGCTTTTGATTCGATCATCCCAATCATGTCTATACCCCACATGGAGAAAGGCCACGGAGAGGAGAGAACGTTGAGTAGAGTCGGCGGCACATGGATCTTATCTGTGTAGATCTGGAACTTGTGATATCTCTTGACGTGTTTACAGCAATCGGATTCCATTATTATCCAATAATATCCTGCTCTCAAGACCTTTCTGGACATTACATGCCCATTTGAATGGGTTCCAAAGGACCCTTCATGCACTTCGTGAATTATCATGTCTGCTTCGTGTCTATCCACGCTTCTGAGAAGGACCGTGTCGAAGTTTCTTTTATATAGCACATCTTCATTCAGGAAGAAATTTCTAGAAAGCCTCCGTAGAGTTTTCCTATCTTTGTACGATGCCCCGAGTGGGTACTCCTGAGTTTGAAGGAAGCGTTTGATGTCGTGAAACCACAGTTTATCATCGATGACTGCTTTAGTTGCAAACACATATGCAGGTCTTTCAAGGCGTCTGATGTTGATCTTAGGCATATCGTTCCAATGGTTGACTTTGAACATAGAAGATAGAGTAGCCAAGGCGTCTTCCATTCGATTCAGATCTCGAGGGATATGATGCCATTCAACTTTGTTGAAGAAAGTCAACAAACGTCTTGCATAATCTCGGTAGGGAATCAAACCAAGATGATGAGTTTCATACTTGTATTTGATTTGATTGATCACAAGGGCTGAATCTCCATATATGTCAAGGATCTTGATCCTCAAGTCAATGGCTTCTTTGATACCCATGATACAAGCTTCATATTCTGCAATGTTGTTGGTGCAATCAAATAGCAATCTGGCAGAAAACGGGATATGAGAACCCTCGGGAGTAATGATGACTGCCCCAATTCCATTGCCAAAAACGTTAACTGCTCCATCAAAGATTAAGCCCCATCTAGATTCTGGATCAGGACCTTCTTCAAGTAATGGTTCGTCACAATCTTTCATCTTTAAGTACATAACATCCTTGTCAGGGAAGTCGAACTTGAGAGATTGGTATTCGTTGATCGGTTGATAAGCCAAGTGATCGGCAAGAATGCTTCCTTTGACCGCTTTTTGGGCGCGGTATTGGATGTCATATTCAGATAATAGCATCTGCCATTGAGCGATTCTCCCTATTAAGGCATGCTTTTCAAAGACGTACTTGATTGGATCCATTTTGGAGATTAACCAAGTCGTGTGATTGATCATGTACTGGCGGAGACGTTTCGAAACCCACACCAAAGCACAACATGTTTTTTCGAGCATGGAGTAACGAGTTTCACAATCTATGAACTTCTTACTCAAGTAGTAGATGGCATGCTCTTTCTTTCCAGTTTCATCTTGATGTCCAAGCACGCAGCCCACGGAATCTTCTAGCACGGTAAGGTACATGATTAATGGTCTTCCTTCGATTGAAGGAATCAATATTGGAGGCTTTGACAGGTATTCCTTGATACTGTCAAACGTTCTTTGACAATCTTCTGTCCACACAACCTCTTGATTTTTGTGGAGAAGTTTGAATATTGGCCCATAAGTAGCAGTCATCTGAGAGATAAATCTGGAGATGTAATTCAACCGTCCAAGAAATCCTTTTACTTGCTTTTCTATATGTGGCGTAGGAATTTCTTGAATAGCCTTGACTTTGTCAGGGTCAACTTCAATACCTCTTTGACTGACGATGAAACCTAGGAGTTTTCCAGATCTTACCCCAAAGGTGCATTTGTTAGAATTCAGGCGAAGCTGAAATTTCCTTAGTCGTTGAAACAACTTTAAGAGATATTCTATATGCTCTTCTTCAGTGTCAGACTTTGCTATCATGTCATCCACGTAGACTTCGATCTCTTTGTGCATCATGTCATGAAAGAGAGTAGTCATTGCCCTTTGATAAGTTGCGCCTACATTCTTTAATCCAAACGGCATTACTTTGTAGCAAAATGTGCCCCATGGCGTGATGAAAGATGTCTTCTCCATGTCTTCGGGAGCCACTCTGATCTGATTATAGCCAGAGAAACCGTCCATGAAGGAAAAGACGTTGAACTTTGCAGTGCTATCCACTAGCATGTCGATATACAGTAGTGGGAAATCGTCTTTTGGACTTGCCTTGTTCAAGTCCCGGTAGTCAACACATATTCTGACTTTTCCGTCTTTCTTTGAGACAGGCACTATGTTGGCTAACCATTGAGGATATTCAGAGGTAACGGGGAAACCTGCGTCGAGCTTCTTTTGAACCCCCTTTTTGATTTTGTCGACCATGTTTGGGTGAACTCTTCTCAGTCTTTGTTTCACTGGTGGACACTCCGGTTTTAATGGCAAGTGATGCTCCACGATGCTGGTATCTAAACCTGGCATTTCTTGGTAGGACCAAGCAAATACATCAACATATTATTTGAGAAGATCTATCAGTTTGCTCTTGACGTTGCTGTCGAGTAGAGCTCCGATGTTCACTTCTTTTTTGTCTTCCTCAGAACCTAAGTTGATTGCTTCCAAAGGCTCTTGGTGAGGTTGAATGATTCTTTCCTCGTGCTTAAGTAGTCGGGAAATCTCATATGAGATCTCTTCTTCAACTTCTTCTTTGGCGTCAAACACATGGAATTCAAAGTCGAGAGAGAACGTAGAGTTATTGCGTTCAATGGATTTGTCCATTTGTTAACCTGCATGATTGATTTATGTTTGATTAATTAACTCTTCTTTTTTTTTTTTATAGAAAAAGTTAATGTGAAAGTGTATGCAGATTATTATTATATTTCTGAAGATGCTTGTTTTTATTTGGGTTTTTAGGATTACCATTTCCAGAAAAGGGTAAAAAAATGGAAAAACAAACACAAAATGTGGAATCAAAACAACGCTTTTATTTATGATTCATAATATGAAACAGGGCCCTAAATACAAACTCATTTGTCTTGGGCAAGACAAAGAGAAATTATTTAAAAGCTAAACCCTATAAAACATCTCTCTGCCTTGGGTGAGGCGAGAGTTCAAAACAAAAGCAAAATAAACTACTTAGAACTATGAACATCAGTCTGAGCTTTAACAGGCTTCCAATAGTGGCGAACTCCTTGGAAGTCTAGATATTCGGTTAGTTTTCCTTTTGGCTTATTTCTTGTGTAGACTTTGGTCGTTGGTCGAACAGGCTTTGAAGACTCTGGTTGGTTGGCCTTACCTTTTGTGCTGCTGAAGCGATCTTCTTCTGCTTGATTGACAGGTCAAGGAGCATAAAATGCAGCATATGTGCTTTCAAGTGGCATGTATTCTGGATTCTTGGGATGTTCTTCCCAATCTTCTGCGTGAAGAGACTCATTGTTTGTGACGCTTTCCAACTCGTTTCTAGAATTCTCTTCCTGATCTTCTTCGGTAATTGTGTTGACATCGTGATAATCAAAATTTAGCTTAACAAACTCGGCAGGCGTATTAAAGCAGAGATTTTCATTTGGGATCTCGATTTGATGATGAGATCGAGAAGATGTGTATGACTCTTCTGTATGACTGGGATACTCAAGAGGATCGTCCCATCTAGTTGGTTGGATGTCTTCAATTCTGATTCTTGAGCTTTCAGGAGCATTATATCTCACCATAAAGTCAAACTTTCCACTTGGTTCTCCCAAGGTATCCCAAACTTTAGATGGGATAGGTGGAATTTCATTCTCATTGTTTTGTAGGAACATGTCTTTGAATTGGTCTGTAGGAGGATAGAACGGTGTGTACGATTCTTCCTGGGACACATATTCAAAGCTATCAAGATAAGTGCTCCATTCTTCGGATTTAGAGAGGTTGTCTTCATTACCTTCATCGATAAGAACATTGACCTCTTGAGGAATAGGGTTTAAGAAACCTCCGCTGTGGAATATTTCTTTGATTGGACGAAAAGTTTCATCCATTTCATGGGCTTTTGGAAACACTGGAGCAAATCCGAGCCCTGTTTTAGTTTTGTTGTTGACAGGATTTATTACTTGTCCCCAACCTGCGGTGTTACCGTTTTCACTATCTGCGCTGCTTCTTTGTAAGAGGAGACAAACGATCTGTTTTTCTTTGCAGATTCACCTTCTAACGAGAGTCCTTGGAATTGTGTCCCTTCAACATTGTCGGCAGTGATGAAAGAAAAAGTGGACAAATGGCTTACTAGTAAAGCTTGTTCACCAAATGGTTACTAGCTTCCCATTTGTTGTGAATTTCAGTTTTTGGTGGAGCGTGGATGTCACTGCTCCTGCTTCGTGTATCCAAGGTCGTCCTAAGAAACAACTATAAGCAGCTGGCACATCCATGACCTGGAAAGTGATTTGAAAAGTATGTGGACCAATTGTCATCGGGAGGTCAACTTCCCCAATAACGGATTTCCTTGATCCATCAAAGGCTTTGACTACTATATCATTGGCTTTCATTGGCGCTCCTTTGTAAGATAAACGAGAAAGAGTCGTTTTTGGCATTACATTCAAGGATGAGCCAGTGTCCACTAGCACATTAGATAAAGAGTCTGATTGGCAATTCATAGAGATATGTAGAGCAAGATTGTGATCTCTTCCCTCCTCTGGAATTTCTTCATCACTGAAGCTTAAATTGTTGCAAGCTGTTATGTTGCCTACAATTCCACCAAATTGATCTGTAGTCACATCGTGATCTACGTAAGCTTGATCTAGCACTTTCATCAAGGCTTCTCGGTGGGCTTCGGAATTCAGAAGTAAAGAGAGTATTGAGATTTTGGAGGGAGTCTGCATCAGTTGATCCATAACTCTGTACTCACGTTTCTTGATCAGCTTTAGAATCTCGTCGAAGTCTGAATTGACATTGGTTCCATCAAACGGACCAACGTTTACATCTGGATTACCAATAGGAATTCTCATAGGATTATCAAGAGGTGTTTCAATAGGGTTTTGTCCAACAATGGGAGTAATGGGCTGCTTTGGTGGCAACGGGGTGTACACACGTCCACTTCGCGTTACTCGCCCTATTTCAGCGATGTTAACTATGGCTGAAAGAGTTGGTATGGGTTTCTCCTTCCCATCTTCTATATAGTTGTATTGTACTGATAGGGAATTGCTTTGTTGGAGTTGTAAGGAACAGGACCAGGTAGACAGATCACCAAAGGAGAGTCTGGAACTCTTGGACTGTTGTACTCAACTTCTACACACTAGGGCGCATGGAAGTAGGGGATAATGACGTTTACTTTGGGAATTTCCGAGTTGATATCTGAGACTAAAAGCTCATGCGGATAATACCCTACCATATTCACGTCATAATCGTTCCTGTTTCTGAAGATCTGAATGTCGCTAATGTCTATTAACCGTTGAAGGTCTGCTCTCACAGTTGGACATCCTCGAAAATCCTTAAAGCAAATTCTGCAGGCTGTGTAGTCATGTTTAGCAAAGGCGCCCATTGTGCTGAATGTAGTGTGGAGTTGTACCAAGCTTTATCTTATCATATTTATGTTGGTGACAAGATACCGATCTGTATTTCTTAGTATCAAATTCACGGTATGTCCACTATGATTTGGAAGTGGATTCGTTTGCACATTTGGATTTCCATTCCTGAAAGACAGAAGATTAGCCCTTACTAATCTTTGTACTTCAGCTTTTAGTGCTATGCAGTGTTCGAGATCATGACCCGATGCCCCTTGATGAAAAGGGTAAGACACATCTGCTTTGTACCACCAAGGTAACTTGTCTGGTACTGGAGGTGGTAATCTTGTTTACACAAGATTTCTTTCTATTAAGGCAGGATATAATTCCGTGTAAGTCATCGGAATTGGATCAAACTACGAGATTCGAGGAATACGGTTCTGATTGTTGTTGAATTGTTGAGCCTGTTGTCGAGGTTGTTGATTTTGCTAAAATTGCGGGGTAATTCCCATGTTTGAATTTGTATTCACAACTGGTGCTATCGTGGCTACCTGTTGTCGGTGACTGATATTTTTCCTTGGTTTCCCTCGGGATACCATTCCAATGTCATGTTCTTTCTTCTTCAGGAAACTAGTTCTGACTCTCTTGGTTCCGCTTGAAGACCCCATTTCTTTGGTTAAGCGTCCTGTTCGGACCCCTTCTTCTAGTCGCATCCCCATGCTTAGCATTTCGGTGAAATCTCCGGGAGCGCTGGCGACCATGCGTTCGTATTAGAATGGGCCAAGAGTATTTAGAAAAACCTTGGTCATTTCTTTTTCTTCTAACGGTGGATTAACTTGGGCAGCAATTTCCCTCCAACGCTGGGCGTATTCTTTGAAAGTCTCCTTTTCCTTTTGAGACATAGAACGGAGTTGATCTCGATCTGGAGCCATGTCCAAATTGAATTTGTATTGTTGGACAAAGGCTTCGCCTAGGTCATTGAATGTATGGATATTTACACTATATAGTCCCATGTACCACTTCAATCCGGCACCGGTGAGATTGTCTTGGAAATAGTGAATGAGCAATTGGTGATTGTCATTATATGTAGACATTTTCCTAGCGTACATTGTAAGATGACTCTGCGGGCAGGAATTTCCTCTATATTTTTCAAAGTCAGGGACTTTGAACTTAGCGGGTATCCTTACACGAGGAACTAGGCATAGATCGTGGGCGTTCTTCCCAAAAAATTCCTTTCCACGGATTGTTTTGATCTCAAGCTGCATCTTATGGAATTGTTCCTGGAGATTTTCCATTTGGCCACGAGGATTTGTGTTGTCACCTGGGTTATGATAGATTACTTCGTCCGCAGTAGCGTGAACTACAAAAGCTGAGTTTGTCATGATCGGTTGAGAAACTGACATAGTGACTTGAGGAAAGGTTACTCCGTGCTGCGGAGTAAATGTTGAGTTCTGTAAAGTAGGAACCTCAATCGTGGTTGCCTGTATTTCAGAAGTGGGTTGACGAAATCCAATGCCAAAATTGAAAGGCATGCCCCATGGATAGCCTTCTGGCATACTGAAAAGAGGATTACTGACTGCAACAGCTGAAACTGGAGTAGTAGTGATCTCTGAAATCGTCGCTTGATTTTGACTGTTTAATGTTGTTTGTTGATTTTGTGTAGTTGTCAACGAACTTACGAAAGAAGTGAGTCTCTCCACCTCTTCCTGAAGTGTTGTCACTGTGCCACGAAGCTCAACATTTTCTTGCTCAAAATCTTCCATTTTCGAGATGCAAAGTATGATGCATGATTATGAATGCAAAGAGAAAAGAATTTCCAAAGAATTTACGCTAAAAGAGAAATTTCTAGTAAACATTTGGATGGAAAACACTTATTTTATTAATATTGAAAGAAGATTACAACAATTTTTTTGGAGCATAGCTCTTACAATGATAAAAGAAATGATAAAATATGAAGCTAAACTAATTAAACGTCTTCGTTTGATGAAGAACCAAATGCTTGATGCAACTTCAACTTCAGGATTTCTTTCCCATAGTAAGCTTTCAGTTCAGCTTTCTCGGCTTTTAGCTTGTTGATGACTTTCTTCCAATCTTCAGGAGCAGGATTGCTAGTTGTCATTTCTTCAAGCTTTCTTTTCCTTTCCTTGATGTATCTTTTGATCGCGTTATCTTTCCGACGAATCTTCTCATCTTTCTCCATGAGCCATTCATCTTGGAAGTAGAGCATTTTTTCATGATCTTTGACCTTCTTCTTAAGCTTTTCATTTTCAAAGTCAGTCTTAAGAAACTTGTCTTCCAAAGCTTCTTTCTCTAGCCTCATCTTGGCCAAAGCTTCTTGGTATTCTCCCATAGTCTCAACGGGAATGGTGGTCGATTTAGATATCACTGGGAACATGGGTTCTTCATAAGCATAAGGCATTCAAAATTCCTTCGCTCTTTTCTTTACCCAAGAAGTGTAGATTTCCATGGCTACACAATTCCTTGCATGACCTTTTTCTTTCCTTCGGATGTGATGCCAAGCTCTTATCATTCTGGCTTTCAAACCTTGGGAATCTTCCCCCTCATGATAAAAGTAGCTTTCTACTGTAAAACCAAGGGGTTTACTAGAATTTGCGTACCCGAGTTGACGTCTTGCCAAGAATGGGTTGTAGTTGATTCCTCCTTTCGTACCGATGAGAGGTACGTTGGCAAACTCTCCACAACTTTCAATGATTTCCATCTCATTGTTTGCCAAGGTATACCAATGGATATCGTATTTTGTAAGAGACATGAGTCTTCGAGACCAATGCCAACCATTTTTGTTTTCGCGGAAGATAGGAGACTTAGGCAAGTGTGAGACAATCCATTTGAATAACAGAGGTACACAACACACGATAGTTCCATCTCCTTGACGATTCCTATGATGAATGGAGAAATACGTGTCGCCATGCAAAGTGGGAACAGGATTTCCAATCAGAAAAATCCTTATGGCGTTGATATCAACAAAACTTGGAATTTAAGAGCCTTCTCCATTAGAAACTTTGAAGTTAGTCCTAAGAGTTTTCCTTTGGTAGTAAGGTTTTTGTCTATCTTAGATTTTCTTAAATGAGTCATTGCTGCAATGATTGGTGACTTAGGAATGGCTTCCAAACCATTGAAAGGCACCTTGTCTGATACTGAGATACCTAGGATGTGTGCGTACTCTTCCAAAGTAGGCATCAACCGATAATCAAGGAAAGTGAAACAGCGATAGACTGGATCATAAAATTGAACGAAAGTTTTGAGAAGTCCTTCATCAACGTTAGTGTTCAGGACAGTTAAAAGAGTTCCATAGCGTTTTCTGAAATCCGAGGGATCTTCTACCAAGGATGCTAACTCTTTTAACTTTCCTACATCAGGAATTCTAAAACTGTATTTCTTGGTAAATCTTCCTCTGACGTCCATCACTCTAACCTAAAATATTTACAAAGAAAAATATCTAAATTCTTTGGAAATGGGAAGAGAAATGGAGTTTTTGAATGAATGCATGAATGCCACAGAGATACAAACATGGTTAGTGGTTATACACACGTTCAAGCGTTTGAAGTCACGAGCATGAGGCCAACGATAAGAACCAAACGTGGGTAAGTTCTAAGGGCTTATTCATCTGTGAAACATGTTCTATTGATAATACAGGTTCAACGCTTCTCTTTGAAATATTATCGGATTTGTTGAATACTCGAAGTCCAATAATATTTTTCAAGAAAGCAAAATGTCTTCGCAAATACTTGCTAAACACAAATACTCCCAAGACAACCTCCACTGAGAGAGGGATCTCAAATTAACTTAGTAAGTAATGAAACTTCCCACAAGTTAATAGGACTATACCCCCACCTAGATCTTAAAATGTTTCTTAAATCCGGGTTAGGATTTCTTTCCATCAGATGAAATCGAGAAAACACACAATAAAGAAAAACAAACATATGCACATATGAAGGCTTAACCCCTTTTTTATTTTTGAAAACAAAAAACCTTGGTGCTCTTGAGCAGAGTCATAATTTTTTTTTGAAAATAAAAGTTTAGCGTTCTCCTCAGCAGAGTCGCCATTTTTTCTGTTCGCGTTAAAAAGTGACGCGCGAGGGAATCGAATCGGAATTCGGATTCTCTGGCTCGAAACGATTTACTCTTTTGATTTGTTTATAAAGATGCCGCGAGCATCAACCTTTATTATTTCCAACACAAGAAAAATGATATGAAAAAGGGGAAAGCTGCAATACCCTCAATTGATATGATATGCATTACGACTAGCGCGAACTAGACGCAACGCATTGGGGAGATTCCGGGCAAGGGGGTTTGTTATATAAAGGGAATAGATGTGGCACCCTAAATATATATAGTTATCTATAGCTTTATATATGAATAGTTTGATAGTTTTGTGTGTTTTAATTTGCTATTTCTATTTTTGGGAAAGTTTCTCCTTTGGATTTTAAGAAGGGTAGATTATGTGGGATCCTAGGTTTTGTTATTATTGTGCTCGCAAAGATCATTGGGATCTTCTGCATACATATCCCTTAATGGGAATCAGAGCATCTGTAGCTCGGATCTAAGGGAGCTATGGTTTTGTTTGGTTTGAGGGAGAAAGAAGTATGCTCGCCAAGGATGAGACCTTGTGCCTACGTATTCTCAAAGGGATGTTGAGAAAGTCAGAGCAATCGTAGTTCCCACTTATGCTAGTGGAAGAAACGGGATGTTATTAAGAGACAAAGACGAATGTTATCTTAATGAAAAATGTATCTAATCTATTTCATCACATACATTTTGAAGGGTTGATTGATTGAATCTTTCATCGTAAGTTATAGGTGTTTTTCTTGAGTGTACAAGCGTTACCACTTACGAGTTAAGAAAGATGTTTGAAAAGGTGATTGAATCTTTTAATTGTAACCATTGGGTGTTTTGCTTGAGTGTACAAGCATTACCACTTACAGATTAAAAGATGTTTTTATTTGAAAAAAGTTTGATTGTATGTGATGTGATAGATGAGATACTTCTTCCATAGAGATGATAAACGTCTAAATCTCGAGGAGAAATTGATTGGATTAGGGGGATGCTTTTAAGAAGCCCGTGGGTCCTTGTATTGTAATCCCAAGTGGAGGCATTCCGAGGGTCATCGAGGGTCCTTGTATTCTAAGCCCAAGAGAAGGCATTCCGAGGGTCATCGAGGGTCCTTGTATGAAGCTCAAGAGGAAGCTATAGGGTATGGCTGGCTTTGGCTTTAAGAGTGGTTTCACCGGGAAACCATCCTCTTAGGATTTTAAGAGTGATTTCACCTGGAAATCATACTCTTAGGGTTCTATCCTAGCGCGGGTGATTCTTTGTATTGGATCCCAATAGGAGGTTGTTAAGAGATTTCCTGGTCTCTTTCTTGTTTGATGCCCAAGAGAAGGCTAAACTCAACGAGGGAGTTCTTTTGAACAAAGCGCAAGAGGAGGCTGACTCAGCAGGGGAGTTGTTGTCTTATATGAAGCCTAAGCGGAGGCTAAACTCGGTAAATGATTTTTCTTATATGAAGCCTAAGAGGAGGCTAACTCAGATGAATGAGTTATCTTATACAAAGCCTAAGAGGAGGCTAAGGGGGACCTAGTTGTTAAACTTGCTGTTATGTTATAATTGAACAGTTATATAAACAAGTGTGTGATATGTATTCACAAGAGTTTATGAAGGAAATATAAACAAGTGTATAAAACGAGCGTTTAAAGCAAGTGTAACTTGAATATATACAAGGTTTTTGAATGTGTACAAGGAAATGAATACGTACACGAAAGGGTGATTATGTACAAGGAAATGAATATGTACATAGGAGGGTTGAGACTTACACCGTGAGGGAGGCCCAATGGTTTTAAGAGCAGTTTCACCGGGAATAATGCTTCTCTTAATACCAATGAAATCGGTGTATAAACAAGCGAATGAAAACAAACGAAAAAAGTTTATTTATGCTTGGATATTTATAAAGATGATTGAATATGTACAGGGAAAATTTAATATGTACATAACGGTTTTGAGAGTTACACCGTGAGGGAGGCCCATGATCAAATAAGAAATTCGAGGAAAAACTAGTTCGGCTTTATCTTCAAATCGAGTCGATCATGGAAAAAGGTGTGTAAGTTTTGTTGAAAAGTTTTTGAAAAAGGTTTTGAAAATGATTTTGAAAAGTGAAGTATATTCACAAGAAGTTTTGAAAAGATTTGAGTTTGAAAGTTTGAAAGAAAACATCTTTGAAAAGTATTTAGGAATACTTAAAATGTTTCATTTTTTTGACTTAATAAAAATATAATCAAAAGAAAATATTTTTGATTTTTTTTCACATAGTCATAAAATAGGCATATTAAATGACAAGTGTGCAAAAAATCATCTCAAAATGAGAAGTTTTGATTGGTTTTTGAAAATGTTGAAGTTTGATAGAAAATGTGAAGAAAACAAGTAGTAAAAATTTGATTTTGGTCCTAAGGAGGTTTGAACTCAAGACCGTTGGCTTAGAACTGAAAAGCTTTACCACTGAGCCATGTGTTTATCTTGTTATTTACACGCCTTCATTTAACTATATTTAAAGCAAGACTTTGAAAATGTTTTAAAATGAAGGAGAAGTGGAAAAGATGAAAAAATGGTCTCAGGGGGATTCGAACCCTTGATCATAGGCAAGGCAAAGGACATGAAAAGCGTGCTGACTACCACTGGGGTGGCTATACATCCGTGAATAAAACATGAATCATTAAATATATTCTAAAACGAAAATTTGAATTTTCCAGAAAACTGAAAAAACGCGCGCATCTCCATCTTCTTCTTCCTCAAGCTTTGATTTCGTAACTTCTTCATTTCTCAATGAAATTGAAAGATGTAAACATCAAAGTTGCTCGTCTTGAACCAAGGAATATGATGGTGATGTTTAATTTCATTTATTTTGAACTTAAGATGATTAATTTTGAACGAGGACATTTGAACCCTAATTCTAAGAATCAATATGAAATCGTGTATGGATCATGATTTGTGAAATTGATTGAGGGTTAATGATCAGTATGAGTGCAGAAACCAGATGGCCAAGCAATTTTTCATCTGTAATGCATGAATCATAGAGTTCAAAGTTTGAGTAGCTTACCTCTTCGAACCGAAATCGAATTCTTAGTTAGAGTGTTTCCAGTTATGTTTTGAGGATTGCTATAGCTTCACTGGACCTTATGGAAGGTGTGGAAGTGCTTAGCTTGATTTGAAATGGTCTGGATCGTTCCACCCAAGTCCAACTGCAGCCACTTAGAGTGAGTTTTTAATTTGATGTTGGAGATGTTACAGGTCAGGGATGAGTACTTGGATCACTCATATGAAGTGTATGGAAGGTATTTGAAGTGATAGATCAAGGCTAGCACGAGCAGATTGAGATATGGCAAGTTTAAGGCACAATTTGCAAGTTTATGGATTTTGGAGCATGATTCTGAGTTTGGACAGTGTTCTGGTGGTTTTAAGTTTTAGACAACTTCTAAATGATGTTTAGAACATGTTAAGAGCTTAAATTCACTCAGATTTTGCAAGGTTTGAAGATTGCAAAATTCCCCTCTTTGAACTTTGAAACTTGGAACTTAAGAAAGAAAGAAGGAAAGCTTGATTATGATAGCTTTGGTGTGATTTGAAAATGAAGAAATGACCTCTATTTATAGGCCAAGAAATCTGAATGACAAGGCATGGCTATCATTGAGAGAGCTTGCAACTTGCTTAAGTGGTAAGAAGGAATCTTTTGCATTTAATGCAAAAGTTACTTTCTAACCATGGTTAGAAATTTCTCTTTGATTCAATCCTCTTCTCAATCATGCAAAACTGATATTTATCAGTTATAATCTACCCCTAGGTGATGACAAGGCTTCTAGAAAGGGAGAGTTATGAAAAATGACTTATAATTTTGAAGCATGAACTTGGAATTCCATGGTTTTGGAGCTCTATGTTTCAAAATCAAAAGCATAGCTAGACAAAGTGTTTTTGCAAGTTATTGGACATTTTGGAAAGCTTGTAACAAGGACTACAACTTTTATGTTTTGAGTTTTTTCTGAATCCAATTGGATCTAGGTGAAAAATGGCCATGAAAGTGAGGAAAAACCATGTTTCTTAACACTTGAAAATTTTTCTAAGTGTTAGAAAAATTACAAATCTTGACTTTTTGTTGACTTTTTCACATTTCTTGATTTTTTATGATCATGATGGATTATTTGAAATGTTTTTATGATTGACAAAGTTTAGTCTTGAAAAAGTTGACCAAAAGTCAAAGTTTGACTTTTTTGAGCAGATGAATTTTCATCAGATGGTTCAGAATTCGTCTGATGAAGAAACATGGATTTTTGAAATGTTTTGAATCAAGAAATTAGGTCAATAGGTTTCATTGAAGATGTTAAGATCAATCTTCAAGCAAATAGGTCATCCATTGAGCAGAAAGTCAATGATTCACTATCTTCGATCAAAACCCTAATTGGTCGATTCAAGGTAGATCATGAGAAAAAGTTGGGAATCTGAATATCAAATGTTGATGATTGATTAAGATAGATAATTTGAGTGGAGTGGAAACTCAAAACCTAGTTGGTCACATCTTGAACAGATGAAATTTTGAAGAAACCCTAATTTTGACTACTAGAAGCCATGCACGATCTATTCTATTCTGAAACTGTTAGTGATGCAGTGGTGCATATGTGGATAATATAAGATGGTATCTTAGGTCAAAAATTGGGGTATGACAGATGCCCCTATTTAAGTTTCTCTAACCTGAGATATGAAGATGAAAATCTTCGTCTCGATAGGTGTGAAGAGACTTAAATATCAGAATACGCAAATTTTGGACCTAAGACACCAAAAAATGTGAATGATGCAAAATGATTACAAAAAGTTCACCTAGGAGATATCAAAGATTGATATGTTGGGGGGAAAATTGTGAGGATGACTCAATCTGTCTAAGAAAGGAGAATCTTGTTTGTTGGGAAACAAGCAATATGGTTCACTGGGAAAATTGATTCACAATGCAAGTGAAAATCTGTTTCGCTTTGGGAAACGAGGAGATTACCTTCTGTCAGCCTTGTGACAATGTTAAGGTAATTGAAAATGACATTACTAACTATCAGCCTCATGATAGTTTATGGTAATGAGCTCTGAAGGTATTACCAATTATTAGCAAAGTGATAACTATAATAAGGTAATTCTTTTAAGAAATTTACAGAGTATTCAGCCTTGTGAATAACAGACAATGATGGAAACAGATCTCAAGTGAGTTTCTATTTTCACAGTTACAACCTTGCCAGGGATCTCTCTCTTGAGAAGATGCAGGCATTTTGATTGTAAGGATACAGGTTTTCTTCAGACAGAAAGACAACTGTGGGGATTTCTTGAAGTTTCATGATTGGACTTGTTGAGAAGAACAATCCTTTTTTATGACAAGTTTCAAAATAAAAGGAAATAAGCAGCTCGGATAACGAGGCTATTGCTTATTGTTTGCAAGTAGATTTTTTTGTGAAATCTAAACCCTGAATTGATTAGAGACGAGGTTCTATCCAGGAATGAACTGGAAAGAACGGTCAATCAAGACTTTGTTCCCTAATGAGGAATGATCTCAGTTGGGGAATAGGAGAGAAAAATGTATTTTTCTACTTGGGGATAATCTACTGGAGAGATGACATACCCACACTTGTTTTTGGGAATATATGCATCCTAAACAAGTGATAGAAGCAAATATTGAGAAATGCAGGAATGCATTAATGATGCTATTATGTACGATGAATGTTATGAATGTCATATGCATGCTGACGATACTTGACAAGACAACAAAAACGGTATTTGGGAAAAGGACTATGTCACAGTTCAAACAAATACTCAGAAAAATCTGCAGCGATGGCGTAGACGTTACCGATGATGAATCTGAGTTGCATGCTTTAAACTTTCTTGGGAAAGGCATTTCATTGGCAACCTTGTTGGGGATTCTTTTTCGGATAAGAATACCATCCTTTGATGATCTCTTTTGAGGAGAAGAAAACTTCTTAGCAGTTGCTTTATCTTTTAGAGGTCGAAACACTCATGGAGAAACCTATTGAAGTTCTTTCTGTGTCCATAGTTCAAAGGAAAATTCGCTTTTATTTCAAAAAATTTGAAGTAAAAATTCATTTAAAACTCTTGTTTTCAAAATTGATTTTCACAATAAAAAGCGTTATTTTGCAAAACTGAATAAAGTAGGAATTGCAAACAAATGGGCACAAGGCTCAAATTTTATTGATAGAATAGTAATCAGTCAAAGGCGTGATTCCATGAACTATTTACAAAAGTTGGAAATGATAATTTATTGGGAAAAGGCTACATCGAAAGAAATAACCACTATTATCCCAAACAACTTTGAATTCCAACTGTGCTTGTTGCTTTTAGAAGATTTGATTGAAGATCCGTTGATGGAAGATTCTTCAGATTGACGAAGTACGGACTGATGCAGTTACTTTGTCATTTTGATCCTTGATTTTTCCTAGACTGCCTTTTCAGGTTTTCAATCTATCAGGATAATTTCTATTTATTGTCTCTAAATTTTGCCTGGACCGCCTTTTCAGGTTTTCAGTCCATCGAGACACTCATTTTGCCTAAGCCGCCCTTTTCGGGTTTTCGACTTATCGAGCTGTTCTTTTGTCTTTTTAGACAAAGTATTTCTTGACTGCATCAGCATTCACAGGATGCGGGAGTTCATCACCGTCCATAGTTGTGAGAGTCATAGCACCGCCAGAAAAGCTTCTTTTGACGATGTATGGGCCTTCGTAATTAGGAGTCCATTTGCCCCTTGAATCTGGTTGAAAAGACAAAATCTTTTTAAGCACGAGGTCGCCTTCTTGGAATTCACGAGGTCGAACCTTTTTGTCGAAGGCTTTCTTCATCCTTCTTTGATATAGTTGTCCATGACACAGAGCGGTCAGGCGCTTTTCTTCGATTAAGTTCAGCTGGTTGTATCTACTTTGACACCATTCGGCCTCAGATAACTTAGCTTCCATGAGAACTCTCATCGATGGAATTTCAACTTCTACGGGGAGCACTGCTTCCATGTCGTATACTAGAGAAAAAGGAGTTGCCCCTTTTGAATTACGTACCGAAGTACGATACCCATGCAGGGCAAATACCAGGATTTTGTGCCAGTCTTTGTAGGTGATGACCATCTTCTGGACGATCTTTTTGATGTTCTTGTTGGCAGCTTCCACGGCGCCGTTCATCTTTGGTCGGTAAGGAGATGAGTTATGATGCTCGATCTTGAATTCCTCACACAGTTCTTTCATCATTTTGTTGTTCAAGTTCGATCCATTGTCTATAATGATCTTACATGGAACTCCATATCGGCAAATGAGGCTTTTCTTGATGAACCTCACAACCACTTGTCTTGTAACGTTGGCGTAAGATGTTGTTTCGACCCATTTGCTGAAGTAATCAATAGCCACTAAAATGAAGCGATGTCCGTTGGACGCTTTTGATTCGATCATCCCAATCATGTCTATACCCCACATGGAGAAAGGCCACGGAGAGGAGAGAACGTTGAGTAGAGTCGGCGGCACATGGATCTTATCTGCGTAGATCTGGAACTTGTGATATCTCTTGACGTGTTTACAGCAATCGGATTCCATTATTATCCAATAATATCCTGCTCTCAAGACCTTTCTGGACATTACATGCCCATTTGAATGGGTTCCAAAGGACCCTTCATGCACTTCGTGAATTATCATGTGCTTCGTGTCTATCCACGCTTCCGAGAAGGACCGTGTCGAAGTTTCTTTTATATAGCACATCTTCATTCAGGAAGAAATTTCTAGAAAGCCTCCGTAGAGTTTTCCTATCTTTGTACGATGCCCCGAGTGGGTACTCCTGAGTTTGAAGGAAGCGTTTGATGTCGTGAAACCACAGTTTATCATCGATGACTGCTTTAGTTGCAAACACATATGCAGGTCTTTCAAGGCGTCTGATGTTGATCTTAGGCATATCGTTCCAATGGTTGACTTTGAACATAGAAGATAGAGTAGCCAAGGCGTCTTCCATTCGATTCAGATCTCGAGGGATATGATGCCATTCAACTTTGTTGAAGAAAGTCAACAAACGTCTTGCATAATCTCGGTAGGGAATCAAACCAAGATGATGAGTTTCATACTTGTATTTGATTTGATTGATCACAAGGGCTGAATCTCCATATATGTCAAGGATCTTGATCCTCAAGTCAATGGCTTCTTTGATACCCATGATACAAGCTTCATATTCTGCAATGTTGTTGGTGCAATCAAATAGCAATCGGAAAACGGATATGAGAACCCTCGGTAATGATGATCGCCCCAATTCCATTGCCAAAAACGTTAACTGCTCCATCAAAGATTAAGCCCCATCTAGATTCTGGATCAGGACCTTCTTCAAGTAATGGTTCGTCACAATCTTTCATCTTTAAGTACATAACATCCTTGTCAGGGAAGTCGAACTTGAGAGATTGGTATTCGTTGATCGGTTGATAAGCCAAGTGATCGGCAAGAATGCTTCCTTTGACCGCTTTTTGGGCGCGGTATTGGATGTCATATTCAGATAATAGCATCTGCCATTGAGCGATTCTCCCTATTAAGGCATGCTTTTCAAAGACGTACTTGATTGGATCCATTTTGGAGATTAACCAAGTCGTGTGATTGATCATGTACTGGCGGAGACGTTTCGAAACCCACACCAAAGCACAACATGTTTTTTCGAGCATGGAGTAACGAGTTTCACAATCTATGAACTTCTTACTCAAGTAGTAGATGGCATGCTCTTTCTTTCCAGTTTCATCTTGATGTCCAAGCACGCAGCCCACGGAATCTTCTAGCACGGTAAGGTACATGATTAATGGTCTTCCTTCGATTGAAGGAATCAATATTGGAGGCTTTGACAGGTATTCCTTGATACTGTCAAACGTTCTTTGACAATCTTCTGTCCACACAACCTCTTGATTTTTGTGGAGAAGTTTGAATATTGGCCCATAAGTAGCGATCATCGAGAGATAAGGAGATGTATTCAACCGTCCAAGAAATCCTTTTACTTGCTTTTCTATATGTGGCGTAGGAATTTCTTGAATAGCCTTGACTTTGTCAGGGTCAACTTCAATACCTCTTTGACTGACGATGAAACCTAGGAGTTTTCCAGATCTTACCCCAAAGGTGCATTTGTTAGAATTCAGGCGAAGCTGAAATTTCCTTAGTCGTTGAAACAACTTTAAGAGATATTCTATATGCTCTTCTTCAGTGTCAGACTTTGCTATCATGTCATCCACGTAGACTTCGATCTCTTTGTGCATCATGTCATGAAAGAGAGTAGTCATTGCCCTTTGATAAGTTGCGCCTACATTCTTTAATCCAAACGGCATTACTTTGTAGCAAAATGTGCCCCATGGCGTGATGAAAGATGTCTTCTCCATGTCTTCGGGAGCCACTCTGATCTGATTATAGCCAGAGAAACCGTCCATGAAGGAAAAGACGTTGAACTTTGCAGTGCTATCCACTAGCATGTCGATATACAGTAGTGGGAAATCGTCTTTTGGACTTGCCTTGTTCAAGTCCCGGTAGTCAACACATATTCTGACTTTTCCGTCTTTCTTTGAGACAGGCACTATGTTGGCTAACCATTGAGGATATTCAGAGGTAACGGGGAAACCTGCGTCGAGCTTCTTTTGAACCCCCTTTTTGATTTTGTCGACCATGTTTGGGTGAACTCTTCTCAGTCTTTGTTTCACTGGTGGACACTCCGGTTTTAATGGCAAGTGATGCTCCACGATGCTGGTATCTAAACCTGGCATTTCTTGGTAGGACCAAGCAAATACATCAACATATTATTTGAGAAGATCTATCAGTTTGCTCTTGACGTTGCTGTCGAGTAGAGCTCCGATGTTCACTTCTTTTTTGTCTTCCTCAGAACCTAAGTTGATTGCTTCCAAAGGCTCTTGGTGAGGTTGAATGATTCTTTCCTCGTGCTTAAGTAGTCGGGAAATCTCATATGAGATCTCTTCTTCAACTTCTTCTTTGGCGTCAAACACATGGAATTCAAAGTCGAGAGAGAACGTAGAGTTATTGCGTTCAATGGATTTGTCCATTTGTTAACCTGCATGATTGATTTATGTTTGATTAATTAACTCTTCTTTTTTTTTTTTATAGAAAAAGTTAATGTGAAAGTGTATGCAGATTATTATTATATTTCTGAAGATGCTTGTTTTTATTTGGGTTTTTAGGATTACCATTTCCAGAAAAGGGTAAAAAAATGGAAAAACAAACACAAAATGTGGAATCAAAACAACGCTTTTATTTATGATTCATAATATGAAACAGGGCCCTAAATACAAACTCATTTGTCTTGGGCAAGACAAAGAGAAATTATTTAAAAGCTAAACCCTATAAAACATCTCTCTGCCTTGGGTGAGGCGAGAGTTCAAAACAAAAGCAAAATAAACTACTTAGAACTATGAACATCAGTCTGAGCTTTAACAGGCTTCCAATAGTGGCGAACTCCTTGGAAGTCTAGATATTCGGTTAGTTTTCCTTTTGGCTTATTTCTTGTGTAGACTTTGGTCGTTGGTCGAACAGGCTTTGAAGACTCTGGTTGGTTGGCCTTACCTTTTGTGCTGCTGAAGCGATCTTCTTCTGCTTGATTGACAGGTCAAGGAGCATAAAATGCAGCATATGTGCTTTCAAGTGGCATGTATTCTGGATTCTTGGGATGTTCTTCCCAATCTTCTGCGTGAAGAGACTCATTGTTTGTGACGCTTTCCAACTCGTTTCTAGAATTCTCTTCCTGATCTTCTTCGGTAATTGTGTTGACATCGTGATAATCAAAATTTAGCTTAACAAACTCGGCAGGCGTATTAAAGCAGAGATTTTCATTTGGGATCTCGATTTGATGATGAGATCGAGAAGATGTGTATGACTCTTCTGTATGACTGGGATACTCAAGAGGATCGTCCCATCTAGTTGGTTGGATGTCTTCAATTCTGATTCTTGAGCTTTCAGGAGCATTATATCTCACCATAAAGTCAAACTTTCCACTTGGTTCTCCCAAGGTATCCCAAACTTTAGATGGGATAGGTGGAATTTCATTCTCATTGTTTTGTAGGAACATGTCTTTGAATTGGTCTGTAGGAGGATAGAACGGTGTGTACGATTCTTCCTGGGACACATATTCAAAGCTATCAAGATAAGTGCTCCATTCTTCGGATTTAGAGAGGTTGTCTTCATTACCTTCATCGATAAGAACATTGACCTCTTGAGGAATAGGGTTTAAGAAACCTCCGCTGTGGAATATTTCTTTGATTGGACGAAAAGTTTCATCCATTTCATGGGCTTTTGGAAACACTGGAGCAAATCCGAGCCCTGTTTTAGTTTTGTTGTTGACAGGATTTATTACTTGTCCCCAACCTGCGGTGTTACCGTTTTCACTATCTGCGCTGCTTCTTTGTAAGAGGAGACAAACGATCTGTTTTTCTTTGCAGATTCACCTTCTAACGAGAGTCCTTGGAATTGTGTCCCTTCAACATTGTCGGCAGTGATGAAAGAAAAAGTGGACAAATGGCTTACTAGTAAAGCTTGTTCACCAAATGGTTACTAGCTTCCCATTTGTTGTGAATTTCAGGTTTTGGTGGAGCGTGGATGTCACTGCTCCTGCTTCGTGTATCCAAGGTCGTCCTAAGAAACAACTATAAGCAGCTGACACATCCATGACCTGGAAAGTGATTTGAAAAGTATGTGGACCAATTGTCATCGGGAGGTCAACTTCCCCAATAACGGATTTCCTTGATCCATCAAAGGCTTTGACTACTATATCATTGGCTTTCATTGGCGCTCCTTTGTAAGATAAACGAGAAAGAGTCGTTTTTGGCATTACATTCAAGGATGAGCCAGTGTCCACTAGCACATTAGATAAAGAGTCTGATTGGCAATTCATAGAGATATGTAGAGCAAGATTGTGATCTCTTCCCTCCTCTGGAAGTTCTTCATCACTGAAGCTCAAATTGTTGCAAGCTGTTATGTTGCCTACAATTCCACCAAATTGATCTGTAGTCACATCGTGATCTACGTAAGCTTGATCTAGCACTTTCATCAAGGCTTCTCGGTGGGCTTCGGAATTCAGAAGTAAAGAGAGTATTGAGATTTTGGAGGGAGTCTGCATCAGTTGATCCATAACTCTGTACTCACGTTTCTTGATCAGCTTTAGAATCTCGTCGAAGTCTGAATTGACATTGGTTCCATCAAACGGACCAACGTTTACATCTGGATTACCAATAGGAATTCTCATAGGATTATCAAGAGGTGTTTCAATAGGGTTTTGTCCAACAATGGGAGTAATGGGCTGCTTTGGTGGCAACGGGGTGTACACACGTCCACTTCGCGTTACTCGCCCTATTTCAGCGATGTTAACTATGGCTGAAAGAGTTGGTATGGGTTTCTCCTTCCCATCTTCTATATAGTTGTATTGTACTGATAGGGAATTGCTTTGTTGGAGTTGTAAGGAACAGGACCAGGTAGACAGATCACCAAAGGAGAGTCTCGAACTCTTGGACTGTTGTACTCAACTTCTACACACTAGGGCGCATGGAAGTAGGGGATAATGACGTTTACTTTGGGAATTTCCGAGTTGATATCTGAGACTAAAAGCTCATGCGGATAATACCCTACCATATTCACGTCATAATCGTTCCTGTTTCTGAAGATCTGAATGTCGCTAATGTCTATTAACCGTTGAAGGTCTGCTCTCACAGTTGGACATCCTCGAAAATCCTTAAAGCAAATTCTGCAGGCTGTGTAGTCATGTTTAGCAAAGGCGCCCATTGTGCTGAATGTAGTGTGGAGTTGTACCAAGCTTTATCTTATCATATTTATGTTGGTGACAAGATACCGATCTGTATTTCTTAGTATCAAATTCACGGTATGTCCACTATGATTTGGAAGTGGATTCGTTTGCACATTTGGATTTCCATTCCTGAAAGACAGAAGATTAGCCCTTACTAATCTTTGTACTTCAGCTTTTAGTGCTATGCAGTGTTCGAGATCATGACCCGATGCCCCTTGATGAAAAGGGTAAGACACATCTGCTTTGTACCACCAAGGTAACTTGTCTGGTACTGGAGGTGGTAATCTTGTTTACACAAGATTTCTTTCTATTAAGGCAGGATATAATTCCGTGTAAGTCATCGGAATTGGATCAAACTACGAGATTCGAGGAATACGGTTCTGATTGTTGTTGAATTGTTGAGCCTGTTGTCGAGGTTGTTGATTTTGCTAAAATTGCGGGGTAATTCCCATGTTTGAATTTGTATTCACAACTGGTGCTATCGTGGCTACCTGTTGTCGGTGACTGATATTTTTCCTTGGTTTCCCTCGGGATACCATTCCAATGTCATGTTCTTTCTTCTTCAGGAAACTAGTTCTGACTCTCTTGGTTCCGCTTGAAGACCCCATTTCTTTGGTTAAGCGTCCTGTTCGGACCCCTTCTTCTAGTCGCATCCCCATGCTTAGCATTTCGGTGAAATCTCCGGGAGCGCTGGCGACCATGCGTTCGTATTAGAATGGGCCAAGAGTATTTAGAAAAACCTTGGTCATTTCTTTTTCTTCTAACGGTGGATTAACTTGGGCAGCAATTTCCCTCCAACGCTGGGCGTATTCTTTGAAAGTCTCCTTTTCCTTTTGAGACATAGAACGGAGTTGATCTCGATCTGGAGCCATGTCCAAATTGAATTTGTATTGTTGGACAAAGGCTTCGCCTAGGTCATTGAATGTATGGATATTTACACTATATAGTCCCATGTACCACTTCAATCCGGCACCGGTGAGATTGTCTTGGAAATAGTGAATGAGCAATTGGTGATTGTCATTATATGTAGACATTTTCCTAGCGTACATTGTAAGATGACTCTGCGGGCAGGAATTTCCTCTATATTTTTCAAAGTCAGGGACTTTGAACTTAGCGGGTATCCTTACACGAGGAACTAGGCATAGATCGTGGGCGTTCTTCCCAAAAAATTCCTTTCCACGGATTGTTTTGATCTCAAGCTGCATCTTATGGAATTGTTCCTGGAGATTTTCCATTTGGCCACGAGGATTTGTGTTGTCACCTGGGTTATGATAGATTACTTCGTCCGCAGTAGCGTGAACTACAAAAGCTGAGTTTGTCATGATCGGTTGAGAAACTGACATAGTGACTTGAGGAAAGGTTACTCCGTGCTTCGGAGTAAATGTTGAGTTCTGTAAAGTAGGAACCTCAATCGTGGTTGCCTGTATTTCAGAAGTGGGTTGACGAAATCCAATGCCAAAATTGAAAGGCATGCCCCATGGATAGCCTTCGCATCTTGAGGATTACCGATCGCAATACTGGCTGGAGTAGTAGTGATCTCTGAAATCGTCGCTTGATTTTGACTGTTTAATGTTGTTTGTTGATTTTGTGTAGTTGTCAACGAACTTACGAAAGAAGTGAGTCTCTCCACCTCTTCCTGAAGTGTTGTCACTGTGCCACGAAGCTCAACATTTTCTTGCTCAAAATCTTCCATTTTCGAGATGCAAAGTATGATGCATGATTATGAATGCAAAGAGAAAAGAATTTCCAAAGAATTTACGCTAAAAGAGAAATTTCTAGTAAACATTTGGATGGAAAACACTTATTTTATTAATATTGAAAGAAGATTACAACAATTTTTTTGGAGCATAGCTCTTACAATGATAAAAGAAATGATAAAATATGAAGCTAAACTAATTAAACGTCTTCGTTTGATGAAGAACCAAATGCTTGATGCAACTTCAACTTCAGGATTTCTTTCCCATAGTAAGCTTTCAGTTCAGCTTTCTCGGCTTTTAGCTTGTTGATGACTTTCTTCCAATCTTCAGGAGCAGGATTGCTAGTTGTCATTTCTTCAAGCTTTCTTTTCCTTTCCTTGATGTATCTTTTGATCGCGTTATCTTTCCGCCGAATCTTCTCATCTTTCTCCATGAGCCATTCATCTTGGAAGTAGAGCATTTTTTCATGATCTTTGACCTTCTTCTTAAGCTTTTCATTTTCAAAGTCAGTCTTAAGAAACTTGTCTTCCAAAGCTTCTTTCTCTAGCCTCATCTTGGCCAAAGCTTCTTGGTATTCTCCCATAGTCTCAACGGGAATGGTGGTCGATTTAGATATCACTGGGAACATGGGTTCTTCATAAGCATAAGGCATTCAAAATTCCTTCGCTCTTTTCTTTACCCAAGAAGTGTAGATTTCCATGGCTACACAATTCCTTGCATGACCTTTTTCTTTCCTTCGGATGTGATGCCAAGCTCTTATCATTCTGGCTTTCAAACCTTGGGAATCTTCCCCCTCATGATAAAAGTAGCTTTCTACTGAAAAACCAAGGGGTTTACTAGAATTTGCGTAGCCGAGTTGACGTCTTGCCAAGAATGGGTTGTAGTTGATTCCTCCTTTCGTACCGATGAGAGGTACGTTGGCAAACTCTCCACAACTTTCAATGATTTCCATCTCATTGTTTGCCAAGGTATACCAATGGATATCGTATTTTGTAAGAGACATGAGTCTTCGAGACCAATGCCAACCATTTTTGTTTTCGCGGAAGATAGGAGACTTAGGCAAGTGTGAGACAATCCATTTGAATAACAGAGGTACACAACACACGATAGTTCCATCTCCTTGACGATTCCTATGATGAATGGAGAAATACGTGTCGCCATGCAAAGTGGGAACAGGATTTCCAATCAGAAAAATCCTTATGGCGTTGATATCAACAAAACTTGGAATTTAAGAGCCTTCTCCATTAGAAACTTTGAAGTTAGTCCTAAGAGTTTTCCTTTGGTAGTAAGGTTTTTGTCTATCTTAGATTTTCTTAAATGAGTCATTGCTGCAATGATTGGTGACTTAGGAATGGCTTCCAAACCATTGAAAGGCACCTTGTCTGATACTGAGATACCTAGGATGTGTGGGTACTCTTCCAAAGTAGGCATCAATTGGTAATCAGGGAAAGTGAAACAACGATAGACTGGATCATAAAACTGAACGAAAGTTTTGAGAAGTCCTTCATCAACGTTAGTGTTCAGGACAGTTAAAAGAGTTCCATAGCGTTTTCTGAAATCCGAGGGATCTTCTACCAAGGATGCTAACTCTTTTAACTTTCCTACATCAGGAATTCTAAAACTGTATTTTTTGGTAAATCTTCTTCTGACATCCATCACTCTAACCTAAAATTTTTACAAAGAAAAAATCTCTAAATTCTTTGGAAATGGGAAGAGAAATGAAGTTTTTGAATGAATGCATGAATGCCACAGAGATACAAACATGGTTAGTGGTTATACACACATTCAAGCATTTGAAGTCACGAGCATGAGGCCAACGATAAGAACCAAACGTGGGTAAGTTCTAAGGGCTTATTCATCTGTGAAACATGTTCTATTGATAATACAGGTTCAACGCTTCTCTTTGAAATATTATCGGATTTGTTGAATACTCGAAGTCCAATAATATTTTTCAAGAAAGCAAAATGTCTTCGCAAATACTTGCTAAACACAAATACTCCCAAGACAACCTCCACTGAGAGAGGGATCTCAAATTAACTTAGTAAGTAATGAAACTTCCCACAAGTTAATAGGACTATACCCCCACCTAGATCTTAAAATGTTTCTTAAATCCGGGTTAGGATTTCTTTCCATCAGATGAAATCGAGAAAACACACAATAAAGAAAAACAAACATATGCACATATGAAGGCTTAACCCCTTTTTTATTTTTGAAAACAAAAAACCTTGGTGCTCTTGAGCAGAGTCATAATTTTTTTTTGAAAATAAAAGTTTAGCGTTCTCCTCAGCAGAGTCGCCATTTTTTCTGTTCGCGTTAAAAAGTGACGCGCGAGGGAATCGAATCGGAATTCGGATTCTCTGGCTCGAAACGATTTACTCTTTTGATTTGTTTATAAAGATGCCGCGAGCATCAACCTTTATTATTTCCAACACAAGAAAAATGATATGAAAAAGGGGAAAGCTGCAATACCCTCAATTGATATGATATGCATTACGACTAGCGCGAACTAGACGCAACGCATTGGGGAGATTCCGGGCAAGGGGGTTTGTTATATAAAGGGAATAGATGTGGCACCCTAAATATATATAGTTATCTATAGCTTTATATATGAATAGTTTGATAGTTTTGTGTGTTTTAATTTGCTATTTCTATTTTTGGGAAAGTTTCTCCTTTGGATTTTAAGAAGGGTAGATTATGTGGGATCCTAGGTTTTGTTATTATTGTGCTCGCAAAGATCATTGGGATCTTCTGCATACATATCCCTTAATGGGAATCAGAGCATCTGTAGCTCGGATCTAAGGGAGCTATGGTTTTGTTTGGTTTGAGGGAGAAAGAAGTATGCTCGCCAAGGATGAGACCTTGTGCCTACGTATTCTCAAAGGGATGTTGAGAAAGTCAGAGCAATCGTAGTTCCCACTTATGCTAGTGGAAGAAACGGGATGTTATTAAGAGACAAAGACGAATGTTATCTTAATGAAAAATGTATCTAATCTATTTCATCACATACATTTTGAAGGGTTGATTGATTGAATCTTTCATCGTAAGTTATAGGTGTTTTTCTTGAGTGTACAAGCGTTACCACTTACGAGTTAAGAAAGATGTTTGAAAAGGTGATTGAATCTTTTAATTGTAACCATTGGGTGTTTTGCTTGAGTGTACAAGCATTACCACTTACAGATTAAAAGATGTTTTTATTTGAAAAAAGTTTGATTGTATGTGATGTGATAGATGAGATACTTCTTCCATAGAGATGATAAACGTCTAAATCTCGAGGAGAAATTGATTGGATTAGGGGGATGCTTTTAAGAAGCCCGTGGGTCCTTGTATTGTAATCCCAAGTGGAGGCATTCCGAGGGTCATCGAGGGTCCTTGTATTCTAAGCCCAAGAGAAGGCATTCCGAGGGTCATCGAGGGTCCTTGTATGAAGCTCAAGAGGAAGCTATAGGTATGACTGGCTTTGACTTTAAGAGTGGTTTCACCGGGAAACCATCCACTTAGGATTTTAAGAGTGATTTCTGTGATACGGTGAACTGACTTTTTAGTGTTTTTGTATCGCAAATGTGCGGATAGCAAGAGTTGCCACCGACTTTTATTTTTATCCAATTAAGGGAAGGTAAAAGTACAGAAAAAGACCTTCGTTAGATTCTGAGTAAGGGAGAAGGTTATGAAAAGGGAAGGTATTAGCACCCCTTTCCATCCGTAGTTATCTACGGGCTCTTAGTTGCTCTTAGATCACTTTTAAAATTGTGCTTTCTGTGTGTTTGACAAAAATATTTTGAAAAAAGGCATTTCGCTTTGACTTTGTAATGATTCATGTAGGAATGTATACAAAGTGTTTGGAAATGTTTCGTTTTGAAAAGAGTTTGAACTTTGACAAAAGTGTGAGGTGTGAAAAGTATTTGATCGAGCAAGCAACTAAAAGTCTTATTACCTACTCAAAATTGGTCGTTTTCGTGTTGTTTTACGTTCCTTTAGAATAGTGCTATCCATACCATTAGTTGGTAGGTAACCCTATTTGTTGGATGTAAGCGGGACATTCGAAGGGACATCGGATGGTCATAGAAAGCAACTTGTAGGAAGTATCCTAGCACATTCGAAGGGACTATCATCATTTTTCGTAGGCGACAATCGAGGGTCAAGATCATGTATTCGGAGGCGACATCGTGGGCCTATGATCTTTGTATCGAAGGGACTATGATGACTTGTTTTGAAGGCAACGGTGCTAGGATACCTCTACGTTCGAGGGACATGACCATTTTGAATTCGCAAAGGCAACGAGAGAGAATTACCCTAAGGGGTGCATGTGTGAAAGAAGTGTGTTGATTCAGGTATTTTATCTTGAAAATTAGTGAGCTATGTTGATTATTATCTTGCCATACACGCCTAGTTACTAGCAATTTATAGGGTGCGGAAATTAAAATGCGGAATGTAAAGATGCGGAAAGGTAAATGTCCTACGCTATTACATGGCTTTGGGGCAGATACATAATTTAAACTTGCGGAAAATAAAAACCTAATTTAAACTATTACATCCCATGAGCAATTACATTATTGGAAAAATAAAACGATAAAAGAAAAATCGTCCGAAACGAGATAACCTACAAGAAATTGAGAAATCGGAAAATACGAGAGAAATCGAATAGAGAAAATGTTAGTAAAATGCAAGTTTTTGAATGAGAAAAATATGACAGGCTGGAAATAACATAAATATGCTAAAATAATTTTTTGGGATTTTTTGAATGCAATTTAGTAATTAAAATACAATTAAGATTGATTTAAATGCTAAATTATGAATAAAAATAAATATGCATGCAAAATAATATTTTTAATTTTATAAATTAAATAAGTATTTTCAAAATAAATGCAAAAGGAAAAATATTTTGGTGATTTTTAATGCATGAAATAAAAACATGAAAAGAAATTAAAATGCATGGAAATATTAAATAAGAATAATATAGAAAATATGAAAAATGCAAGTTTGAAAAAAAATGCAAAACGGTCCCGGGAGATTCGAACCGAGGACCTTGAGAGCATCTATGCATGCCTTAACCAACCGAGCCACTTGCTTCACCGTTTGAAAACCGAAAGGGATCAAACACGCGTTGCTCCGAACGCCCATCACGCCAAACTTCGCCTTCCACCTTTTGAATTTTTAAAACTCGTCGGCCATTGCTCGACGCTATGTTCCCAAAACGAAAATCAAGCATACATAATATAAATAACATCTAAAGACATGGTTCGACTCTGCATCATTCGAACGAATGGACATGGTCTCGTGGTCCAATTTTTCCTATTTTGTGAAACCCTAAAACGGCATAGGAAACCCTAACAATGGTGATACGTGTTCTGCCATGGAAATTCAATTAAAGTGCCCGAAAGCTTGCAACCTTCCTACTAATCACAAAAACAAACACAAAACATGTTAAAGATGCATGAATATGAGAAATCGATTTTGAATTATATTGGAACAAACCGAATTCGAATTTCTTGTTTCTGGATGGTTTTGATCAAATTAAAGGTCTGGATCGACTCAAGAGGTATCAAGGAATGTGTTGGACACCTCAAAATCGATTGAAAACGGCTGGAAATAGGATTGCACTTTGCTTGTTTGCCACAGTTTTTTGAGCTTGGAATAGGGTTCTTGAGTCAAAATTTCTACCCTAATTCGTGTGGTATGTATCATGTATATATAGTAGAAGGATTTAGAGTTGTTTTGGGAAAGATTTAATCAATGATCAATGCTAATCAAATTTGATTTTTGTACAAAATCAAATCTTCAAATTTTGATCAATTTTCAATCCAATCTTGCCATATCCATCAAATTTCAAAAATTGCTGGCTTTTAATGAGTTGATTGGATCCCAAGGAAGAAATAAAAATCAAGTTTGCAATTAATTTTGATTTTAAACTCTATTTTTAAATTTAATTTGTATTTAAATGAATAAATTCCAAATTAAATAGAAAAATAAAATAAAAATTCGTGGCATTGGGCTTGGATATTCCTAATGGTGTGAGGAATAAGTTTGGATGAAGAAAAAGTAGGCCCATTTGCAAAGTTTTTGATTTTTAGAAGTATTTCTCTTTGTGCACTTCTTCAAAATTTCCCAACTTGTGAATGGTGTATCTTGCTCAATTTTCCACATTTTTGAGTGTTCTTGGACTTTTTGGAAAGCTCTAAGAGTCCTCTAACCAACCTTTTTGGTCTCATCTCAATTGGAGTTTCCATGCTCAATATATCTTCAAAACAAAATGTTGACTTTTGTTGACTTTGAAAATGACTGTAATGTTTTGAGCCATACCTCTCAAATGAAGCATTTTTTGAACATTCTTGTGAGACATGAAGTTGTAGAGAATTGAATTTCATTCAAAACAAGAGGTGGTGGAAAAAATTCTGAGAAAGTATGAAGAAGTTATGATCACCAAAGTTCGCTTGACTTTTCACCTAGAAACCCTAATTTAGAAAGTTTGACTTTTGAGCAAATCTTGAGTTTTCTTGATGAATCATGATCAACCCTTGATCAAATGATGAATGTAACTTCAAAATGAGGATGTTGACCAAAAATCATGAAGTTTGACTGTATGTTGACCACAGTTGACTTTTTGTCCAATATAATTGATTTTCAACCATCTGAGCAATTGTCTGAGGAAACTTGACTTGTAAGGTTTGAAACTTGACATGGAGAATCTTTGAAGCATATTAGGAGGTATGAATACCATTGGAGATGTTGGAAGTCCATCTGGAGCTGAGAATTGCCAAACCCTAGTTTGGGTTGATTGTCTAGGAGAGAGTTTGTCTGATCAACTCTTGAGGAATCCTTGAGTATGGATGTATGGGATGTCTTGAGAAGATGGAGGGCAAATTTTGGGGTATGACAGCTGCCCCTGTTCAATCTTCTTGTACTGGAAGGGTTAGATTGGCATGCGTGCCTTTCGTGACCTGGAGGTAGAAGATGATTGAACACCGAGTACACCAAAATTTGCACTGGTGGATGATGCGGGGCTTACAGATGCCATTTGGAGAAAGTGGAGACTTCGCTGGGGGATGAGTCATACGCTAGACTCAAGAATGTCGATAGGGGAATTGACGGGGATGGGCCTAGGATGCCATCTGGAAAGATCGATGCTAGGGAGTGAGCCGTACGCTAGGCTCTGTAGATGTTCTTGATAGTGGAAGGAACGCGGAGACGGGCTTAAGATGCCATCCGGAGGGAGTCGTATGTTAGACTTCGTGCTCACCTTTGAATGAAGTTATTGGTTTGTATTGGTTTTTAACCAAATATGCAGCATTCCAAAGGTGGAGGAACACTGATAAGTAGTCGGAGATGGGCTTAAGATGCCATCCAGGCATCCGAGGTCGCGCTAGACTCGTAGTTCTGCTGATAATAAGAAGGGATCAGAATAAATCTTCGTGCCGATTACTCTGAGGGAGGTAGTAGTTGGCAAAATGTGGATATCTTCACTATTGCGCATCGAGTGTTGATCAATTGCATTATCGGAGGATAACCAGTGCGGTCTTCGGATAGTTTTCCGTCGAGATTCGGGCTTAATCTCGACTAGTCGTCGGAGGACAACCAGGCGGTCTTCGAGATAGTTTTCCGTCAATTCGGGGCTTAATCTCGACCACCGTTGGAGGACAACTAGGGCGGTCTTTCGAATAGTTTTCCGTTGATTCGGGCTTAATCTGGACTGCCGGAGGACAACTAGGGCGGTCTTTCGATAGTTTTCCGCCGATTCGGGCTTAATCTCGGACTGTTTTGCGTCAGAAGTGACTTTCACCTGTTTTGGAAAAACAAGAGAAACTTTGATAGAATATTTGTTAGTCTTATGCAAAGTATGATGCATGACAATGTGTATAAATGACATATGCATGAATTATGACTTTATGAGTAATGTATGAATGATAGATGTTGTGGTATTTCAAAACATATCCATCTTGAAGAAGATGCGGATGTTCTGTTTGGAGATTTCTGACTTCTGCTCGGGGATGGAGATCCTGAGAAGAAAAGAACTTCGGTCCTTCCGATGCACTATCTGACCAAGTCTTGGGCCTAACTATTGTTGAGGAAGGTAGAGATCGAGAAACTCGTTGTTGGAGATCTCATACATAGACCCTACTGGGAGAGTCTGGGAGGCAATTTGTTGGGGATCTTGCATGTAGACCCTGCTGGGAAAAATTAGGAGGCGCTCTACTAGGGATTTTGAGTGCAGATCTCGCTGGAGAGCGTTTGATGGTTGCTGGGAGACCGGGTTGGGGCCCGTTGGAATCTCTGACTGGGGAATAGAAGATGTAGATTCTCTCCAGTGTACTATCTGACCAAGTCTCAAGTCCGGATACCGCTGCTGGAGAAAAGGGGAATTGTTGGGAGATATTCTGCTGATGATAAATACCTCGGCTGGGGATGAAGTGTTACTGCTTGAAGACTGATGTAACATTGCTCAGTTGAGTGGAATCACTGTTCGGGGACTAACATATACTCCGCTGGGGAAGGTTTGTTGTGAGCGATACTGCTGTGGGGATCATGCTCTGTGGGGAAATGCATTGGTGACCTTCGTCGTCATCTCAATTCCTAGAGCCCGTAGTAACTACTTTCGTATGTCCACTTTTCGCATGTTTGTGAAGAGATTCTTATTGTCGAATGCATATAATCATTCAAAGCAAACGTTGGACTTATTGCAAACGACAACAACAAGAATTGTAAAGAGAAAGAATTTGTATTCATTTAAAATGTGGCGTATGGCCAAGTAGTTTGTACACAAGAAAGGTAAAAAGCTATGCGGAAACAATCTCGTTAAGTTCCAACTATGCTAGTACTCATATATTTCAACTATCTCATCTCCTTGTTGTCAGTAGAAAGTGAGTAGACTGATCTTCGCCATTTGAATCTTGAATGCTGATAGTAGTCTGGAAGCAGGTGATTTGGAAGAGACATAGTCGTACGCTTAAATCCCTAACTTTTGCCTAGACCGCCCTTTCGGGTTTTCAGTCTACCGGGATACCCTTTTTTGCCCAAGCCGCCTTTTCAGGTTTTCGACTTGCCGGGTGTACATGTTTTGTATATATCCTTAACTTTTGCCCGAACCTTTTTGGTTCGCCAGGATGCCCTTATTTTTGCCTAGGTCAGTCGACCTAGCGGGTCTCGTTATGCGTAGTATTTTTTGACTATGTCTGCGTTCACAGGGTGTGGGAAGTCTTCACCATCCATGGTGCTAAGTATCATAGCTCCACCGGAAAACACTGTCTTGACTACAAACGGTCCCTCGTAGGTGGGAGTCCATTTGCCCCTGGGGTTACCTTGTGGCAGAATGATGCGCTTGACTACTAGATCACCGACTTGGTAGACCCGATGCTTGACCTTCTTGTTAAATGCTCTGATCATTCGTTTTTGAAAGATCTGTCCATGGCAGATGGATGCGAGTCGTTTCTCATCAATCAAATTAATCTGGTCAAGGCGAGTCTGGATCCAATCGTCTTCGCCTAACTCTGCGTCCTGGAGGACTCTGGTTGAGGGTATCTGAACCTCGATGGGTAAGACGACTTCCATACCGTATACAAGAGAGAAGGGGGTTGCCCCTGTTGATGTTCACGCTGTAGTGCAATAACCATGAAGAGCAAATGGTAACATCTCATGCCAATCTTTGTAAGTCACTGTCATCTTCTGTATAATCTTCTTGATATTCTTATTGGCGGCTTCCACTGCGCCATTCATCTTAGGCCGATATGGAGAAGAATTATGATGCTTGATCTTGAAATGCGTGCAGAGTTCAGTGATCATCTTATTGTTGAAATTAGAGTCGTTATCTATGATAATCCTTTCAGGAATGCCATACCGACAGATAAGGTTATGCTTGATGAAACGAGCCACAACATTCTTGGTAACAGATGCAAACGAGGCTGCTTCTACCCACTTGGTGAAATAGTCAATTGCCACAAGGATGAAACGATGCCCGTTGGAAGTTGTGGGCTTAATTTCTCCAATCATGTCAATGCCCCACATTGTAAAAGGCCAAGGAGCTGTTAGAACATTCAGAGGTACTGGTGGTACGTGTACTTTGTCGGCATAAATCTGACACTTGTGACAAGATCGAGCGTAGCGGTGACAATCAGCTTCCATGGTGGACCAATAGTAACCTGTTCTCAAAATCTTCTTAGACATTGTATGACCACTAGAGTGAGTACCAAATGCGCCTTCGTGTAACTCTTCCATGATACGTATTGCTGTTTTCTGATCTACACAGCGGAGTAAGCACAAGTCGTGGTTGCGCTTGTATAAGATGTCGTTGCCGAGGAAGAATTTGGATGCAAACCTTCTCAAGAACTTCTATCATTGATGATGCCCTCTGGATATTCCCGAGTCTCAAGATACCTCTTCACGTCATAGTACCAAGGTTTCTCTTTGTATCAAGCTCATAACAATATCGGTTCACAAACTTTTCAATGATAACTGGGAGCCTCGTTGTCCCACCCGACCTTGAACATAGATGACATAGTAGCCAATGCGCCCGCCAACCGATTCTCTTCTCGTGGAATGTGGTTGAAAGTGATCTCTTCAGTAGGGATCAAGCTTAGAACATGCTCTCGATACGAATGAGATTCGGATGCTTCGTATCCCACTCGCCTTTCTGACGATCACCAAAGTGAATCTCCATACACTTGCAAGAACTTGATTCTTAAGTCAATAGCGCTTTAATACCCATAATGCACGCCAGATTCGCCATGTTGTTCGTGCAATGAAACATAATCTGGCGGTGAAAGGCGTGTCCGCTGCAGGGATGTAATGATGGCGCCAATGCCATTGCCAAGTGCGTTTGAGGCTCCATCAAAAACCATGGTCCATCGGGATCCTTGTTCAGGTCGTTCGTCCGGGCCTGGTTCTTCACAATTAGTGACTAGCAAAACATCTTCGTCTGAAATTGAACGCATAGATCGATAGTCATCTACGGATGAGCCAAATGATCGGCTACACTTCCTTTGATCGCTCGAGAAGTGTACCGGATGTCGATTCGGTCAAGATCATTTGCCATCTTGCTATTCTCCCAGAGAGCTGGTTTCTCAAATATGTATTTGATCGGATCCATCTTGAAATCAACAAAGTAGTGTGAGTCAACATATACTGCCTTAGTCGTGAAAGCAAAGCCAAAGCGTTGCAAGTTTTCTAGAGCTGTGAGTATCTTGTTTCACAGTCGGTAAACTTTTTGCTAAGGTAATATATTGCATGCTCTTTTCGACCAGACTCGTCATGTTGCCCCAACACACCCCATTGAATTCTCTAGCACTGTCAAGTACATGATAAGAGGTCTTCCTTCGGCGGGCGGCATCAGGATAGGAGGATTTTGTAGGTACTCCTTGATTTTGTCAAAAGCGATCTGGCAATCGTCATTCCATTCTACCACTTGATCTTTCTTAAGTAACTTGAAGATTGGCTCACAAGTAGTAGTCAAATGTGCAATGAATCTGGCAATGTAGTTCAATCGGCCCAAGAAACCTCTGACTTCCTTCTCGGTGCGGGGAGCTGGCATTTCATGAATAGCTTTAACCTTAGCGGGGTCAACTTCAATACCTTTACCACTGACAACAAACCCTAGGAGTTTTCCGGATCTGACTCCAAAGGTGCACTTGTTAGGATTAAGTCTCAGTCTATACTTCTTCAATCTGTCAAATAGTTTATGCAAATGATCAAGATGTTCCTCTTGATGCGTGATCGAGCTATCATGTCGCCGACGAGACCTCTATCTCGTGATGAATCATGTCATGAAATAATGTCACCATAGCACGCGATAAGTGGCGCTGCGTTCTTCATCCGAACGACATAACCTTGTAGCAAAAGTTCCCCCGTGTAAGTAGTCTTTTCCATGTCTTCGAGCCATTTTAATCGATTGTAACCGGAGAAACCATCCATGAAGGAGAAAACCTTATGTCGAGCGGTGTTGTCAACCGTAACATCAATATGAGGAAGTGGGAAATCGTCTTTCGGACTCGCTTTGTTCGATCTCGTAATCCACACATTCGCATCTTACCATCCTTCTTAGGCACAGGAACCACGTCGCAACCCATTGTGGATATGAAGTAACTTGAACGTTGTTTCATAACTTCGGCTTTGATTTTCTCTCGACATCTCAGACGCATGCGCCGAACCTTCTTTCATCGAGAAAACCCTCTTTGTCAAGAATCGGTGTATCACAATATCAATGTCCAAACCCGCATGTCTTCGTATGACCAAGCAAAACCTCAATATAGTCTCGTAGCATCCGAATCAATCTTTCTTTAACACTTCTCAAGACCCGCTCCTATCTTGATCTCTTTTACTTCATCGATCAAATTCACAACCTCAACTTGCTCTTCATGTGGTCAGATAACTCGCTCTTCTTGCGGTAGCAATCGGCAAGTTCTCCGGCACTTCACAATCTTCCTCACTTTCGTCTTCGGCTTGGTAGATCGGATTATCAAGTCATATTTAGCAATAGCATAGCTGTTATTAACGAGATTCGGAGTGATTCTGCAGTGTATCACGTGGGTGTGTGTGAAGCAACTCGATTTTCAAAAAATCATTTAAATGAATTTTCAAAAAAACAATGAAATCGCCACCTAATTTTATTTGTTCTAGAAAGAACGGGGAAATATAGATAAAACCCACAAAAAACGGATAAGGCGGTCTACAAGACCAAAAAGGATGGATTCGGGAGTCGGTTACGCAAGGGGAAGGTATTAGCACCCCTTACGTCCATCGTACTCGATGGGACCCATTTAGTTCGAAATGTGTTTGTGTGTGTAATCGCTAATTTCTAAGTTATGAAATAAAAAGAAAAGGGGTTTGTTTATTTATTATTTTGAGTTTGACACGGTTTCGAAACCGCGTGCCTACGTATTCCCTCGTGCAATGGGAAAGTCAAAACTCCGTAGTTCTTGTTGATAATGTCTTGGATTGTTTGTATTGATTTTAGAAGAAAATGTTTTTAATTTTGATGACCGCGTATGAGCGGAAAAGGAATTTGAATGGGTTGAATTGATTTTAGTTGTGGATGACAAGTACCAAAACGTCGGGATATCCTCTAACGATTCGATACTCGAGATTGGTGATTGAGGTCAACCGATCTTCTCTCATCCAAAATCTTTATTATGAAAGGAGTGAGGTGAAACGAAGTTCACTTTTATTAAGTGTTATGGAATAAAGTATTTAAGTCATTGGGTTACCCTCTAATGGCCCAAATACTTTACATTTTAATTAAATCGTTGGGCGAACCTCTAACAATTTAATTAAGTACCATAACACTATGTTTTTTTGTTTTTGTAGAAAAATTGATTTAGAAAACAAATTCAATTAATTAATTTAATTTGAAAGTGTTTTAGGGGTTTAGTTGTGGATGACAAGTATCAAAACGTTGGGATATCCTCTAACGATTTGATACTAGAGATTGGTGATTGAGGTCAACCGATCATCTCTCATCCAAAATCTTTGTTATGAAAAAAAGTGCGGTGAAACAAAGTTCACTTTTATTAAGTGTTATGGAATAAAGCATTTAAGTCATTGGGTTACCCTCTAATGGCCCAAATACTTTACATTTTAATTAAATCGTCGGGCGAACCTCTAACAATTTAATTAAATACCATATCACTATGTTTTTGTTTTTTTGTTTTGTAGAAAAATTGATTTTCAAAAGAACAAGTTCAATTAATTGTTTTGACTTGAAAGTGTTTTAGGAAAACAAGCGAGCCCATACAAGGTGGCTTTATGTATGCTCCTAAAAGTGAGACTAGCGTGACACTAGTATTCTAAACGACCGATTGGAACAATCGATCGAATAGTTGTCAGTAGAAAAGCCCAGACCAAACTATAAATGTGTGCAGGTGTGCATTGTGTATGTTTACCTGCTTCTTGATGAGGAGCCCAAGAAGAGGCTATGTGTTCTAATATGATAAACGCATAATTAAACGGTAGTTAGAACACACAAGAAAATAAATTCTAAGCTATTACAACCAAATCGAATTAATTTGAATAAATAAATAGCTTCTATGCGGTGAAAGAATTGAGCTCCAAGTAGTCTTCAAGATCGGATAAGGCTTGATCCATCGGATGAATACCAAATGAAGGCTCCTACATCACTCAAGATACAAACAAAAACTATACGAAGAATAGATATATTTGCGTTGATTGAATTAAATTCCAAATTCAAAATTGCAACACAAGAATAATAATTACAATATAATTTTATTTACAAAATGAACCAAATAAAATATATGAATAAAAGTAGTGTAATTGTATTTACAATATTAAATATAAAATAGAAATACTATATATAATTATATTTACAATACTAAAAATACATAACTAAATATTATATTGAAGTAGTAGAATAATTATAATAAAAAAAATATAAAAGGAGAAAGATATATATATTCTATGATGGAATGATGTTCGAACTACTCTTGAATGCCTTCACAAGTAACAAACATGTTAGTAGCATAGTGGGATAAAATCGAAATGAGATAAAATGGACTATGTACATGAATGAATGAATTTACAAATAAGAAACAAGAAAATAGACTAGTATTCAATGTACATGTTAAAATTCAGCACTACATACATTGTTCCAATCACATTTAAACTCAAGTATACACAACAGTAAACATGTTTTTTCCGATCATAGAGAAAACAAGGATAAAAAATTTAAATTGAAACATGAAAACTCGAATTCAAAGCAAACTCTATGCTCTTAAACATGATTCCGGGCAGCAACTATGCTATCTCAAAAAACACTCTAAATATCAATCACAGACCACATGAATTCAAAGGCAACTCGCATTATCAACCACTTACCAACCCGGGCAGCCACTCTACATGCATCATTATACCCCAAAATTCAACCCAAACATGTTTAGCACAAAAGGAAATAGCCGAATTAATCTTCAAGAATCGATTCAAAACAAAATACCTCAACTTAATGATGATACAAACAGAAAAATTAGCATAGCATGTATTGTTATTGTTCGAACAAACTCAAACATAGAATAATGAATTAAAAAAAAAAAAATCAATGGCATGGAATGGCAGCTTTGGAATCATGATTATGCTCAAAAAATTCAACTCGGAGGTGTTTGAAACATTAAGAAATAAACGATAAAGTCATAACCAAATTGATCTTTCAAATTCAAAGCAAATGCAACCAAACATCATCATAATCTTCTTTCGAATTGGTCCAAACATCTTGGCATAACATAAACCTTGATTCAACATTAATCACCACCAAACTCAACAGTAAACAAACAACCTATATTGATAAACCAACTTTTTCCATTATTTTGAAATCAAAGAGAATTCACAATTCAAGACCAAAACACGGCTACTTCACAGATACCACTCAAACGATCATTGTCAAATACATCATCTTAGAGATATCAAAGGATTGGTATAGATTATGTTCAAACAAAACAACCATGAACAATTATGCTATTCTCCTCATTCAATTCAACACATCCTATTCACAATAACAACAATACGATAGTGGTATCCACAATTTGATTAATCCCAATCATAGCTTCTTTATCAATGCTCACATCACCAAAACATTCTCGATTTTGACATAGATTCAATCAAAACAACTAAAAACTCAAATGATTCGATTTTCGCATAAGAAGTTTATCTTAATGGCCTTGAAGTTAACACCAGCACATGATCAAAAGCATATTATGATCGAAACATATAATTAAAACAAGATAAAGTCAAACGAAATTATAACATAACATACACAATATCAATTCAAAGAAAAGTTTTGTCATATCGGTTAATCAGTGTAGAACATCAAAACAGTTTAGCTTAAGCAAGCACAACCTGAAAAAGAATAGAGGAATACCAGAAAGTAGCAGAGTTGCGGCGTCGAGCTGAAACTTGAACCGGATGGCGATGACAGAGTTGTATGCGTGGAGTGAAGAGACGGCAGCTGAAATGAAGGGTGGCAGTGATGATTATGTTGTTCGTTTGGAGGTTGAAGGAAGGAAGAAGTACGGCAGAGGTTAGAGTGAGACACAGGTAACGGAGATGAAGGAAGTTTGGAGTAGTGGCTGGTGAGAGAGGACGAGACAGAGACAATGGAAAGAAGGAAGAATGAGAGGAGGTTCCGGCGACAGTGGGTTCTGAAGGGAAGGTGAGTTGCAGAACAGTTTGTGTTGAATCAAGGGAGTATTCGGCGGTGGAGTAGCAGAAAGACAGAGGGTTAAGGTTGTCTCGGTGAAGATGATGAAGAGACCGGTTGAGGGAAGGTTCACGGCGACTGGGATTGGAAGGTGAAGATTGAGATGTACAGGGAGAATGGCAGCGGTGAGTGTTAACGGCGACAGGTGTTTAGGTGAAGGAGAGACGAGTGGAGGGAGTAGCTACGGTGGGTAGTGAGGAGAGCGGCGAGTGTGAGGTTGTGAGGATGAATGTGGTTCGCAGAATAGTGGTTGGTGAGAGTAGATGGAGGTAAGAGGGGAACAATGGGTATCAACATGAATGAGGAAAATTTATTTTTCTTTTGAACTCAGATCCGCCTCTCTCGTTTGTTTCATTTTTCGTTTTTCCATTTGACCTCCCTCTCCAACAGCAATTATAACATACATATATACTACAAAAATTAGGTGTAACAATTTTAAAAAAATGCCAAAAATACCCTTTAATAAAATGGGCCTCAAAAGCCCAAAAGAAAAAAAATAATCTACTCAAACATATTTTTGTTTTAATTTTTAGAGACAAAAATTAGACACCTAAAATTATCAAAAATGGTAAAAGTTCGGACAATAAATTATCCGAAAAAATAAAATGAACATATTAAAATAAACTACGGGTTTCATAGATTAAAGAAAAATTATCGACATAATTAAAATTGAAATAAAACGATAATAAAAAATACATGATTTTAAAACACTTACGGTTAAAAACAAAAATTCGAAATGTATTGAAAAATTAGAGAGATCACATTTTCATGATCTACGTGACACGTAGATTCATAAAGCAGTGAGTTAGAGGCGAAAGTTTGAAATATTTTTCCCACTAATTTTCGTACAGTGTCGAATCGCTTTTAGCAGTCTGTTTGTAAAATCGAAATATTGATATCATCGACATATAATCAACTTAAAATGATGCAAGAAACAGGTAGAGAAATGAAAATGAATGCAGTGGAATAACGGGTATTTCATAACCATAAAATGATGCAAATATCGATTTGAACTAACTTTTGGTCAATTTAAATACGACGAAATGATGCATATGCGATGTGTAAATGACTGTTTGATGTCAATGACCTAATGGAAGTATATGCAGGTGAATGTGATGCCTAAACCAGATAAAATCGAGATAGGAGGGCAAATTTTGGGGTGCAACAGTGTGTAAGAAATACATAGCTTTTTGAAGGGGTGATAAAGTAAAAGAATTGAATGCAAAAGTCCAACGAATTTATTGAATGAAAACGCGCAAACAACAGATAATAACCCTCGCAAACGAGCCATGATGCCCCGAGCAAGGCACTAGGCTTTCAAAGTTTATTGTTCAAACATAAAGAAATACGAAAAGCAAAACAAAACAAGAGCAATTACTCCTGACTAAAGGAGATTGGTATGACGTCTTCGGTCTTCCAATTGCTGAGCCCTTTGTCTGGAGTTGGGAAGATCCACTTGTTGATGTCGAAGTCGTTGTCGTCGTCTTCTATAGCATGGATTCCACTCTGGATGATGCAGAAAGGAAGTTGGCCGGCACGTTCGCGGCGTATCATCTTCTGACCTTTGATGGTGAAGCCTAAACCAGTCTTGTCGTATTTGAAAGGGAGATCAGGGAGCTGTCCCCAAATAGAACTACCTTCTTCAACAGCAGCTTGAGCATCTTTCAATGAGGCCATCCTAGGCGGAACTTGCGTAACTTCAGGAGTGACAGGAGAGCCAACAGGCATGACTCTGGGGATTGTTTCAAAAGCTTGACAGGGAGTCTCGAAGAATTCTCCTTCCATCTCAAGGTATCGGAATGACTGTAGATGACTGACCATATACTCCTCTTCACCACACACTGTAACAACCTTCCCTTTCACCGGGTACTTCAGTTTCTGATGCAAGGTAGAGGTAACAGCGCCTGCCCCATGTATCCAAGGGCGTCCGAGTAGGCAAGAGTAAGCTGGACGAATATCCATGACAAAGAAAGTGGAGTCAAAAGTCTGGGAACCGACTTTAACAGGCAGAGTGAGCTCTCCAAGTACTGTTCGCTTAGAACCATCAAAAGCTCTCACGATTATATCACTGGGTCTCAAAACCAACCCTTCGATATCAAGTCGATCAAAAGCAGTCTTCGGTAGGATATTCAGAGCAGAACCGGTATCAACCAAAACATGAGACAGGGTAATGCCCTTGCATTCAACAGAGATGTGCAAGGCTTTGTTGTATTCCTTTCCGGCAGGAGTCAAATCAGCATCAGAGAAGCCTAGGCCGTTGTTGGCAGCCAGGCTAGCAATACAAACTTCAAACTGGTCGGTGGTAGTGTCTTGCGGCACGTGGGCATTCTTCAGAAACTTCACCAAGGCATTAGCATGAGCCTCGGAGCACAAGAGCAGAGCAAGCATGGATATCTTGGACGGAGTCTGTCCCAACTGTTCCACAACATTGTAGTCGCTTTTCTTGATAATCTTCAGAATTTCCTCCATTTCTTGTTTGGAGGTGTCTTCAGTAACTTCCTTTGGTACTTCTGGCTGAGCAGGATGAGTCACTGGCTTTTTCCCTCTAGCTTGGGGAATGGATTGAATAGCTGGAATGCGAGCTAGAGTCGCAATGTCTTTTGGAGGAGAGATTTCTGGAGAGAAAACCCTTCCGGTTCTGGTCACCTTACTTGATTCGGTGATGTTGTCAATGTCAGGAATGGTGGCTTCAACTGTAAGATCTTCAATGGTCAGAGGGTCTTGCTTGACACCATGATAGTAAATATCAGCTCCAAAATTCCAAGGGATAGCCTTGTCAGAGGAATACGGAACTGGCCTTGGAGAAGTGATGATGAGAGGTGCCACCCTAGGCACAGAATCAGCAGAGGAAATCCTTATTGTGTTAACATCAGCATAGTCTTTTGGGGAACTCGTCACCCCATCCTGTCGTCTTAACGTCTTCAATAGGAATCTTGTAGCTTTCAGGAACAGTGTACTTCACCATGTAATCATACTTTCCACTTGGCTGCCCCAAGGTATCCCACACAGATGGTACAGTTTCATTTGCATTGTCAATCTTCAACTTAGACATTTCTTCACACGCCGCATGGTGGTTTCGAAATAGTATCTCACGGTTGTCCATCATGCACGAACACGTCTTCTCAACCAAGGACAACCATCAGGTGCAGATGGGCACCAACGACAATCCTCTGGGCATCCTGGATTGACACCGCTTGCAATGATTCTTCTTAATATCATCGAGGGATGGTCAAGTCATCTATGTTGAAAATGTAAGTATCCTCACCAACATTGGAACTCTTGTCATGATTAGGCATAGGCGCGTTGATCACATTCGAGTCTCGGGGAGGTCAAACTCAATGCTTAGCTTCAATCATATCTTGGATTTTGTTCTTGAGCCCAACAATCACCAAGATATGTCCCGGCTATTGGAATGGTAAGCACACTTAGCATTAGGATTGTATCTCGGAGGAAGTGTTGACATTCGAGGAGGATCCCTCAAAGTAATCACCGCTTTCAACATGTGTTGCAAGGCTTGCGACAATGGCATGTTGATCTTAAACTTCTTCGTGGCGTTCGACTCGCGTTGTCTCACCGAGGTTGTCGATGGAGGATCGAGATCACAACCCCTACAGTGTGTGGTCGGTCTTGGCTCGGCTTTTCGACCATACACAGATTAGCTTCTTTCTTACCACCAAAAGATCTTTTGCACATTTGAAGATGTCTCTACTTGAATCTTTCCACTCTTGATACCACTTCAATACGCCGCTGTCAATATCCGGTGAATCCGGTGATGAGTTTCAATCGATGATTGAAGAAAGGGCCTGTCAGTGTTCCCATAAACATATCAACCAACTCCCTATTGGAGAAGGGTGGCTGAACTCTGCGTGCTAAATCTCCCCACTTCTGAGCATACTCCTTGAACTTCTCATCATGACCCATAGACATGCTTTGTAGTTGCATGCGAGTGGGTGTCAATTCAAATTGTACTCATACATGCAGAAAGCATCAGCCAAGTCACTCCAAGTACGGATACGGTCATTCTCTAGCTGATAATACCACTCCAATTGAGTTCCGGACAAACTCTCTTGAAAATAATGCATCCACAACTTTCTATCATCAGTGTGGGGATTGATCTTCTGGACATAGGATTTCAAATGCAGCTTAGGGAAAGACATGCCATCATACTTAGCAAAAGTTGGAACTTTGAACTTGGGAGGAATCACAACACCAGGGACGAGACTCAAATCATCAAAATTCAGCCCGGACATCTTCAGGTTTTCCACAGCATTCAGACGGTCTTTAAGTTGCTTGTACTTGTCATCCTCATCAGAGTATTGGCCATCATCATAGTTCTTCTCAAGCTCAGGCTGACTGCCTTCACCATCACCCTTGTCACTCTGCTCATCCTCCTTCTTGACACTTCCTTCAGAGAGCTCAATTCGACTAACCACTTTAGGACCACCTTTGTAGCGTCTGCCCATGTTGAGGAGACCAACAACCTTCTTCTTCCTGTTGATGAGCTTCTTGGATCTTCTTGGCCTTGGACCAAGCTGGTGAACATCTCGAAAGAGCATTCGAGCTTGAAGATCTTTGACATGTTCAAGAGCCATTTCGCTAAAATAAATAGCGAGCAAATGAAAAACCAATCTCCAATGTACCTGTGATGCAATGTTATGCTATGATATGCAATGTTTATGCGAATGCAATGCAATGTTTTCAAGGACCTTAGAGATTTAAATTTGTTAGACAAGCAATGAACAAACATTTATTAGTACTCTTTTTATTCTTTTCTTTCTTTTTAAGTACAAGAGATAGTTCAAAATAATAAAAGAAAAGCATAAAAATCTTAAAGCTCTAAGTCTCCCATGGGCGCCTCTTGGTGCCGAGGTAGGCGCTGATGCTTCGCTCCTCGTGAAGTAGGTCAACTCTGGCACTTTCTTCTCACTTGCATAACACTGAGCTTCAAATGTATCCCTCTCTTCTTTGAGCTGAATCCAGGATCTCTTCAAGTCTTCAAAATCAGTAGGCATGTCAAGATGGAGAACAGTATAGGGTACGTCACTTATAGCAATAGGTTCCATAATTACGGGTAAAACAGGCGTGAATGGCATCATGAGGTTTTGAGCTCGAGCTCGCACCCATTTGAGGTAAGGTTCCCAAGGAATGGAGTTCTGGTGCCCCAAAGTCTTGGTATCAGTCTTCTTTACCATGCCCCAAGCGTGTATGAACCTTCGTCGGTAATTCTGGAGATCGTGATTGTAGTCGAACACAATACCTTGGAGAAGCATATCATGTGGACCATCTCTTCGAGCAAAACCAAACTGACGTAGAGCTAGAGAAGGGTTATAAGTAATACCTCCCCTTATACCAAGTAGCGGTACATTAGGGAATTCTCCACAACGCTCAATGAAGGTGAAATCCTTTTGAGAGAAAAGACTCCAACGGATATCTGAATGAGAGAGCGACATTAACCTTTGAGACCATCTCATCCGTTGTTCATTCTTCAAAACTGATGAAGGAAGGTGCGAAATAAACCACCTGGAAAGTAACGGTATACAACACATGAGAGTTCCTTGTTTTTTGATAGTACGAGTGTGGAGAGAATGTAGGATGTCTCCAAGTAAAGTAGGCACAGGATTGCGGGTAAGAAACAACTTGATGGCATTGACATCTATGAATTGATCCGAGTTAGGGAATAGAACCAAACCATAGATTAGCAAGGCCACAATGTCTTCAAATGCAAGGACACTCATAACTTTGAGGAATTCTCGGGCTTTCTTAATCAGGAACTTAGCAAGTAAACCCTTAACTCCGCTTCTAGTTTCCCAATTGGCTTCAATGTCTGAGCGCTTTAGATGTAAGGCTGATGCAATGTCTACGTACTTAGGAACCTTTTCTAAACTGGTGAATGGCATTTGGTCAAGAATAGGTACCCCAAGTAGCTTAGAGAACTCTTCCAAGGTAGGAACCAACTGATAATCTGGGAATGTAAAGCAATGGTGCTTCGGATCAAAGAACTGAAATAGGACATGCATCATATCTTCTTCAAAACCGGAGATAACCAAATCAAGTAGATAACCATGTCTTTTGATGAACTGAGCATGATCAGGAATTTCTGAAACCAATTCTTTGAGCTGAGAAGGTATACCCATGAAGTTGATTCGGATAGTCTTTCTAGAAGCCATAATTCCTACAAAACAGAGCAAAGATAAATCCCTAGGTCCTTGAAATAGTTAGAAATGATATGCAATGCGAACGATGTCATAATGTCATGTTTAGCAAACACAAACAATTCACACAATGAGCCTAGGTTTAAGGCTTGCATGAGGTATAGGTGATTACCCCACCAAAAGTTTGAGTTGGTTCATCCTGTCCTATAATAGTAACCGGGTTCTAGGAATCTCATATCATTGATCTTTCTCGTAGGCGTTTATTTCAATACGACTACCAAGTGGTCGACCGAAAATATCCCAAAAGTCTGATCTTAATGAGCGTAGCATCGAGTATCAACCAACCTTAGTCAGCACCAAAGCCGGCCATCTCACTACCTTCTAATGGCCAAGATGGGTCAATTAAGGTTCTAAAAGTTTAGTTAGTGCTTGATGACACTACGCAGAAGCCAAATACTATCCTCAACTTGGAAATGAAGAGTATCGGACATCCAAAGTGTCACACTAACGTAGCCATCATGTTGACCGTTTCGATATACGTCTAACGGTCGCGATGATTTATTGCTACTTACCTAAAAGGAAACCCGGATCCGGGTGTAGGATCCCCCACAAATATAATACCCAAGCAACCCTTAAAGATAAAGCAAGCAATTCAAACAAAAAACAGTAAAAGTGATCTAGAAATCCCTAAGGCATTCTCTTTTTAGGGTGTCTCCCCAGCAGAGTTGTCAGTTCTGTGATACGGTGAACTGACTTTTTAGTGTTTTTGTATCGCAAATGTGCGGATAGCAAGAGTCGCCACCGGCTTTTATTTTTATCCAATTAAGGGAAGGTAAAAGTACAGAAAAAGACCTTCGTTAGATTCTGAGTAAGGGAGAAGGTTATGAAAAGGGAAGTATTAGCACCCCTTTCCATCCGTAGTTATCTACGGGCTCTTAGTTGCTCTTAGATCACTTTTAAAATTGTGCTTTCTGTGTGTTTGACAAAAATATTTTGAAAAAAGGCATTTCGCTTTGACTTTGTAATGATTCATGTAGGAATGTATACAAAGTGTTTGGAAATGTTTCGTTTTGAAAAGAGTTTGAACTTTGACAAAAGTGTGAGGTGTGAAAAGTATTTGATCGAGCAAGCAACTAAAAGTCTTATTACCTACTCAAAATTGGTTGTTTTCGTGTTGTTTTACGTTCCTTTAGAATAGTGCTATCCATACCATTAGTTGGTAGGTAACCCTATTTGTTGGATGTAAGGACATTCGAAGGGACATCGGATGGTCATAGAAAGCAACTTGTAGGAAGTATCCTAGCACATTCGAAGGGACTATCATCATTTTTCGTAGGCGACAATCGAGGGTCAAGATCATGTATTCGGAGGCGACATCGTGGGCCTATGATCTTTGTATCGAAGGGACTATGATGACTTGTTTTGAAGGCAACGGTGCTAGGATACCTCTACGTTCGAGGGACATGACCATTTTGAATTCGCAAAGGCAACGAGAGAGAATTACCCTAAGGGGTGCATGTGTGAAAGAAGTGTGTTGATTCAGGTATTTTATCTTGAAAATTAGTGAGCTATGTTGATTATTATCTTGCCATACACGCCTAGTTACTAGCAATTTATAGGGTGCGGAAATTAAAATGCGGAATGTAAAGATGCGGAAAGGTAAATGTCCTACGCTATTACATGGCTTTGGGGCAGATACATAATTTAAACTTGCGGAAAATAAAAACCTAATTTAAACTATTACATCCCATGAGCAATTACATTATTGGAAAAATAAAACGATAAAAGAAAAATCGTCCGAAACGAGATAACCTGCAAGAAATTGAGAAATCGGAAAATACGAGAGAAATCGAATAGGAGAAAAATGTTAGTAAAATGCAAGTTTTTGAATGAGAAAAATATGACAGGCTGGAAATAACATAAATATGCTAAAATAATTTTTTGGGATTTTTTGAATGCAATTTAGTAATTAAAATACAATTAAGATTGATTTAAATGCTAAATTATGAATAAAAATAAATATGCATGCAAAATAATATTTTTTAATTTTATAAATTAAATAAGTATTTTCTGAAAATAAATGCAAAAGGAAAAAATATTTTGGTGATTTTTAATGCATGAAATAAAAACATGAAAAGAAATTAAAATGCATGGAAATATTAAATAAGAATAATATAGAAAATATGAAAAAATGCAAGTTTGAAAAAAAAGAATGCAAAACCGGTCCTGGGGAGATTCGAACTGAGGACCTTTGAGAGCATCTATGCACAGTCCATGCCTTAACCAACCGAGCCAGCTTGCTTCACTGTTTGAAAACCGGAACGAGTGGGATCAAAACACGCGTCGCTCCCTGAACGCCTCCATCACGCGCCAAACTTCTTCTTCCTCCTTTTGAATTTTTAAAAACTCAGCGTCGGCCATTGCTCGATGCTATGTTCCTGGAAAAACTTGAAAATCAAGCATACATAATATAAATAACATCTAAAGACATGGTTCGACTCCAAGCATCATTCCGAACGTAATGGACATGGTCTCGTGGTCCAATTTTTCCTATTTTGTGAAACCCTAAAACGGCATAGGAAACCCTAACAATGGTGATACGTGTTCTTGGCCATGGAAATTCAATTAAAGTGCCCAGAAAGCTTGCAACCTTCCTACTAATCACAAAAACAAACACAAAACATGTTAAAGATGCATGAATATGAGAAATCGATTTTGAATTATATTGGAACAAACCGAATTCGAATTTCTTGTTTCTGGATGGTTTTGATCAAATTAAAGGTCTGGATCGACTCAAGAGGTATCAAGGAATGTGTTGGACACCTCAAAATCGATTGAAAACGGCTGGAAATAGGATTGCACTTTGCTTGTTTGCCACGGTTTTTTGAGCTTGGAATAGGGTTCTTGAGTCAAAATTTCTACCCTAATTCGTGTGGTATGTATCATGTATATATAGTAGAAGGATTTAGAGTTGTTTTGGGAAAGATTTAATCAATGATCAATGCTAATCAAATTTGATTTTTGTACAAAATCAAATCTTCAAATTTTGATCAATTTTCAATCCAATCTTGCCATATCCATCAAATTTCAAAAATTGCTGGCTTTTAATGAGTTGATTGGATCCCAAGGAAGAAATAAAAATCAAGTTTGCAATTAATTTTGATTTTATACTCTATTTTTAAATTTAATTTGTATTTAAATGAATAAATTCCAAATTAAATAGAAAAATAAAATAAAAATTCGTGGCATTGGGCTTGGATATTCCTAATGGTGTGAGGAATAAGTTTGGATGAAGAAAAAGTAGGCCCATTTGCAAAGTTTTTGATTTTTAGAAGTATTTCTCTTTGTGCACTTCTTCAAAATTGCCCAACTTGTGAATGGTGTATATTGCTCAATTTTCCACATTTTTGAGTGTTCTTGGACTTTTTGGAAATCTCTAAGAGTCCTCTAAACAACCTTTTTGGTCTCATCTCAATTGGAGTTTCCATGCTCAATATATCTTCAAAACAAAATGTTGACTTTTTGTTGACTTTGAAAATGACCTGTAATGTTTTGAGCCATACCTCTCAAATGAAGCATTTTTTGGACATTCTTGTGAGACATGAAGTTTTAGAGAATTGAATTTCCTTCAAAACAAGAGGTGGTGGAAAAAATTCTGAGAAAGTATGAAGAAGTTATGATCAGTCAAAGTTCAGTTGACTTTTCACCTAGAAACCCTAATTTAGAAAGTTTGACTTTTGAGCAAATCTTGAGTTTTCTTGATGAATCATGATCAAACCTTGATCAAATGATGAATGTAACTTCAAAATGAGGATGTTGACCAAAAATCATGAAGTTTGACTGTATGTTGACCACAGTTGACTTTTTGTCCAATACAACTGATTTTCAACCATCTGAGCAATTGTCTGAGGAAACTTGACTTGTAAGGTTTGAAACTTGACATGGAGAATCTTTGAAGCATATTAGGAGGTATGAATACCATTGGAGATGTTGGAAGTCCATCTGGAGCTGAGAATTGCCAAACCCTAGTTTGGGTTGATTGTCTAGGAGAGAGTTTGTCTGATCAACTCTTGAGGAATCCTTGAGTATGGATGTATGGGATGTCTTGAGAAGATGGAGGGCAAATTTTGGGATATGACAATTTCACCTGGAAATCATACTCTCAGGGTTCTATCCTAGCGCGGGTGATTCTTTGTATTGGAAGCCCAATAGGAGGCTGTTAAGAGATTTCCTGGTCTCTTTCTTGTTTGATGCCCAAGAGAAGGCTAAACTCAACGAGGGAGTTCTTTTGAACGAAGCGCAAGAGGAGGCTGACTCAGCAGGGGAGTTGTTGTCTTATATGAAGCCTAAGTGGAGGCTAAACTCGGTAAATGAGTTCTCTTATATGAAGACTAAGAGGAGGCTAACTCAGACGAATGAGTTATCTTATACAAAGCCTAAGAGGAGGCTAAGGGGGACCTAGTTGTTAAACTAGATGTTATGTTATAACTGAACAGTTATATAAACAAGTGTGTGATATGTATTCATAGGAGTTTATGAAGGAAATATAAACAAGTGTATAAAACGAGCGTTTAAAGCAAGTGTAACTTGAATATATACAAGGTTTTTGAATGTGTACAAGGAAATGGATACGTACACAAAAGGGTGATTATGTACAAGGAAATGAATATGTACATAGGAGGGTTGGGACTTACACCGTGAGGGAGGCCCATTGGTTTTAAGAGCAGTTTCACCGGGAATAATGTTTCTCTTAATACCAATGGAATCGGTGTATAAACAAGTGAATGAAAACAAACGAAAGAAGTTTCTTTATGCTTGGATATTTATAAAGATGATTGAATATGTACAAGGAAAATTTAATATGTACATAAAGGTTTTGGGACTTACACCGTGAGGGAGGCCCATGATCAATTAAGAAATTCGAGGAAAAAACTGGTTCGGCTTTATCTTCAAATCGAGTCGATCATGGAAAAAGGTGTGTAAGTTTTGTTGAAATGTTTTTGAAAAAGGTTTTGAAAATGATTTTGAAAAAGTGAAGTATATTCACAAGAAGTTTTGAAAAGATTTGAGTTTGAAAGTTTGAAAGAAAACATCTTTGAAAAGTATTTAGGAATACTTAAAATGTTTCACTTTTTTTACTTAATAAAAATATAATCAAAAGAAAATATTTTTGATTTTTTTTGACATAGTCATAAAATAGGCATATTAAATGACAAGTGTGCAAAAAATAATCTCAAAATGAGAAGTTTTGATTGGTTTTTGAAAATGTTGAAGTTTGATAGAAAATGTGAAGAAAACAAGTAGTAAAAATTTGATTTTGGTCCTAAGGAGGCTTGAACTCAAGACCTTTGGCTTAGAACTGAAAAGCTTTACCACTGAGCCATGTGTTTATCTTGTTATTTACACGCCTTCATTTAACTATATTTAAAACAAGTCTTTGAAAATGTTTTAAAATGAAGGAAAAGTGGAAAAGATGAAAAAATGGTCTTAGGGGGATTTGAACCCTGGACCATAGGCAAGGCAAAGGACATGAAAAGCGCGCTGACTACCACTGGGGTGGCTATACATCCGTGAATAAAACATGAATCATTAAATATGTTCTAAAACGAAAATTTGAATTTTCCAGAAAACTGAAAAAACGTGCGCATCTCCATCTTCTTCTTCCTCAAGCTTTGATTTCGTAACTTCTTTGTTTCTCAATGAAATTGAAAGATGTAAACATCAAAGTTGCTCGTTTTGAACCCAGGAATATGATGGTGATGTTTAATTTCATTTATTTTGAACTTAAGATGATTAATTTTGAATGAGGACAGATGAACCCTAATTCTAAGAATCAATATGAAATCGTGTATGGATCATGATTTGTGAAATTGATTGAGGGTTAATGATCAGTATGAGTGCAGAAACAAGATGGCCAAGCAATTTTTCATCTGTAATGCATGAATCATAGAGTTCAATGTTTGAGCAGCTTACCTCTTCGAACCGAAATCGAATTCTTAGTTAGAGTGTTTCCAGTTATGTTTTGAGGATTGTTATAGCTTCACTGGACCTTATGGAAGGTGTGGAAGTGCTTAGCTTGATTTGAAATGGTCTGGATGTTCCACCCAAGTCCAACTGCAGCCACTTAGAGTGAGTTTCGAATTTGATGTTGGAGATGTTACAGGTCAGGGATGAGTACTTGGATCACTCATATGAAGTGTATGGAAGGTATTTGAAGTGATAGATCAAGGCTAGCACGAGCAGATTGAGATATGGCAAGTTTAAGGCACAATTTGCAAGTTTATGGATTTTGTAGCATGATTCTGAGTTTTGACAGTTCTGATAACACGAATTTATATAACATATTTGATGTATTTTTCATAAATAATATTAATGTTTTTATTTAATTATTTCACTTTATTTCTATATTACGTTGGTATTTTCTATGTTTCAGGTATTTGCGTTAAATAAAGATAAATCGAGCAAAGAAGTAAAATCGAGGAAAAATCGGATTAAAAAAGCAAAGATATGAAGCAAAAGGTGTGATATAGTAAAAGGGGAGGTGTTAAGAAGAAGAAAACAATTACAGCAAAGGCCCAAGACTAAGCCCAGCTCAAACACGCGTGGCCCAGCAGTCCAGCAAGCAGCCCACTGCCATGTCACAGCTGAGACGGTCGTCTCAACCTCCCACGCCACGTGGAGGCGCCCGCCTCCTTAGCAAGTGGGGTCCACCACTTCCCCACAATTCTGAGACGCACGTCTCAAAGTCAAGGGCCACGTGGAGGCGCCCGCCTCCCTCGCAAGTGGGACCCTCCATTTTCGCAGCAGTTGAGACGCACGTCCCCACGTTTGACCGATTCTTGAGGCCCCCGCCTCCTACTCTCAAGGCTGTTTTTTCTCCACGTTCACATTGGCTTGCTGCGGAAATTCAGGAATGGGAAGTTACCAAATGCATCTATAAATACAAGTCCCAGTTTCAGAATCAAGGGTCGGTCGGCATTTCACCGAACAACCGCTATTTCATATTTCGTAATTTTATTCCAGTATTGTATTTTTCTAGTTTTCACTGATCTAACCTTACGTTAGATCCAGTTATTTATTCCTTGTCGTATTTTATTTTTCCTTTCAATTCAAGAAGTCAAGAACAAGGTTATTTCCAGCATTCTTAATTTCAGGTTTTATTTATTTATTTTATGTTATTTAATTTATTGTTGCCTGATATTATTTATTTGATTTTGGTAATGTTTAAATATATTGAACCAATTTATTTATGCATGTCTGAATTAATTAATATGTCTGGCTAATTAGTTCTGATATTGGTATGTAAATTAATCGATCCATAGGAATCTAAAATAAACTGGCATAATGTTACGTTGTTAAAAATATTCTTTCTGACTTAGATATCTAATTTAATTTATTAAAAGTTTAGAAACCAACAGCGAAAGTTTGAGGTTAATAAACCGACTAAGATTAGAACCAACAGAGTTTGAGGTTTAGAATCGATAGTAGGTACTAGGTATTGTTTTAAAAACCGCGACAGATTTTAAAACCAATTAAACTTTATTTATTTTCAAAAGTGTTTTTATATTCGTATGGATAGCGGAAGCATACGTTAGGATTTAATTACATGATTCTTATCAATAGAGCGACGTTTGAGATAGGATCTTTAGATAAGTATTGTTTGTGAAATAGGATTTTTATCAACATGAGTAACACGTCGGTGGAAATTTAGATCCTTAGGTTAGACGAATTACGCATCGATATCTATTTATTTATTTATTATATTTTCCTTAACCAAAAATCCTAAAGAATTATTCGCAGTCAGATACCGTAACTTAGGATAACAATAGTTCGATTTATAGTCTCGTGGGTTCGATATCTTTTAAAACTACGCGATAGGATCGTGCACTCATCTGATTAATAGACGATAAAGTCGCGATCAAGTTTTTGGCGCCGTTGCCGGGGACTATTTAAGTCGATATTGTAACTCTGGTGTTACACCGTATAGACTAAGGCATTTTTATTTTATTTACCATGTATAACCCAAATTTTTCCTATGCCCATTATCAGTATTATGAGGAACCACAAGAATCCCATAGATCCGACCTTGAAATACTGATGGAAAACTTTAATGCTTCACAAACCTACTCTTACCCAAACTACCTCCAAAACTACCAATCCCCATATTTTGAAGAACCACAAGAAACTTATAATTTCAACCAAACTTTTCCTCAACCAAATTCTTCCTATAATTATCACGCCCAATATTTTGAAGAACCACCAAAACCATACAAATCTGATCTCGAAATATTAATGGAAGATTTTAATGAATCATGTAGAATGATACAACGCTTCGGGGAAACACAAAAAGAGACTTTAACTTACTTTCAAGACTCTGAAGAATCGCAAGATTTTAATTTTGAAACATCAATGGAAGATTCAGATGAGATGATAACTAACCCTAGGTTAGAGTCTATGATTGAGCACTTTATAGAGGCACAAACTATCCAAAATGAAGCACAAACTATCCAAAATGAAGAAGTAAGAAAACAAAGTCTTCAAATTAATGAAACCCTTAGCCAACTAACCATTAAGGTAGACTCCCTCGCGTCTCACAGCATGTTCTTAGAGACTCAAATTTCCCAACTCAAACAAAACCTTCTAGAACCTCAACCTGAGGAAGATGTGGATGTTGAAACAACCATTATGAAAATACTACTTGGAAATCTAGAAAGTGATGACGAGTTTGAGGAGAGTGATATTGTGGCCGAGGAAAGTTCTGACGAGAAAATAGTGGAGATTGAGAAAAATAAACCAACAACATTCGAAGAGGAGGTTGTAAAAGAGGTAGAAGAGGAAGCACATATTGTTATCCCAAATCACTATGTCCCACTAATTCCCTTCCCGAAAATTTTTATGGAAACTCCTAGAGACTCCCAATCTAAAACGTGTGTTGCGGTATTAAATAATATCCATATTAATTCACCATTACTTGAAGTCTTACCTAAAAAGCGAAAATTAGAGGACCATAAAATTAGGGATATAATTACTTTTAAAAGGGTGAGGTTAACTTATGAGGCGATGGACGAAATCACTAAGCCAAAAATTGAAAAACTTATACTTAGGATAAATCCAGAACCACTACCAATATGTCGAAAGAATAAACCGCCCTACAGACGTAAGAAAAGAAAAGGTGAGGGATATGTGAGATGGCTTGATAAGTGGCCATGGAAAATCAACGGGTAGTCGTTCTAGTTTCTAATTTTAATTTTAATTTTAATTTTTCTTTTTTCGTATTTTCAATTTTTCTATTTTATGTTAAATTTTAAATTTTTAGTCGGTTATCTATTGCACCCTTTCATCTGATGCGTTCGAACTATTTTCCACAAATAACGATAATTATATTCAATTAAATGATCTACATTAATATTTATATAATAATTGAATATTCTAATTATCGTATTCTTCTACTAATATACAGAATTAATACTTCCCAATATTTATTATATTAATTATAAAGCATTATATACTAGTATTATATATATCCTACTAATTAAAAAATTCTAAATCATCTTTATATATATATATATATATATATATATATATATATATATATATATATATATATATATGCAAGTATATAATGTGTATGCATGTGGTCGACAAAATTGTTCCCTATCTCTATTACCTAAGTCACATGCATCTCTCGCTGCCCAAGATGATCACCCTACTCTTTTCTGATTTCTCCTGGTTTTATCGCATTGAGGACAATGCTTATTTTAAGTTTGGGGGAGTCAGAACATTTCTTATTTTAAGCTTGCAACTTGCTTAAGTGGTAAGAAGGAATCTTTTGCATTTAATGCAAAAGTTACTTTCTAACCATGGTTAGAAATTTCTCTTTGATTCAATCCTCTTCTCAATCATGCAAAACTGATATTTATCAGTTATAATCTACCTCTAGCTGATGACAAGGCTTCTAGAAAGGGAGATTTATGAAAAATGACTTATAATTTTGAAGCATGAACTTGGAATTCCATGGTTTTGGAGCTCTATGTTTCAAAATCAAAAGCATAGCTAGACAAACTTTTTTTGCAAGTTCTTGGACATTTTGGAAATTTTGTAACAAGGGCTACAACTTTCATGTTTTGAGTTTTTTCTGAATACAAATGGATCTAGGTGAAAAATGGCCATGAAAGTGAGGAAAAACCATGTTTCTTAACACTAGAAAATTTTTCTAAGTGTTAGAAAAATTTCAAATCTTGACTTTTTGTTGACTTTTTCACATTTCTTGATTTTTTATGATCATGATGGATAATTTGAAATGTTTTTATGATTGAAAAACTTGACCAAAAGTCAAAGTTTGACTTTGTTAAGCTGATGAATTATCATCAGATGGTTCAGAATTTGGCTGATGAAGAAACATGGATTTTTGAAATGTTTTGAATCAAGAAATTAGGTCAAGAGGTTGCATTGAAGATGTTAAGATCAATCTTCAAGCAAATAGGTCATCCATTGAGCAGAAAGTCAATGATTCACTATCTTCGATCAAAACCCTAATTGGTCGATTCAAGGTAGATCATGAGAAAAAGTTGGGAATCTGAATATCAAATGTAGATGATTGATTAAGATAGATCATTTGAGGGGAGTGGAAACTCAAAACCTAATTGATCACATCTTTAACAAATGAAATTTTGAAGAAACCCTAATTTTGACTTCTAGAAGCCACGCACGATCTATTCTGTTCTGAAACTGTTAGTGATGCAGTGATGCATATGTGGATAATGTAAGGTGGTATCTTAGGTCAAAAATTGGGGTGTGACAACGGTGTCATTACATTCTCTTTGACATTAAGTATCTGTTTCCAGAAATTTCAATTGGCATCAGAGCAGGCACCCTGCCTGTTATTTCTGGGTGAGATCTAGGGATATTTTTTTCTGGCGCTATGGACAAGGAAGAAGGATTTGGGAGCAGACCACCTATTCTGGATGGATCAAACTATGATTACTGGAAACCTCGTATGGTTGCCTTCTTGAAGTCACTGGACAATAAAGCTTGGAGAGCTGCTGACAGAGGATGGAAACATCCCATCGAACTTGAGAAAGATGGGACTACTAGCCTGAAACTTGAGGAAGAATGGAGCAAAGAAGAAGAAGAGCTAGCATTGGGCAACTCTAAAGCATTGAATGCCTTATTCAATGGAATTGACAGAAATATTTTCAGACTAGTACATCAGTGTGAACTGGCCAAGGATGTTTGGGACACTCTCAAAACTACTCATGAGGGTACATCCAAGGTGAAAATGTCAAGACTTCAGATGCTCACTACCAAATTTGAGAATCTGAAGATGAGATTATTCATGAGTTTCACATGAACATCTTGGAGATTGCCAACACCTCAGGAGCATTGGGAGAAAAGATGTCAGAAGAAAAGCTGGTGAGAAGATTCTCATATCCTTGCCTAAAAGGTTTGCAATGAAAGTGACTGCTATAGAGGAAGCTCAGGATATCTGCAACTTATAGGTTGATGAACTCATTGGATCTCTTCATACATATGAGATGGGGATTAGTGACAATGTTGACAAGAAAAACAAGAGCATAGCCCTTGTATCCAATACTGAAGAGGAAAGCAAGGAGAGTGATGAAGAGAATATATCGGAAGCTATAGCTATGCTTGGAAGGCAGTTCAACAAACTCATCAAGAGAATTGACCCAAAGTCAAGGTCAAATGTCAAGAACATTTCCTCTGACATTAGTAGACCCTATGACTCCAGCAGAAGAACTAAGTCTAAAGAAAAGGGAAATCAAAGCAGAGGAATCCAATGCCATGGATGTGAAGGATATGGGCACATTCGAGCTGAATGCCCTACCTTTCTAAAGAAACAAAAGAAAGGAATGTTTGTTACTTGGTCTGATGGTGACTCAGAAAGTGACTCTGAAGAAGAATCTGCCAAACTAGTTACTGCACTATCTAGTGTTTGTAATTCTGATAATGATTCTAGTGATGAGGAAGTGACATTTGAAGAACTTGCTGACACCTACAGGAAGCTGTGTATCAGAAGTCCTGAAGTCTGTCAGTAAAATGATAAACAGAAAAAGCTCATTGTGAAGTTGGAGGCTGAGAAGAAGGCAAACACTGCTACTATAAGTCATCTCAAAGGTGAAGTTCTAGTGTTGAACTCCAAACTTGATCAGGTGACTAAGTCTATCAAGATGTTAACAACTGGAACTGACAAGTTGGAAGAAATCCTTCAGACTGGACAAAATGTAGGAAACATGTCTGGTCTAGGATTTGTGGCTACAAAGAAATCTGCTGGAGACAAGAAGAAGACCAGGCCTGATAAATCAATGTCAAAGCAGATGTCACAACATAGGGCTCAACATCAAGAATAGAGAAACATGAAGAAAAAGTTTCAAAGATGGAGATGTCATTATTGTGGAAGGTTTGGCCATATAAAGCCTTTTTGCTTCAGATTATATGGATATCCTAATCAGAGCCCATATGTCAAGCCTAAGATTAACAAGGCACCATATACTCAACAGTGGAAGAAAAGACTGCAGCCCTGATAGCTCACACCTCCCTTAGAGTTTTTGCCAAGGAAGACTGGTACTTTGACAGTGGATGCTCTAAACACATGACTGGAATCAAGAATCTGCTGAATGATGTCAAACCTCATACTACTAGTTATGTCACTTTTGGAGATGGAGCTAGAGGAGAAATCAAAGGTGTTGGAAACTTGGACTGCCCTGGAGTTCCAAACCTAAATGAAGTGTTGCTGGTAAATGGTTTGACTGCTAATCTCATAAGTATCATTCAAATGTGTGATCTAGGATTCAAGGTCAACTTCACCAATTTAGAATGTCTTGTAACAAATGAAAAACAAGAAGTTGTAATGAGAGGAGTCAAATCAAAAGACAACTGTTACTTATGGGAGTCTGAGAACACTAACTACTCTTCTGTGTGCTCTATAGCCAAAGAAGAAAAGGAAGTGAAACCGTGGAACCAAAAACTTGGCCATTTACATCTTAGAGGGATGAACAAGATCATATCCATGGAGGCTCTCAGAGGGATTCCAAGTCTTCAGATTGATGAAGGGAGAGTCTGTGGTGAATGTCAGGTTGGAAAGCAAACTAGTATCTCACATCCAAACTCAAGACATCTAACCACTTCTAAGGTGCTAGAACTTTTACATATGGATCTGATGGGTCCCATGCAGGTTGAAAGCCTTGGTGGAAAGAGATATGCATATGTTGTTGTGGATGATTTTTCCAGATTCACTTGGATAAACTTCATTAGGAAAAAATTTGATGTATTTGATGTCTTTAAGGAATTGTGCAAAAGACTTCAAAGAGAAAAAGAATGATGCATTGTCAGAATCAGAAGTGACCATGGAAAGGAATTTGAAAATAGTAAGTTTGATGAGTTTTGTTCCTCAGAAGGAATCAATCATGAGTTCTCTTCACCTATAACTCCACAACAAAATGGAGTTATGGAAAGGAAAAACAGAACTATACAGGAATCTGCCAGAGCAATGATACATGCCAAGAAGCTTCCCATTCATTTTGGGTGAATGATACAATGTTATGTCCACAACAGGTTCACCTTGAGAAAGGGAACATCATCCACCCTTTATGAAATATGGAAAGGAAGAAAGCCTACTGTGAAGTATTTCCATGTCTTTGGAAGAAAATGCTATATTCTGACAGATCGTGAACAAAGGAGAAAGATGGACTCTAAAAGCGATGAAGGAATATTCCTGGGATACGCTACCAACAGCAGAGCATATAGGGTGTTCAACTCCAGGACCAAAGTTGTGATGGAATCTATAAATGTCATAGTTGATGATCACCATGAGGAAACAAATGTCCCATATGATGTTGAGACATTCTTTGAGACATCAACACAAGTGTCTAAAAAGGATGATGTGCCTAATCCTACTCCATCAGAGTCTGAATCAAAGGAAGCTAACAAAGATCCTTCCATCAGAATTCAGAAAGATCATCCTAAGAAACTCATCATATGAGATCCTAACAGTGGAGTCACTACAATATTTAGAGAAATCATCTCAAACTCTTGCTTTGTGTCTAAGATTGAACCAAAGAATGTTAAAGAGGCTTTGACTGATGAATACTGGATTGGAGCAATACAAGATAAATTGAACCAGTTCAAACAACATGAAGTGTGGGAGATAGCTCCTAGACCAGAAGGAACAAACATCATTGGCACAAAGTGGATCTACAAGAAAAAGTCAGATGCTGAAGGAGTTGTTACCAGGAATAAGGCAAGGCTTGTTGATCAAGGATACACTCAAGTTGAAGGGGTTGATTTTGATGAGACTTTTGCTCCTGTAGCCAGGTTGGAATCAATCAGATTACTACTAGGAGTTGCTTGCCTTCTGAAGTTCAAGCTGTTTCAGATGGATGTGAAAAGTGCCTTCCTAAATGGGTACTTAAATGAGGAAGTGTATGTGGAACAGCCTAAAGGGTTTGTGGATCCAAACAGTCCTGACCATGTATACAAATTGAGAAAAGCACTGTATGGTCTGAAACAGGCTCCTAGAGCTTGGTATGAAAGACTGACAAAGTTCCTCACAGACAAAGGGTACAGGAAAGGAGGATTGGACAAAACTCTTTTTGTCAAGGATGAAGGAGGAAAGATAATGGTGGCTCAAATCTATGTTGATGACATAGTGTTTGGAGGAATGTTAGATAAAATGGTTAAACATTTTGCTAACCAGATGCAAGCTGAATTTGAAATGAGCCTCATGGGAGAATTGACCTACTTTCTTGGACTACAAGTCACACAGATGGAAGACTCAATTTTTCTTTCTCAAAGCAAGTATGCAGAGAATATTGTCAAGAAGTTTGGGATGGAAAATGCCAATCATAAAAGGACCCCTGCACCTACTCATTTAAAGTTGTCCAAAGACACAAGTGGGGAAAATGTGGATCAAAGCTTGTACAGAAGCATGATAGGAAGTCTGCTATATTTAACAGCCAGCAGACCTGACATTGCCTTTGCAGTTGGAGTATGTGCAAGATACCAAGCTAAACCCAAAGTAAGTCACATCAACCAGGTGGAAAGAATTTTGAAGTGTGTGAGTGGAACTTACAATTATGGTATGTTGTACTCTCATGGATGTGGACCAATTCTGTCTGGTTATTGTGATGATGATTGGGCTGGTAGTGCTGATGATAGAAAGAGCACCTCTGAAGGCTGCTTCTTTTTGGGAAACAACCTTGTCTCTTGGTTCAGCAAGAAAAAAAACTTGTGTGTCTCTATCTACTGTTGAAGCTGAATACATAGCAGCTGGTAGCAGTTGTTCTCAAATGATCTGGATGAAACAGATGCTGACTGCGTACAATGTCACACAAGATGTCATGACATTGTACTGTGGCAACCTGAGTGCTATTAACATATCCAAGAATCCTATACAGCACAGTAGGACTAAGCATATTGACATTAGACATCATTTCATCAGAGATCTTGTGGAGGAGAAGGTGATTAAGCTAGAACATGTTGCCACTGAACTACAACTGGCTGACATTTTTACGAAGGCACTTGATGCTAGTCAGTTTGAGAACTTAAGGGGCAAGCTGGGTATTTGTCAATATGAAGAGTTGTAGCAATTAATTTTGCTTACAACAAGGGCTGAAAGAGACATTTTCATTTGGTTTATTCTGATTGGGCAGAAAATTAGTTTCCCTCTTTCTTTCCAAAAATATAAGAAGAGGAATAGACATATTATTATTTTCTTCTTCTCAGTTTGCTGTATTACTCTCCATTCCCTCAAAAGAAAATTTCAAACTTACTGTCACTTGTACTCTCAATCTCTCAAGATGTCTCAACAATTTGTGTCATCATCATCTTCATCAAAGGCAACTGCTTCTCCGCCACCCACTGCCACAGACCCTAGGGAAAACGCAACTGCCATGGATGTTGAGGTGCTTGAGGTAACTCCTCTTCGTGCAATGGCAACTAATCCTACTAGGATCAAGAAACTGCGAACCAGACATGCAAGAAGATCACAAGCCTCTCCCTCTGGTAAATCTTCTCAACCATCTTCCTCTGTTCCTCCTGAGATAGCAAATAGGGAACATTCTGCTTATGTGCATCAAGTTATAGCTAGACTAGTCACTAGGATTCTTAATGAGAATCACTTTATTCTTGGTGTATCTGTACCATTGAACCAAGAAACTGTTAGCCCTAATTTGGAAAGTGATCCCAATTTCACTCAGGATGTTGAGACACTTGATGACAACATTGAGAAATCTCCAGAGAAACCTGCTGATCACAAAACCCCTACTGATAAGGCAATTGAACCCCCTGTTATTGATGTTGATGAAGAATTTTCTAACAATGATTTAATTGCTAGAGTCAACCCTAGCATAGCAAGAAGGATGATGTCTAGAAAAGAAAAGCAGAGTGTTGCCCAAAGCCCCTCCAAAGAGAAGGCTACTGAAGTTGTTCATGAGAATTCTAGACCTGAGAACAAGGCTAGAGAAGAAGCTGAAGAGGAACAAAAGGCTGGAACTTCCAAAGGGAAGGGTAAGGTGAAATCTGTTGGCAGTCTCTCAAAACCCAAGAGAACTCCAATTTCCAAGAAGAGAAAGGCTCCTGAACCCTCTGAATCTGATGAGGAATCAGATTTTGATTTTGATGTTGAGAGAAATGTTCCAAACATTCCTCTCAGGAAGAAACCCTCTTCTAGCAAACTGCCTAAGGTTCCTGAGGTTGCAATTGACAATATCTCCTTTCACCATCTAGAAAATGAAAGCAGGTGGAAGTATGTGTTTCTGAAAAGGATAGCCTTGGAGAGGGAGCTGAACAGAAGTGCTATTGAGTGTAAGGAAGTGATGGATCTCATCAAGGTTGCTGGCCTGATGAAGACAGTGGTCAAGTTTTCAAACTGCTATGAGATTCTTGTCAAAGAATTCATAGTAAATTTGTCTGGTGGGTGTGCTGATGGAAAGTCAGCTGACTTTAAGAGTGTTTATGTGAGAGGAAGGAAGGTAAAATTCTCTCCTACTGTGATCAACAAATACCTGGGGAGGCCTGATGATGCTCAGCCTGAACTTGAAGTTACTGACAACCAGGTCTGTCAAACCATCACTACCAAGCAAGTCAAGCACTGGCCCTTGAAAGGGAAGCTGACTGCTAGCAAGCTAAGTGTAAAGCTTTCCATACTTCACAAGATTGGTGCAGCTAACTGGGTTCCCACCAATCACAAATCCACCATCTCAACTGGTTTGGGAAGATTCATTTATGTTGTTGGAACCAAAGCAAAATTTGACTATGGCAGTTACATTTTTGAGCAGACCATGAAGCATGCTGAAAGCTATGCAATTAAAGGTCCTATAGCCTTTCCCTCCCTCCTGTGTGGTATTATCATTGATCAATACCCTGATATCCTGGTAGAAAAGGATTCTATCTGTAAAAGAGCTCCTGCTCTTGGTTTCCATTACAAGTTGTTTCAAGGGAAACATGTCCCTGACATTGTCATGATATATGCTGAGACATCCAGTGTCAAAGCTAATTCTCAGAAGGCTGATGTCATTGCTGTGCTAAGAGAGACTTGCAGGGAGCTTTAGGCAAGGAAGAAATCTCTTGAAGAGTTGATCACTACCTTGGAGCAGGAAAAGGATGACATTGAGGTTGAGGATGAAAGGCTAGATGAGGATGCTGCAGAGGACTTGCATGAGGATGCTGAAGAAGAGCAACAGGATGGTGCTGAAAGCAGCTCAACAGAAGAAGATACTTACCATAGTGCTTCTTCAGGAGAGGAAAGTGCCTGATGTTCTATGATTGATTGCTTGCACAGCCAGCTTGTGCTCCTGCTGATTACTTGTTGCTGCTGTTGCTTTTGCTTGTTGTTTTGTTTGATTTTTCTTTTGGCTGGTTGTATTTTAATAACTTGGTTGTATGATTAATTCTTCTGCTACTTATATATCATGAATTCTGGGATATTGTAATGGATCCTTTGGCCCCTTTATGGCTAAAAAGGGGGAGAAGAAATTATGGGTTGAAAATTATGGGTTGAATTTATCTTTGGTAGATTCTGGTTTTTAGCTTAGTTGGCTTAGCTGTTCATTTTAATTCCTGCTGCATTAGTCTCTGATAGCTTAGTTATTTTAGCCAAAAAATTTCCAAAGGGGGAGTTTGTAAGTGTTTTTATGTTGGCTTTAATTTTTGGTAAAACTAGTTTTTGTCAATGTCTTGACTGATGTCATGACATTCTGAATTGAAGATAAATTCTGCAGAAGAAGAATTATACAGGTACAGCTCAGTACTGTTATACTGGAAATCTGCAAGAAGAATGACTGATGTCATGACCAATGTGATGACATTCTATGCAACATATATTGTTTTGCAGATTTACTTTTCCTGAGAATTTTCAGGATTCTGCTGAGCTGTTTTATTATGGATTAATATGTTGGATAACATGCTCACGTGGATTGATGGTTAACCTTGTTTTAACCCTAATTGTTATGTTGTAAAGAACAGGTCTTTAGGATAACTTTGGTTAACCCTAGCTATAATTATGGAAGCCCAAGTTGAAGACTTTACCGCTTCTATATTATCAAAGAAACCCTTATGTTGTGAGCTGCATTTTTTTCTGTGTAGAAGATTAAGCAGACTGTTATTTTTCGTGTTCTAGTTATTCTTGTGAGCCAAGCAATTATCATTTGATAAGTGTCTTGGAGTAGGATTTGGTTGTAAGGGTTGTTTATCACTCAAAGCTTTGAAGCACGAGTGTTATGTCTCTTGATTAAAGCTTTGAAGCAAAATCAAGTATGTTTATTGAAGAATGTCTTCACAATTCTATTAAACAATAGGTTGATATCACTGCTGTGATTGAGGGGGAGAGAGTAGGAACTCATGTCTAAGTAGGACTTAGATTGAAGTTGCATTGGGTAGGTCTTAAGTGAGGGAGATAAACTGGTTGGTTTATTCCTGAATTAATACTGCTTATAGTGGATTTCCTACCTGGCTTGGTAGCCCCTAGATGTAGGTGTAGTTACACACTGAACTGGGTAAACAATTGATTGTGTTCTTTACTATTTTAAATTACTGTGTGAATTGTTAAACAGTTTGTCAGATACGGAGTCATAACATTCTCTCTGACATTAAGTATCTGTTGCCAGAAATTTCAGCTACAATACAAGGTTCTTAAGAACCAAGTGCTAAGGACTCTGAAGAGGAAGATTTGAAGACTCTAAAGGCTTGAAGTTTTGATTAATCAGAAGTTAGATTCTCTCCTCTTACTCATGATCGAAGAAGCCTCTGAATTACATAAGGTTAGATGATAACGTTAACATGGTACAATAGTACATGGTACAAATAAACATTTCATTCCACTACCATGAAGGATAGGCGATGCGTACGATCTTGTCCCCCACGTTCTCTTAAGCCACCACAAATTTCATATTTTCATATGTCCCTCCAACGGTTACATCACATACACGACACTATATAAATGTTTTAGGACTTGAAGAAACAACTGCTAATTCACTGGAAAATCATGAAGAATACTCCAAGCTCAAACGTCATTAATTCTTTGTAAAAAGTTGTATATTCTTTCAAGTTATTTGTACTAAAAATCTATTTACATATCAGCTTTTGTAGAAGCATATTTACTTGTAAACAAACATGTTATCAAACCGTTGTTTGATTGTTCCTTGAGAGACCAGTTGGGACAGCTTCTCAAGAAGTCTAGAACAGTTAGTCTTAGAGGTTGTTAGTCACACACAATTGGTGTGTGCAAGTGTTAGTCACTTCCATTTGGGTTGTACAAGTGTAATAATGAGTTGGATTAATTTCGAGAGATAGATAGATAGATAGATAGATAGATAGATAGATAGATAGATAGAGAGAGAGAGAGAGAGGAAAATCACCTCTGATGGATGGACTAGAGTAGTTTAAGGTTTTCAAGTGAACTAAGATAAAAATATTGTGTTCTTTACTGATTTCATATTCTCAATCTTTATCAAGAGCAAAAGTATTTATTTTTTTAAAGGGGATTGTGTTTTAAAATAAAAGTTTTTCAATGAAGAAAACCCAATCCAAACCCTCATTTTCTTGTGTTCTTCGTACCTTCAATTGGAATCAGAGCTCTGGTTGAAGTGATAAAAAGGTTATATTTTTTATCAAACACCTAACAGTGTTCAGCACCGATCTAGTGTGAGAAAGAACAATGGTTGCTCGCAACAATAATGTGGTTGTTATTGCTTCTGATAAAGAAAGAGATTCATATAGTTCAAAACCTATAATCTTTGATGGAGAAAGATTTGACTGTTGGAAAGATAGGATAAGAAGTCATCTTCTTGGATTTGATCTAGATCTATGATATACTATAGTTGATGACTACACCTACCCAGTAGATGAAGAAGGAAACAAAGTTCCCATAAGCCACTTAATAGACGATCGGAAAAAGAGGTACAAGAACAACCATAAAGAAAGAACAATCATTCTCAATGCAATATCTTATACAAAGTACGAAATGATCACAAATAAAGAGATTGTTAAATATATCTTTGATTCTCTTCAGATGACTCACGAAGGAAATGGTCAAGTCAAGGAAATAAAGGTGTTGGCCATAATCCAGAAATACAAAGCTTTCAAAATGGAAAAGATGAGTATGTGGAAGGAGACTCTGACGAAGGACATGCCAATGTTGCTCTTATGGAAAAGATGAAAATCAATGAATCTGATGACGAGTCAGACTTTGATGATGACAGGGGAGTATTTTCTTCCTTATTATGTTAAGATTCTATTGCATCACTATCCCAGACACAGAAGGAAACTTCTAACCTCAAATAACATGCACATAGCTTACACATGTATACCACTGCACAGTGATCCAAAGGTGTCAGAACCTCTGGAAAGACTAACGAAAAAGGACCCAAGAATGGGTCTCTAAGTGGATGCAAGTGCGCAATTGTATGGTCATTCATCAAAGTGTCACATGAGAATGAGATCAGAGACAAAACATAGAGATAATACACATGCATCCGTGATCCAACATTAAACATCACCACCATAATTGGCACAAGACTTAACAAGAGAGATAGAATCTAAGATCCTATCCTAATTCTAACCCTAAGATGTTATTAGTGCAACCAAATAAAAGGTGAGCATGAGGAAAGGTTATAAACCTATAGGACATCTAAGATCAGTAGCTTAATACCTAAAAAAATCATATTCAAAGGTACTTCCAACATAAGATAAGAATTGCACACAAAAACATACAAAAGTATGGTTTAGAAACCACAAAACCTGCACAAGTTTAAGGTAATTTGATAAAGATCAAACAAAATGGTCTTAGTTAGACAACTAATACATGTGTGACTTGTATTATAAGTTAACTCAAGATAATATTCATGAGCATCCAAAGTAGAAGATGAAACTTCATACCCAAAACAAGTCACCTAATTGATAGTCAACATTATAAAAGATGGATAACACTTGCCTAAAATCAATATGGATGATAGAAATCAAGTGTGAGGATAAATATTGATACTTATAGATCCTAGGGAAGTGGCCTATCCCTACTTAAGCATATATCGTGAACTTAAAAGAACTTTAACAATGTTATCAATCTAACATGTTAAATTGCCATGATAATATATCAAACATTTAGTCTCCAATACATAAGAGCGTAAGTGATCAAATTACATTGAAATTGGGGTTCTTAAATGTTATGGGAATGAAACCAGCATCAAGATACCTCAAGGAGACATGGGTCACAAGATCATGATCAAATCTAAAGAGAATGAAACTAAAGAACCATCAAAATGGCCAATCTAGCTTCTAAGATGAAACCAAAATGATATGACAATAACATGTCATTCAAGGGCTCATGGAAGCATAAGGAACATAGATGGAGATAGTATGAAATTAGATTCAAACATGGGAAAGATTTAGACATAAAAGTCCTCAAGTAAATACAAACACTAACTAGGTTGAAACTAGTGGACTATTGCTCCTCTCTTGTCACTATGTTGAATAGGCAATAAAATGCCATTCAAGGATAAAAGGAGCATTTTATGACAATAACCAAGCCTTTGGAGATCATAATCATAATAGATTTAAATTAAAATAGCCTCACATGTTGCATTAAAGGTGGTGCACAAAAGCTACCTCTTAAACCATGATCACAAGCAATTATCAAACAATATTGACAAAAGTTAAGCAAGTCATGAGAACTTGAATGGTTCAATGATGAACTCAATTCTATAACAAGTAATGAGGATAGTAAAAATAAAAGGAATATATACCTCATGGGTTGCACAAGTGCATTCCCTCTACCTCTAGTCCAAACAAAAATAAATGCACACATGGGAAAGAAGATTGAGCCAAAAATAGAAACATAACTTGTAAAATTGAAATAAAAATACTAAAGGGTCCTCAAGACATCAACACATCAAAAATAATAAGCTTAAGACAAGGTTAGTAAAGTTTATGTTACAAATAAAATCAAACAAGTTAGTCCAACCTAGAAAGACCTCTAATTGGGAACCCTAACTTGACTAGAATTTAAAAAAAAATAATTCTAAGGCCCTAAGACACTATACTACCTTAATCTAAACAAAACTTGACTCAAAAGTCAACAGAAGATAGTCAAACAAATGTAACATCTAGCCTAAGGAACCAAATTCAATAAAATTTTGATAAATCAATCAAAAATAGGAAAATGACCTATAAAACTCAAAAAAATATTTTAAGACACTTAAGACTTATAAAAGTCTGAAAATAACAACTTAGATCCTTGAATGTTTGAAAAAGAATGAAAACAAAATTCATCTTTCAAAACTATTTGAGGTAAAACTCAAACTAGATATATTTTGTAAAATATTTTGGGGAAAAAATAATTCCAATGGATAACTTGATACAAAATTTATTTTGAGAATCTCAACAGATTCAAGGACCCAAATCAATTAAATCAATTAAAACCTATTAAAATTTATTTGACATTTATAAGTTCCAAACAAACATCAATTAAATCAAACCTATTATCTAAGCAACCAAAACCCTAAAAATGCCATTTTAACTTCCCAATTTTCAAAATCAGTGATGACAAGTGATATAAATCTCAAATAAAATCCTAAAATCAAGAAAAACTATGAGGATGCTAGAAAGTATTTTATTTTTATTTTTTTATATTCAAGGAAAATTTTGAAAATAATAAAAATGCTAAATATATGATTAAAATCAATTATTTAATGCAAGAAATTATTTTATTGGCCAAAACTACAAAAAATTTATAAAATAAATTTCAAAAATGCAAAATATATAATTAAGGTGGCCTAAAATCTTTTTTGTGGAATTTTTTATAGTTGAAACTATTTTTAAAAATTTGGACAAAACAATTAAATTGAATTAAAAACTCAAATAAAATGGAAATCTGTTACACCCAGTATTTCAGAAAAGCGCTATAAAAATATTAGTCAACATAAAAGTCAACGTCGTCCCTACCAACTAAACCCTAACTTCAAATTTTGCAAGTCAGTTTCAAACCCATCCTACATGCTCATTTCTGGACCAAAATTCATGAAACAAAGCGCGGATTAAAGACAACATGGCAAGGAACAACATGCAATTCGTGGATTTCACAATCATCCACCATACCTCAAGAAATTAAGACACGAAACTCCAAAAATCAAACATACTTATGCTTCAGACTCATAGTATAAACACATATCAACATGCTTGCAAGCTTATAATCAATAAAAACAAGCTATAAAGTAAGAAATTCAAATCTAAAAATACCTTTTGATTTGGAAAATAAATCCAAATGTGCCTCTGAATTTGATGAGACATCTCTACCCCCTCGCTCCTGAGACTTCAATGAAGCAATAATAGAAGAGAAATCAGCTCTGGAATGCAAGATGAGGAAGCTTCAAAGAGAAGAAAATTTTAGAAAAACATGAACTTCATGTCTGGAAATTTTGATGGAATGAGGCGCTACCCTAGAAAGAGTGAGGTCTTGAGCTTATATAGAGAGAAATGAGTGAGGGTAGAATGGTCCTTGAAGGCTAACAAATCCGTTGGAGAGAAATTGCCAAAAAATAAAAAATGAGTGTGTTATGTATGTTATGCGTTTTGTCCTTGTTTCCTCCAAATTTGTGTGTGTTTTGAGCAGCAAAGTATGAGTGGAATTGAGTGATGGATGTACAAAAATGTGAGCTGGCCGTTTTGATCATATGGGGTCCAAAAATTTGAAAGAGACTTTTTCCAAAAATGGTAATACATGATGGAGGGTAGTATCATGCATATTGTGTGTTGGTTTAATCTTATTAGGCAACAAAAGTGAAGAGGACTTCGTGAAAGGCATGTGCAAATAAGAATTCGTAATGAATCAACACAATATTGCTCAAAATTCTAAAAACACATGCACATATGCCTCAGATCAGGGACTCAACTTATGGCTTAGTTATCTCACAAATTACTCGTGCGTTTTTCTTGCTCGTGAGGCCTATGGAAATCTCTCATCATGTAGATGATGATGGAGCTTTGAATTGTCCAAAAATATGCATGGATCATGGAGATATCATTGAGACAAATTAAGAAAAATGTGGTTTCGAAGCCTGGGCATGGCACGTGTGCATGGAAAGCATAAAGTCTGGTTTTGACACGAATTTCTAAAGACCATAACTTGATTAATATTTGGCCATTTGAGGTGGTTCCAAGCTTGTTACAAAGCTCTCTATATACACTTCAAAATGCACGGGGAACATTTTCAAAATTGGGCATAAATCATAAGATATGAGCTCTCACATCTTGCACACCATGTGTTTGTTAAAATAACGTGTGCATGATACAAGAAGAAGGCAAGTCTGCCTAGCCAAAACTATGTCTTGTGCATGAAATTTCCAACCAAATATCTTTCAAATGGTGCATTTTTGAGATTTTTCACACAATGTCAAAGTTGTCGAATTTTTCTCAAGCTTTACAAAAATTATAGTTTGCAACCATCGGATAAAAATTAAGCAAGTTATGATGTGTCAAATAACTTCAAGAACAAGTTGACTCCAATTTCTTCAATTTTATTAATTCAATGATAAATTTGGTCATAAAATATGAAAAGATGATGTTTGAACTGATGGTTGACCAAAATGATAATATGAAGATGATTCTTCAAGAAATTGGCCTAGACAAGCTTCGAACTCCACAATTGGGCAAAACCCTAATTTCATTAGATGAATGACACAAATTAATTCTTCTTCAAACTTTGCAAAACTCCAACTCTTCAGGAATCAATCAGACAAGCGAGATGTCTTGAGCCATAATAAACCCTTGTGAATTGAAAAATCCAAAGATTATGAGAAAATGGGACTCTCCTTGCATATATGTTCAATACAATAAGCTTCTAAAGCTTGTGGATGTCTTGAGAACCAAGGAACTTTGATCCTATCACAATGTATGAATGCAATGCAATATTATGTTTATGATGAAACATAAACCTAAATAAAGAGGCTAAATTTTGGGGTGTAACAACACCCCTTAACAATAACCATACATTGAATCTACCCAATAACAAACATATTTTAACCCCTCACCCTATCCTATTTTCAAATATGCAATCCACCCAACAACAAAAACACTTTTATTTCAAATTTCTAATAGAAACATCATACACTAACTTTTTAATTTATATGAATACATCATACAAGCAACTACCACAACAACACTCATACTTTAACCTACAATTCCTACAACAATCAACTCCATAAACTTGCTACAACTTTCAAATACTGCAACAATCATTCATGTTTTATTCGTCACAACCATTAAGCCACATAAAAACAACGGATCCGCACTACCAAACACGCCACCGTCAAGAATACAATGAATATTAACATTCACAATTTTGACCTCTCTCTCCCTCTCTCCCTCCCTCCCTCCCTCCCTCCCTCTCTCTCTCTCTCTCAAACAACAATGGTAAATGATGTGTAAAATTTTTGTTAATATAATATATATCTTGGTTAATGTGTCATGACATTAAAAAGTAGGAAAATAAAATTGTTTACTTGAGTGTTATAAATTAGTTATTATAGATTATAACTTGGTTATTGAGGACCCATAATTTTCAAAAATAAGTATTACGGAATAAATTAACGATGGTTAATGATTTGAATAAGATTGATTAATACATATCTTAATTTGGCTAATGATTTTTTAAATATAAATATATTTAAAGTAATAAAATAAAGTTGGTTAATAGAGTGTAAAAATTGGTCAAGACATTTATAATTTTATATCAAAAAATGGTTAATAATGAGTTTTTTTATTGGTTAATGAAGTAGAGAGAGTGGTTAATGAATTATAAAGAAAATAAGTTGTAAACAACCTACATTTTTGTGGATAATGCAATGATATAATTAGTTAATGCTAAATTTTATATTTTTGACATAATAATTTTACAACATATTTTTTATTAAATAATATTTTTCATTTTAATAGTTTTAAAAAATATATATTATTCACTGTATAAATACGATAAACATATTTTGATATTAAAATTAAAAAATGAAAAGAAATAGAAATATATACAAAGCATATGAGTGGTAAATAAAAAAAGTTTATTTAATAGAAATAAAAATATACATTTCTTCCATTTTTTCTTTCTAACAAACATTCCACCATAGAGTTTTAAATTAATAAATCAAATGCCGTAACTGAATAGGGAGCAAGTTCAACATTCATGTCATTGCTTGCATTTTCAAGTGGAGTTCTTATGGGCACAATCTGTACATATACAAAATAAAGCAAAATCATGTATTAGAAAATAATTTTCATATAATCAATGTTGATTAACCTAAAATTAAAATAGCTCATCAAAACCAAAATTTAAACTAAAACATAAAAAAATTCATTTCAAAAATTCACAAAATACACATATGACAAACTACATATTATGTTAAAAATAAAGTGTACCTTTGTTGGTTCGGAGAAAGAATTTTCATCCATTTTATTCGAGGATGTAAGCGTCACTTTTGATGAACCAAATTGTTGCACATTTGATTTTAAATTATTTATTAAAATCTCTAAAGTTTCAGTAGAGTTTCCAAAATTTACTACCTATGTCAATAATTGCAAAGTTAACTAATTAGCAATTAAATACTTTAAATTGACATTTATTTTTGATAAATATTTGTGTTATTTTACCTTGACTTTTAGAAAATTCTTCCCATCTTGAAAATTTTTATACTGAATTGCAGAGGCAACAATTGAGCTAGAAGAGTTGTGGAGAGTTGAATTAAGAAAGGTTGCTCCACTAGAATCAATAAAAAATTGTTGGAGCCAATAACTTGGAGTTCCATAATTTTGATAAGAGTTGAATACAATTGCATCGGGTATCCAACTTTTTTATATATAAAAAATAAATTAAACAAATCAGGTATTTCTATACATATATAAATGATAAATCAAAATAAATGATAATAAATTAGAAAATTACTATTTGTCATTTGTGTTTACTAAGAGGGGTGCATAGGCAACCATGCTGACAACATCACTGTAGAAAATTAAAAAATTATAAAAATTTAGCTCAAAAAACACAAACATTATAAATTAAATATCATGAAAATTATATATATATATAAAATAAAACATACCTATTTTTTTCAAGTCCAATAAGAAATGCAGCTTCAGCCACAGCTGCATAAAGACTTCCATTACCTGCATCTTGACTCCAAACAGCATACTCACTAACATATGCCTATAAAATGAAATTAATGAAACATGAGAAAATATCTATATCAATAAGTTTTTAAATGTCTAATCTGCCTTCATAAAAAATATAATTTGTTATGTTTTAGATAAATGAAAAATATATTTAATAGTCAAACCTTTGGACCGGATCGAGGTGCTTTATCGAACTTGGTATATTGGGCAAACATATCCTTAGAATTTGTATAAATCTAATAATTGAAAAAAGTATTAACAATAATAACATGTTAGTTGCTTGACCTAAACTAAAATTTGTTAATTATAAAAAAATAATATAAAAAAATTGAAAATTAAATCAACAATATTATTACATGAAAATCATAAATATCTGCAGGATGATTTAATGGAAATTGAGAACCGTCACAATTTGAGATGATCTGAATATCAGGATATCTATCTTTTATAGCTTTATAGAATCGAAGATAATTTCCTTGATAGTTATATTTACCACAATCTTCATTTCCAACTCCAACATATCTCAAATCAAATGGTTTTGGGTGTCCCATGGAAGCTCTAAGAGAACCCCAATTTGATTCAGGAGAACCTATAGCAAACTCAATACCATCTAGAGCTTCCTAAAAAATTAATAATACAAAAAGTATAATTAACAATTAATTAATTAATTAATTAAAATTATAAATACAATTTATATAATAGAAAACAATATTAAGAAAATTATACTTGTACAAATGGTTCAATTGCAGACGTAGCAATTTCGTCATGATGACTAATACCATTATTAAACACCCATATTGGATATGCACCAAGATCCTCTGATAACTGTTTAATAAACAAAAGATTAATTTTGTTTATAATTTTAAAATAAAAATATTAAATATAGAAAAAAATTACTTGAAGCCCTTCAAAATAACCAAATCCATCATCGGTCCAATACTTCCACATATCATTATAGTGGCCAGGTCTCTCTTCCCATGGTCCAACTGTATCTTTCCACCTAAATGCATTTTTTAGATAATTTCCTTCAACATAACAACCACCTATATAAAAAGAATATATTATAATTTTTTCACTTAGTAAAATTTTAAAAAATAGATGGATATGAATCAAAATTTTCCATTAAAGAAACAACTATTCGAAGTGATTCCAACTCAATAATACTGTATCATACCTGGGAACCTAAAAGTTTTTGGCTTTAAATCTGCCACCATTTGAAAAAGGTCATTTCGAAAACCATGACCCTGTGTTCAATAATGATTAATGTGATAAATTCTTAAGAAAGCGAAAAAGTATATATTATATAAAAATAACTAATAAATAAATAATATAAATATAGTTTTATGCATAATATACCTTATATGTATCTAAAGGCATGGCTGAGACTTGATCTAACCATAATACTCCTGTTTTGGTTGTTGTTATTTGTAGATGTGAATTGTGATGAGTACTTTTGGCTTCAAGAATTGTTTCTATTTTACTCCACTTTGTAACATTAACTCCAGAAGATCTGAATAAATAATGGTTCTTTAATAACTCAATAAATGGTTTATTTTTGTTTGATAATAATAAAATAATGAACAAGATGTTGTATAAAAAAATAAAGAAATTCAATTATAACCTTATTTTGTTTGAAGCTAATTTGATACCATTATCAGATCCAACAAATGAAACTTGTAAATTAAGTGGACCAAGTGATCTAACAAAGAACACTACTTTATATTTCTTTCCTCCCTCAATATTCTGTTTATATAAAACATTGAAAAGTATTATAAATAAATCTAATTTTTTCATATGATAAATAAAATATTTTATTAATTTATACTAACCATTCCCCAAAAACCCGGATTGGAAATACCAACACCACCACGTGGGCAAGATTTTTTATGACAAAGAACATCCATACGTAATGCAATTTTATTACGCTCAAAACAAGAAGAACGCTCTGTTGAGACAATAATGGATTGATTTTCTCCAATAATTGTCCATGGATAAATATTGGAGTTCCCATTAATGGAACCTTCTGCTTCAAAACCTAAAACATTAATTTACCAAAAGATATAAAATAGCGAAATAGATCTAACGGCTGAAACAAATATTAAAATGGAAATTAAATTAGTAACATAAATTTTTAAAGTAAATATATAATTTTTTTATCTTATTAGGAAATTAAACTCAAAGATAAAATATTTTCAATGACAATATATACACCTCTATTATTCACAAGTTCTGCCCACAATCCTCCAGCTCCTGCATGATTAATCTCCTGAAAAATATATCTATATTACATCAATGTATTATAATATAACATTGCAATAGTATTTGATATGCAATCTTCATAATTATTAAAATATATTGAAATTGTAACTTACTTCAAAAAATGCTCCAAAAAATGTATCTGGAATATGCTTTCCAGAACCAGCATCAATAACTAGTTTTGATGTGATTTGGCTACCATTAACATCATGGTGACATTTAAAAATCACAAGAAAAACAACTAAATGGAAAATAAAAGAATTGAAAGAACTTAAGAAAGACATTGTAAATTTACAATAAATTTACAATATGTTTTATTAATCATTTTCACCTCATATTTATAAAAGAAGAAAAACCTATAAATTGAAGATGAGTTGTTAACAACATAATCTATAATTTGGATGTTTTCTATTTCTAAAAGTTACAAATATTCCTAAATTAGATTTTTATTTTTATTTTTAACCTGCATTACCATGTTATGTACTGGCGTGTAAAATATTCTCACCATACCTCATAATAGATTATTGTGCAATTATTTTTGTAAACAATTAATATATACTTTTCTAAATCTATTGAAAAAAATATATCAATGTTATTTAAGGATAACCACTATTTATATTTGTAATACTTTGTATAATATACGTCTAGAATATACATTATACACAACATTAATAGGTACAAATACAACATAAGTGTCTATTGGCATTATCAAATACATGTCCATAACTAAAATCTACATCTATATGGCACGTGACATATAATGATGCCCAAATAAAATCTAAGAGCTAAGTACAATACCCGTAATGTACAAATTACATTACGGAAGATCACAAAATTAAAAGCATCATTAAGCAGGTCCCCCTGACATAACCTGTAGATTACTTGAAAAATAATAAAAATAAGGAGGTGATATAATAATCTTAGTGAGTCCCCTATCCCGTGGGTCCACTCTGTTAGAACAAGAATTGGTTCTGCAATTATGTCTCTGAGTTTTGATGATAACAAAGAGTATGTTCGAGTGAACAATTTTGTTACTCTAATGTTTGTTGTATTTTTAAGAATAAACAAATAGGTTCTGCTTTGGATGGATGGCGTGGCCAAACACATTAGAAAAGAAAATGCTCTGCTTCGAAGCTACAGATGTTTTGATGAACAAGTAGCAAGGAAAGCTTCAAAAGGCTTTAAAGCTAAGTTACTCTTATACGTTAGTCTGAAGAAAACAATCAGAAGATCAAAAGACATAAGTGCTACTTATGTCAAGATGCTGAAGACTCAAGTTTTAGATGACAAAGGATTTTGAATGCCAAGTGCTTAAAGTCTCTGAAGACGTGGAACATAAGATTCTAAAGACATGATGTTCTTCTAAACTTATCTTATAAAACAAGGTTACAAGACCAAGTGCTGAAGACTCTAAAGATGTGGTTCTGAAGACTCTGAAGACTTGAAGTTCTTTCAACCTTATGTTACGATACAAGGTTCTTCAGAACCAAGTGCTAAGGACTCTGAAGAGGAAGATTTGAAGACTCTAAAGGCTTGATGTTTTGATTAACCAGAAGTTAGATTCTCTCCTCTTACTCATGCTCGAAGAAGCCTCTGAATTACATAAGGTTAGATGATAACGTTAACGTGGTACAATAGTACATGGTACAAACAAACATTTCACTCCACTACCATGAAGGATAGACGCTGCGTACGATCTTGTCCCCCACATTCTCTTAAGCCGTCACAAATTTCATATTTCCATATGTACCCTCCAACGGTTACATCACATACATGGCACTATATAAACACTTTAAGTCTTGAAGAAACAACTTCTAATTCACTGGAAAATCATGAAGAATAATCCAAGCTCAAACGTCATTAATTCTTTGTAAAAAGTTGTATATTCTTTCAAGTTATTTGTACTAAAAATCTATTTACACATCAGCTTGTGTAGAAGCATATTTAGTTGTAAATAAACATGTTATCAAACCGTTGTTTGATTGTTCCTTGAGAGACCAGTTGGGACAGCTTCTCAAGAAGTATAGGACAATTAGTCTTAGAGGTTGTTAGTCACACACAATTGGTGTGTGCAAGTGTTAGTCACTTCCAGTTGGGTTGTACAAGTGTAATAATCAGTTGGATTTTTGGATTAATTCCGAGAGATAAATAGATAGATAGAGGGAGAGAGAGAGAGAGAGAGAGAGAGAGAGAGGCAAATCACCACTGATGGATGGACTAGAGTAGCTTAAGTTATTCAAGTGAACTAAAATAAAAAAAATTGTGTTCTTTACTGCTTTCATATTCTCAATCTTTATCAAGAGCAAAAGTTTTCAATTTTTAAAGGGGATTGTGTTTGAAAAGAAAATTTTTTCAATGAAGAAAACCCAATTCAAACCCCCATTTTCTTGTGTTCTTCGTTCCTTTAATTAGAATCAGAGCTCTGGTTTTGAAGTGATAAAAAGGTTAGATTTTTTATCAAACACCTAGCACTGTTCAACACCGATCCGGTGTGAGAAACAACAATGGTTGCTCGCAACAATAATGTGGTTGTTATTGCTTCCGATAAAGAAAGAGATTCATATAGTTCAAAACATATAATCTTTGACGGAGAAATATTTGACTGTTGGAAAGATAGGATAAGAAGTCATCTTCTTGGATTTGATCTAGATCTATGATATACTATAGTTGATGACTACACCTACCCAGTAGATGAAGAAGGAAACGAAGTTCCCATAAGCCACTTAACAGACGATCGGAAAAAGAGGTACAAGAACAACCATAAAGAAAGAACAATCATTCTCAGTGCAATATCTTATACAAAGTACGAAATGATCACATATAAAGAGATTGTTAAATATATCTTTGATTCTCTTCAGATGACTCACGAAGGAAATGCTCAAGTCAAGGAAATAAAGGCGTTGGCCATAATCCAGAAAATACAAAGCTTTTAAAATGGAAAAGATGAGTCTGTGGAAAAGATGGTTTCAAGATTTTAGATGCTTGTTGCAGGACTCGGAGTTGTAGACAAAGGATATACTACTTCAGATCACATCAAAAAGATTATTAGAAGCCTGAATCTCAAATGGAGACACATGGTTACTGCTTTGAAACTGGCGAAGGATTTAAACAACACCAGTCTTAAAGAACTCATTAGTTCTTTAAGAAGTTATGAGATTGAGCTTCAAAAAGATGAACCTAAAAAGAAATATAAATCCATTAATCTCAAGTCTAAGCCTAAGAAGACAAAGGCTTATCAAGTAAAGCAGGAATCCGAAGAGTCTGAAGAAGACTCAGATGAAGATGAACTATGTCTAGTCTCTAAAAGAATAAATCAGATGTGGAAACACAGACATAGTAAGTTCATAGGATCAAGAAGATTCAAGGGTAATCAAGATTCTACATGTGATCAAGGAAAGAATTCTGAAAAAGGAATTCTTTTTTTATGAATGTCAAGAACCCGTGCATTAGAGAAATGATTATACTAAACTTAGAAGAGAAATAAAATCTAAGAAGGTATTCAAAGAAAATAAAGGACTCTTGGAAACATGAGATGATTCAGACTCAGAGGAAGAAGACTCTGATGAAGGACATGCCAATGTTGCTCTTATGGAAAAGATGAAAATCAACGAATCTGATGACGAGTCAGACTCTGATGATGACATGAAAGTATTTTCTTCCTTATTATGTTAAGATTCTATTACATAAATATCCCAGACACAGAAGGAAACTTCTAACCTCAAATAACATGCACATAGATTACACATCTATACCACTGCACAATGATCCAAAGGTGTCAAAACCTTTGGAAAGACTAACGAAAAAGGACCCAAGAATGGGTCTCTAAGTGCGTGCAAGTGTGCAATTGTATCGTCATTCATCAAAGTGTCACATGAGAGTGATATGAGATACAAAACATAGAGATAAGACACATGCATCATGATCCAACATTAAACATCACCACCATGATTCGCACAAGAGTCCACAAGGGAGATAGAATCTAAGATCATATCCTAATTCTAACCCTAAGATGTTATTAGTGCAACCAAATAAAAGGTGAGCATAAGGCAAGGTTAGAAACCTATAGTAAATATAAGATAAATAGCTTAATACCTAAAAAAATCATATTCAAAGGTACTTCCAACATAAGATAAGAATTGCACACAGAAACATACAAAAGTATGGTTTAGAAACCACAAAACCTGCACAAGTTGAAGGTAATTTGATAAAGATCAAACAAAATGGTCTTAATTAGACAACTAATACATGTGTTACTTGTATTATAAGTTAACTCAAGATAATATTCATGAGCAACCAAAGTAGAAGGTGAAACTTCATACACAAAACAAGTCACCTAATTGATAGTCAACATTATAAAAGATGGATAACACTTGCCTAAAATCAATATGGATGATATTAATCAAGTGTGAAGATAAAAATTGATACTTATAGATCCTAGGGAAGTGGCCCATCCCTTCTTAAGAATATATCATGAACTTAAAAGAACTTTAACAATGTTATCAATCTAACATGTTAAAGTGCCATGATAATATATCAAACATTTAGTCTCCAATACATAAGAGCGTAAGTGATCAAATTACATTGAAATTGGGGTTCTTAAATGTTATGGGAATGAAACCACCATAAAGATACCTCAAGGAGACATGGATCACAAGATCATGATCAAATCTAAAGAGAATGAAACTAAAGAACCATCAAAATGGCCAATCTAGCTTCTAAGATGAAACCAAAATGATATGACAATAACATGTCATTCAAGGGCTCATGGAAGCATAAGGAACATAGATGGAGATAGTATGAAATTAGATTCAAACATGGGAAAGATTTAGACATAAAAGTCCTCAAGTAAATACAAACACTAACTAGGTTGAAACTAGTGGACTATTGCTCCTCTCTTGTCACTATGTTGAATAGGCAATAAAATGCCATTCAAGGATAAAAGGAGCATTTTATGACAATAACCAAGCCTTTGGAGATCATAATCATAATAGATTTAAATTAAAATAGCCTCACATGTTGCATTAAAGGTGGTGCACAAAAGCTACCTCTTAAACCATGATCACAAGCAATTATCAAACAATATTGACAAAAGTTAAGCAAGTCATGAGAACTTGAATGGTTCAATGATGAACTCAAGTCTATAACAAGTAATGAGGATAGTAAAAATAAAAGGAATATATACCTCATGGGTTGCACAAGTGCATTCCCTCTACCTCTAGTCCAAACAAAAATAAATGCACACATGGGAAAGAAGATTGAGCCAAAAATAGAAACATAACTTGTAAAATTGAAATAAAAATACTAAAGGGTCCTCAAGACATCAACACATCAAAAATAATAAGCTTAAGATAAGGTTAGTAAAGTTTATGTTACAAATAAAATCAAACAAGTTAGTCCAACCTAGAAAGACCTCTAATTGGGAACCCTAACTTGACTAGAATTAAACAAAATTAATTCTAAGGCCCTAAGATACTATACTACCTTAATCTAAAGAAAACTTGACTCAAAAGTCAACGGAAGAATGTCAAACAAATGTAACATCTAGCCTAAGGAACCATATTCAACAAAATTTTGATAAATCAATCAAAAATAGGAAAATGACCTATAAAACTTTAAAAAATATTTCAAGACACTTAAGACTTATAAAAGTCTGAAAATAACAGATCCTTGAATGTTTGAAAAAGAATGAAAACAAAGATCATCTTTCAGAACTATTTGAGGTAAAACTCAAACTAGACATATTTTGTAAAATATTTTGGGAAAAAAGGAATTCCAATGGATAAATTGAAACAAAATTTATTTTGAGAATCTCAATAGAGTCAAGGACCCAAATCAGAAGCTATTTGACATTTATAAGTTCCAAACAAACATCAATTAAATCAAACTTATGATCTAAGCAACCAAAACCCTAAAAATGCCATTTTAACTTCCCAATTTTCAAAATCAGTGATGACAAGTGATATAAATCTCAAATAAAATCCTAAAATCAAGAAAAACTATGAGGATGCTAGAAAGTATTTTATTTTTATTTTTTTATATTCAAGGAAAATTGTGAAAATAATAAAAATGCTAAATATATGATTAAAATCAATTATTTAATGCAAAAAATTATATTATTGGCCAAAACTACAAAAAAATTATAAAATAAAATTCAAAAATGCAAAATATATAATTAAGGTGGCCTAAAATCTTTTTTGTGGAATTTTTTATAGTTGAAACTATTTTTAAAAATTTGGACAAAACAATTAAATTGAATTAAAAACTCAAATAAAATGGAAATCTGTTACACCCAGTATTTCAGAAAAGCGCTATAAAAATATTAGTCAACATAAAAGTCAACGTCGTCCCTACCAACTAAACCCTAACTTCAAATTTTGCAAGTCAGTTTCAAACCCATCCTACATGCTCATTTCTGGACCAAAATTCATGAAACAAAGCGCGGATTAAAGACAACATGGCAAGGAACAACATGCAATTCGTGGATTTCACAATCATCCACCATACCTCAAGAAATTAAGACACGAAACTCCAAAAATCAAACATACTTATGCTTCAGACTCATAGTATAAACACATATCAACATGCTTGCAAGCTTATAATCAATAAAAACAAGCTATAAAGTAAGAAATTCAAATCTAAAAATACCTTTTGATTTGGAAAATAAATCCAAATGTGCCTCTGAATTTGATGAGACATCTCTACCCCCTCGCTCCTGAGACTTCAATGAAGCAATAATAGAAGAGAAATCAGCTCTGGAATGCAAGATGAGGAAGCTTCAAAGAGAAGAAAATTTTAGAAAAACATGAACTTCATGTCTGGAAATTTTGATGGAATGAGGCGCTGCCCTAGAAAGAGTGAGGTCTTGAGCTTATATAGAGAGAAATGAGTGAGGGTAGAATGGTCCTTGAAGGCTAACAAATCCGTTGGAGAGAAATTGCCAAAAAATAAAAAATGAGTGTGTTATGTATGTTATGCGTTTTGTCCTTGTTTCCTCCAAATTTGTGTGTGTTTTGAGCAGCAAAGTATGAGTGGAATTGAGTGATGGATGTACAAAAATGTGAGCTGGCCGTTCTGATCACATGGGGTCCAAAAATTTGAAAGAGACTTTTTCCAAAAATGGTAATACATGATGGAGGGTAGTATCATGCATATTGTGTGTTGGTTTAATCTTATTAGGCAACAAAAGTGAAGAGGACTTCGTGAAAGGCATGTGCAAATAAGAATTCGTAATGAATCAACACAATATTGCTCAAAATTCTAAAAACACATGCACATATGCCTCAGATCAGGGACTCAACTTATGGCTTAGTTATCTCACAAATTACTCGTGCGTTTTTCTTGCTCGTGAGGCCTATGGAAATCTCTCATCATGTAGATGATGATGGAGCTTTGAATTGTCCAAAAATATGCATGGATCATGGAGATATCATTGAGACAAATTAAGAAAAATGTGGTTTCGAAGCCTGGGCATGGCACGTGTGCATGGAAAGCATAAAGTCTGGTTTTGACACGAATTTCTAAAGACCATAACTTGATTAATATTTGGCCATTTGAGGTGGTTCCAAGCTTGTTACAAAGCTCTCTATATACACTTCAAAATGCACGGGGAACATTTTCAAAATTGGGCATAAATCATAAGATATGAGCTCTCACATCTTGCACACCATGTGTTTGTTAAAATAACGTGTGCATGATACAAGAAGAAGGCAAGTCTGCCTAGCCAAAACTATGTCTTGTGCATGAAATTTCCAACCAAATATCTTTCAAATGGTGCATTTTTTAGATTTTTCACACAATGTCAAAGTTGTCGAATTTTTCTCAAGCTTTACAAAAAGTATAGTTTGCAACCATTGGATAAAAATTAAGCAAGTTATGATGTGTCAAATAACTTCAAGAACAAGTTGACTCCAATTTCTTCAATTTTATTAATTCAATGATAAATTTGGTCATAAAATATGAAAAGATGATGTTTGAACTGATGGTTGACCAAAAGTCCACTTGGTCAACTTTGGGATTTGATTGACTTTGACCAAAATGACCATTTTGCCCCGTGTGATTAATTGACTTGCTTATAATCAAAATTGAACCTCAATCTTTCAATCATATATGCACAATAACATAAAGAAATAGATGGAATCAAGTTTGAATGGAAAATTCAAGAACTCCTGATTAAATCCAAAATCCTAGTTTTGCACTTTGTGTTAGGACACAACTAATCAATCTCCAAAACCTCAATTCATCTGGATATCTTGAGAGATTGCTTGGAAAAAGATGCCTCAAATGATAATATGAAGATGATTCTTCAAGAAATTGGCCTAGACAAGCTTCGAACTCCACAATTGGGCAAAACCCTAATTTCATTAGATGAATGACACAAATTAATTCTTCTTCAAACTTTGCAAACCTCCAACTCTTCAGGAATCAATTAGACATGTGAGATGTCTTGAGCCATAATTGATCATGCATAAATTTCCCAGCCGAGATATAAGACCGGAGGGGGGTTTGTAGACATCCGGGATGGATCTCGGACTGTGATGTGAGACCCTTATCCGGCGTGATCCCCGGAATTGCGATAGGAGAAGGGGTCAGCCCCGGGAGGGATCCTATAGTCGGTAGCCGGTGAGCTCCTCGGGGCAACCCCGAGATTGGACTGGCTTCCGTTACGCTATTCATGGAACAGTTACGGACGTTACGAATCATTAAGTAGCGGTTTCAAGTATTAAATGGACGGTTACGTCATTATGATCATTAGTGGCGGCTATGCTATAAAGGAGGCCTCAGGGCCATAGGAAGAGGATCATTCTCCCATTCCCTCTCTAAACTACACACTAAAGAGGAGATATCTACTCCATCTATAAGGGCTCCCAACAGCGGGGTAAGCTAGACCGGTAGCTTGGAGGCCATGCGTCCTTCGTATGAGCCTCCGAATCCATTAAGATCATATATATAGTTTTTCCTGCAAGAACATTGGCGCCCACCGTGGGGCCCCAGTAAAACTTTCCTGGGCCACACAAATTGTTCCTGAACAATCACCATTCCCCCAGGTGATTCACGTTGAATCTCTGTTCTCACCATAGTCCTTTTAAGGCAATGCCCTTAGGCCTGGCAAGGTATCATAAACGTTAACCTTCATACGGTTCCGATGAAATCAAACCGATGTTTTATTTATCAATAGTTCACTAAGGTCCATAGATTATCTGGTACGATGAAGCACACATAGCACATGTCCATAGCATTACTTCAGTGTACAATGCTAAAAGTATGCGTCTAGTGTGTCTGCTACCTGTTAAAGTGTTGCTTCCAAACTGGCCACCTTCGTTGGCAATAGCTGACAGCCAATGGAGGCCGCAATCAAACTCAGAAGATCCTGGCCGACGACGATAGATAAGTCCATGTCCGGAATAGTCACCAAGCCTGGACTGGGGAAAATGGTGGACAAGCTCGTTCGGTGTCGGAGGTCGGAGAGAGTGGGTCGGGAAACTCCCACGTGTTTGAATGTTGTGAAAAACATGCAATGGCTCCGATCAGGAGAGCTGACAAAAGCAAGAAATGAGAGATTCAAATCGTCGGTAGCACTAAAGGTCATCGTTTGACGATGATGAGCCAGTACCCAAATCAAGCCCATCCTACTCAGATCACCATCGACGGCAAGAGTATGATACAAGAGGCTGGGATAAAAGATAAGTTCATAAGAGTCAAATTTCGTCAAGATGGGTCTGGGTCTCCCAACCAGATGCGGTTGCATGTACGCCCCGGACAAGTCTCGATTTAACTGATGATGCTTGGCCGATGACTCGAGTACAATTCTCGGAAAATAAGGTCAACATTTCGTCCAAGACGGCTCCGGTTTGTGCCAAAGATGTCTTGATCGGAAAAAAATGAAGCATTGTCGGTGGGACGATGAGACCAACATCGCAGGGAAAGATAAGTGATTGTCTTAAATTTCCGTTGATTCATCATTATTAACAGTAAATGATTGACACATTACAAATCTCCGTTTATAATTTCTGTAACTGTTGTAACGACAATCCCTAAATAGATTTCTGCTTATTCTCCTATATGGAATACGCTTTGAATTTTCATGATTGATTAGAGAAAAAAACGGAGATCATAAATTAATTGTCGTTGGTTATTAGAGAATTCATTATGTGAAGGTAAAACCGAAATCTGAATAAAGATTCCGTTTTTGATTTGTCAAAGTTTTGATAGTTACAACGGTTACAAATCGAAGGCTCACAATAATGAGGTCGGCTTGAGGATACAGGGAAAGATAGCGAAACCGGGAGGATACTCATATCATGTGATGTTTGTCTCAACGGCGGGAATGACGTCGCCAGTGGCTACGATGACACTGCTATTGCTTACAACAACTGTTGACGGTGGTAAAGGCCACACTATGTCTAACTCGAACAAACCAAGATGAATCAACAAAGAACTTCTGGACGTGAGGCCGAAGTAAAGCCGTAACAGACTGCTCAGAGCGTCGGTTATGAGATGTTTTGTTAGGGTCCATTTCTGAAGATGATACAGAGGTATCTAGTGAAGTCGGCAAGCAGCAAGAATAAAATCAGAATTATGACATCGTCACTGAAAAGATAAGTAATCCTTGTATTTGTCATTTTCTAAGTCACAACCAGCTGGTGTGTTCTAATTAAAATGGTTATAATGCTAATTATTGCTATTAATCTCTCTGGTGGTATTTGTGTTGTTGATTTCTCTTATGGTAACAACTTTATTTATCAATCAAGATGGAAGCGTAGTATCACGCCGAAACAATCCTTCAGCAGGTATCCCTGCGCAGATCAGTGGTGATTAATGGAGCTGGTAGTCGTTGCTGTCACATTGCGGAAAGTCTGCGATAAACACAAGAGAAGAGCTGGACATTGATTAATGGAGCTGCAGTCAGGATTGAAAGGTCCCGGCCGATTGCGAGGAGCAAGTTCATGTCCGAAGATAGTCAGTGGATAATAGTCAGTGGATCTGCTCAATTATGATTAGCCATGCTGCAATCTGAATGTTGCTCGAATCATTGAGTCAGACTGTCAACTTCGTCATTCAAAGATGAGTAGCTTATACTCGTATGCTTAACTAAATATTTCACGCATTGTATTGAATTTAGGCACTATTCAAGTAATAGTTTAGATTTCCGAAATAAAGGAATTCACGGATGTAATCGAGGCAACGCCACTGCGATACGCGTACAACCGATTTTATCAAACATCGAGGATCTCGGTTCAGGTTGCGTACTGGCCAAGCGTGACCTCATGAAGACAGTGCCGACATGCCGTGTTTTGAAGGATCAGAACGATGTTATATAACTTGATTCACTGCTTATCCAATTTTGCTAGAATAAAAGCATATGATTTTCAATTGTCTGTTTGCACCTCATTGTATGGAACATAAGCGAATTGACATATTTCTGTTACATAAGAAGTTTAGGAAAAGGCATTGATGCTAACCTATTAGTAAAGACACCAACTCAAAGGTCGTGTTCGGAGGATTGGTGATGTCGGCATGATTCTAACTCGGAACATAGTGGATTTCCGGTTGAAATTGACATCTCCAAATCCTAACGGCAGATGAACGAGATTTATAATAACGGAAACGCACCCTAGTTGATGGAAGTATTCAAAGGGTATTATCTAAAGAACCTCCGACGTCGTCATATAAACTCAGATAAGTTTCCATTTCACTGAATTTGACTGATTGTGAACTTTCTACTCGGTTTACTACTTTAAAACATATACGAGTTTGTTATCCATGTGTTTGATGAAAGGAAGGAAATGTATAATAGTTATTTATATTGCATTGCATGTGCTGGGAATTTAAAAGTTATTCAGTTATACACCGGTTATGACATTCACTTCACGAAAGCACTTATGCCTGTAATATAAAGTAGGATGCAAGTCTTTTATGCGTTCTTATACTGGTGGATAAATCACTTCTTTATTAGGGGATATTCATATATACTGATATAATAAACCTGTAGGGAAAGAATTCATATGGTTTAGTGAGTTAGCTTTAAAACATGCTGATTTGATTATGTTAATTCAAAGTGAAGCCATGAATAAATTATAATATAGATGCATACTTAGATATCATTCTAATTATGCGATTGGAATATGATGCTACTAGACTTACATCATAGAAGTAACTTACGGTTCAATGTGCAGAGATAAAGTTAAAAGCTATTCAATGAGAAGTCAAATACAAAGGCTCTATTAGACGGTTACGACATGAGACATTAAGTTGTTTTCGTTTTGTTCATTGAGTTAATGGTGATTATGCCTGCGTAATATGGCGTCAACAACAGGGTGAAAATAGATATGCTCAACCGATTAACCAGGATTTCCTACCTTTGTTATATGACTACAATGCTTTGTTTGTAACTATGAACTGAATGTCGTGAGGATTGAAGTTCTTACAACAAAAACATAAAGCATGACACCGATTACGACAACGACACCAGTGCAGGGAATAATTACTACCGAATCACGCGAGCTGAAAGCGAGAAAATTATGTTTGATCATGCTATTTGTAGTTACTTTAAAATGTTCAAATTGAACTTACTTTAAGTTTTGGGTGTTGTCCTTATCCCCTACGTGGGCGGGAGGCATTCTATTTTTATTAATATCAAGATAAGGAAGGATTCGGACAACATGCAAAATATAAGCAAAGTACTTAGCGTAAGTACTCGAGGAGCAAAATGACAAAACTAAGTCCTCCTTGATAAGGATGGCTTGGTATCGAGCACTTCATCTTTTTTCAAACAAAGACTAAGCGCTCGGGGGGCTCATATAACCATCCCAATCAAGAATGGTAGAAGAGAAGACAGCGGAAAGCCGGGTAGATTGAACTGTTGAAATTTTGTAAAAATTACAATATTGTTTAAAATACCATTATGTAAAGGTGTCGTCTTACCCCCCTGTGTGAGGGAAGAGGCATCTTGGAATTAATTATAGTTTGTAAAAACTAAATAGGATGTAACGGATAAAAAGTGCTCCGCACCTCAAGACTCGGATATGGCGGGAATCAAAGGCTTGGCGACGTACTGCTAAGCTCGGTCTATGATCGTCTTTCAGTCACGGAAAGGCTCTGTTCCTATGCGGAATACTCCTTGGTCAACCTCGCTTGAGGCTCTGAACCCATTGGCGACGTACTGCTAAGCTCGGTCTATGATCGTCTTCGATCACGGAAAGGCTCCCCTATGCGGAATACTCCTTGGTCAACCTCGCTGAGGCTCGAACCCATTGGCGACGTCTTGCTAAGCTCGGTCTATGATCGTCTTCGATCGGAAAGGCTCTTCCTATCGCGGAATACTCCTTGGTCAACCTCGCTTGAGGCTCTGAACCCATTGGCGACGTACTGCTAAGCTCGGTCTATGATCGTCTTTCAGTCACGGAAAGGCTCTGTTCCTATACGGATCACTCCTTGGTCAACCTCGGCAGAGGCTCTGAACCCCTTGGTCAACCTCGGAAGAGGCTCTGAACCCCTTGGTCAACCTCGGTAGAGGCTCTGAACCCTCTGGTCAACCTCGGTTGGGCTCTGAATCCGTCTCGGATCATCCCTATAGAGGCTCTGAACCTCAAAGGCTCTGTTCCTACTCGGAACAACCTCCTGGTCACCCTCGCCTGGACTATGATTCTGTCTCGGATCAACTCCTAGTGGCGGTTATACCTATAATTTCCGACAAGTCACGGAGCTCTGGTCCTATCTCGGATCAACTCCTAGTGGCGTTGAAGCCTCAGGCAAGCTACCAAGAGCTCTGATTCCGTCTTGGATTAACTCTTAGTGGCATTGAAACCTCGGGTTCATCGCACAGAGCTATCTCGGATCAACTTAGTAGCGTTGAACCTCTAAATTCAGCCAACCCGCAGGGGGGCTCTGTATCTAACGCGTTAAAGCGGTAAAAAACTGAAGTGGTGTCATGAACAGTTGTTATGTGCTTGGAAAAGCCAGTATAGCCTGCTTAATGCATCATGTGACTCGGGCTGGTCTAGATAAGCTAAGTCTTACTACCAATAACCCGACAAAAGTTCTGAGCCCAGCTCGGACTTAGAACGAGCGTTATGTTTGGGTTAAAATGGAGTATCGATTCAGCGACGAGGATTGGAATACATTAGCATTGTGAACAAATTGTTACGTACTCGTCCAAGTCATCAGGGTAGTTGTTTGCTACACTCTATGACTTGGGGCTAGTAGCATAACATAAAATTGATTCACGGGCAACCTTAAAAGCTCTGTCTGTACCAGGCATATAAGGCGAATGACCTTAATTGGATTCCGTCAAACCATTTCACCAAAGCCTTGACTCAAGATACTCGGGGGCTAGTCTGTCTATATATCTTACTACTCCGAGCCAAGACGTGAGGTCGAAAGGAATTTTTTATCCCGGCCATGCATCCTGGGATCCAGCCCGGGCTAAAAATGAGCGTTATGTTTGGGTTAAGCTGGAGTGTCGATTCCAGCAACGTGAGCTACGTTAAAAAACCTCAAAAAGCGTAGAATGGTGAACCACTGTGTGCAAATTCGCACTAAGGCACAGGTTGGTATTGGAGGTCCGGCCTGGGTCAAAGTTTATGTTTCTATTAAATCGAGCATAAGGCTTCAAGGTCTAGAAGCCATATGCTCGGGGGGCTTATGATCATGCATAAATTTCCCAGCCGAGATATAAGACCGGAGGGGGGTTTGTAGACATCCGGGATGGATCTCGGACTGTGATGTGAGACCCTTATCCGGCGTGATCCCCGGAATTGCGATAGGAGAAGGGGTCAGCCCCGGGAGGGATCCTATAGTCGGTAGCCGGTGAGCTCCTCGGGGCAACCCCGAGATTGGACTGGCTTCCGTTACGCTATTCATGGAACAGTTACGGACGTTACGAATCATTAAGTAGCGGTTTCAAGTATTAAATGGACGGTTACGTCATTATGATCATTAGTGGCGGCTATGCTATAAAGGAGGCCTCAGGGCCATAGGAAGAGGATCATTCTCCCATTCCCTCTCTAAACTACACACTAAAGAGGAGATATCTACTCCATCTATAAGGGCTCCCAACAGCGGGGTAAGCTAGACCGGTAGCTTGGAGGCCATGCGTCCTTCGTATGAGCCTCCGAATCCCTTAAGATCATATATATAGTTTTTCCTGCAAGAACAATAATAAACCCTTGTGACTTGAAAAATCCAAAGATTATGAGAAAATGGGACTCTCCTTGCATATATGTTCAATACAATAAGCTTCTAAAGCTTGTGGATGTCTTGAGAACCAAGGAACTTTGATCCTATCACAATGTATGAATGCAATGCAATATTATGTTTATGATGAAACATAAACCTAAATAAAGAGGCTAAATTTTGGGGTGTAACAACACCCCTTAACAATAACCATACATTGAATCTACCCAATAACAAACATATTTTAACCCCTCACCCTATCCTATTTTCAAATATGCAATCCACCCAACAACAAAAACACTTTTATTTCAAATTTCTAATAGAAACATCATACACTAACTTTTTAATTTATATGAATACATCATACAAGCAACTACCACAACAACACTCATACTTTAACCTACAATTCCTACAACAATCAACTCCATAATCTTGCTACAACTTTCAAATACTGCAACAATCATTCATGTTTTATTCGTCACAACCATTAAGCCACATAAAAACAACGGATCGACACTACCAAACATGCCACCGTCAAGAATACAATGAATATTAACATTCACAATTTTGACCTCTCTCTCTCTCTCTCTCTCTCTCTCTCTCTCTCTCTCTCTCTCTCTCTCTCTCTCTCTCTCTCTCTCTCTCTCTCTCTCTCTCTCTCAAACAACAATGGTAAATGATGTGTAAATTTTTTGTGGTTAATGTGTCATGACATTAAAAAGTAGGAAAATAAAATTGTTTACTTGAGTGTTATAAATTAGTTATTATAGATTATAACTTGGTTATTGAGGACCCATAATTTTCAAAAATAAGTATTATGGAATAAATTAACGATGGTTAATGATTTGAATAAGATTGATTAATACATATCTTAATTTGGCTAATGATTTTTTAAATATAAATATATTTAAAGTAATAAAATAAAGTTGGTTAATAGAGGGTAAAAATTGGTCAAGACATTTATAATTTTATATCAAAAAATGGTTAATAATGAGTTTTTTATTGGTTAATGAAATAGAGAGAGTGGTTAATGAATTATAAAGAAAATAAGTTGTAAACAACCTACATTTTTGTGGATAATGCAATGATATAATTAGTTAATGCTAAATTTTATATTTTTGACATAATAATTTTACAACATATTTTTTATTAAATAATATTTTTCATTTTAATAGTTTTAAAAAATATATATTATTCACTGTATAAATACGATAAACATATTTTGATATTAAAATTAAAAAATGAAAAGAAATAGAAATATATACAAAGCATATGAGTGGTAAATAAAAAAAGTTTATTTAATAGAAATAAAAATATACATTTCTTCCATTTGTTCTTTCTAACAAACATTCCACCATAGAGTTTTAAATTAATAAATCAAATGCCGTAACTGAATAGGGAGCAAGTTCAACATTCATGTCATTGCTTGCATTTTCAAGTGGAGTTCTTATGGGCACAATCTGTACATATACAAAATAAAGCAAAATCATGTATTAGAAAATAATTTTCATATAATCAATGTTGATTAACCTAAAATTAAAATAGCTCATCAAAACCAAAATTTAAACTAAAACATAAAAAAATTCATTTCAAAAATTCACAAAATACACATATGACAAACTACATATTATGTTAAAAATAAAGTGTACCTTTGTTGGTTCGGAGAAAGAATTTTCATCCATTTTATTCGAGGATGTAAGCGTCACTTTTGATGAACCAAATTGTTGCACATTTGATTTTAAATTATTTATTAAAATCTCTAAAGTTTCAGTAGAGTTTCCAAAATTTACTACCTATGTCAATAATTGCAAAGTTAACTAATTAGCAATTAAATACTTTAAATTGACATTTATTTTTGATAAATATTTGTGTTATTTTACCTTGACTTTTAGAAAATTCTTCCCATCTTGAAAATTTTTATACTGAATTGCAGAGGCAACAATTGAGCTAGAAGAGTTGTGGAGAGTTGAATTAAGAAAGGTTGCTCCACTAGAATCAATAAAAAATTGTTGGAGCCAATAACTTGGAGTTCCATAATTTTGATAAGAGTTGAATACAATTGCATCGGGTATCCAACTTTTTTATATATAAAAAATAAATTAAACAAATCAGGTATTTCTATACATATATAAATGATAAATCAAAATAAATGATAATAAATTAGAAAATTACTATTTGTCATTTGTGTTTACTAAGAGGGGTGCATAGGCAACCATGCTGACAACATCACTGTAGAAAATTAAAAAATTATAAAAATTTAGCTCAAAAAACACAAACATTATAAATTAAATATCATGAAAATTATATATATATAAAATAAAACATACCTATTTTTTTCAAGTCCAATAAGAATGCAACACCACAATGCATAAAGACTTCCATTACGCATCTTGACTCCAAACAGATACTCACTAACATATGCCTATAAAATGAAATTAATGAAACATGAGAAAATATCTATATCAATAAGTTTTTAAATGTCTAATCTGCCTTCATAAAAAATATAATTTGTTATGTTTTAGATAAATGAAAATATATATTTAATAGTCAAACCTTTGGACCGGATCGAGGTGCTTTATCGAACTTGGTATATTGGGCAAACATATCCTTAGAATTTGTATAAATCTAATAATTGAAAAAAGTATTAACAATAATAACATGTTAGTTGCTTGACCTAAACTAAAATTTGTTAATTATAAAAAAATAATATAAAAAAATTGAAAATTAAATCAACAATATTATTACATGAAAATCATAAATATCTGCAGGATGATTTAATGGAAATTGAGAACCGTCACAATTTGAGATGATCTGAATATCAGGATATCTATCTTTTATAGCTTTATAGAATCGAAGATAATTTCCTTGATAGTTATATTTACCACAATCTTCATTTCCAACTCCAACATATCTCAAATCAAATGGTTTTGGGTGTCCCATGGAAGCTCTAAGAGAACCCCAATTTGATTCAGGAGAACCTATAGCAAACTCAATACCATCTAGAGCTTCCTAAAAAATTAATAATACAAAAAGTATAATTAACAATTAATTAATTAATTAATTAAAATTATAAATACAATTTATATAATAGAAAACAATATTAAGAAAATTATACTTGTACAAATGGTTCAATTGCAGACGTAGCAATTTCGTCATGATGACTAATACCATTATTAAACACCCATATTGGATATGCACCAAGATCCTCTGATAACTGTTTAATAAACAAAAGATTAATTTTGTTTATAATTTTAAAATAAAAATATTAAATATAGAAAAAAATTACTTGAAGCCCTTCAAAATAACCAAATCCATCATCGGTCCAATACTTCCACATATCATTATAGTGGCCAGGTCTCTCTTCCCATGGTCCAACTGTATCTTTCCACCTAAATGCATTTTTTAGATAATTTCCTTCAACATAACAACCACCTATATAAAAAGAATATATTATAATTTTTTCACTTAGTAAAATTTTAAAAAATAGATGGATATGAATCAAAATTTTCCATTAAAGAAACAACTATTCGAAGTGATTCCAACTCAATAATACTGTATCATACCTGGGAACCTAAAAGTTTTTGGCTTTAAATCTGCCACCATTTGAAAAAGGTCATTTCGAAAACCATGACCCTGTGTTCAATAATGATTAATGTGATAAATTCTTAAGAAAGCGAAAAAGTATATATTATATAAAAATAACTAATAAATAAATAATATAAATATAGTTTTATGCATAATATACCTTATATGTATCTAAAGGCATGGCTGAGACTTGATCTAACCATAATACTCCTGTTTTGGTTGTTGTTATTTGTAGATGTGAATTGTGATGAGTACTTTTGGCTTCAAGAATTGTTTCTATTTTACTCCACTTTGTAACATTAACTCCAGAAGATCTGAATAAATAATGGTTCTTTAATAACTCAATAAATGGTTTATTTTTGTTTGATAATAATAAAATAATGAACAAGATGTTGTATAAAAAAATAAAGAAATTCAATTATAACCTTATTTTGTTTGAAGCTAATTTGATACCATTATCAGATCCAACAAATGAAACTTGTAAATTAAGTGGACCAAGTGATCTAACAAAGAACACTACTTTATATTTCTTTCCTCCCTCAATATTCTGTTTATATAAAACATTGAAAAGTATTATAAATAAATCTAATTTTTTCATATGATAAATAAAATATTTTATTAATTTATACTAACCATTCCCCAAAAACCCGGATTGGAAATACCAACACCACCACGTGGGCAAGATTTTTTATGACAAAGAACATCCATACGTAATGCAATTTTATTACGCTCAAAACAAGAAGAACGCTCTGTTGAGACAATAATGGATTGATTTTCTCCAATAATTGTCCATGGATAAATATTGGAGTTCCCATTAATGGAACCTTCTGCTTCAAAACCTAAAACATTAATTTACCAAAAGATATAAAATAGCGAAATAGATCTAACGGCTGAAACAAATATTAAAATGGAAATTAAATTAGTAACATAAATTTTTAAAGTAAATATATAATTTTTTTATCTTATTAGGAAATTAAACTCAAAGATAAAATATTTTCAATGACAATATATACACCTCTATTATTCACAAGTTCTGCCCACAATCCTCCAGCTCCTGCATGATTAATCTCCTGAAAAATATATCTATATTACATCAATGTATTATAATATAACATTGCAATAGTATTTGATATGCAATCTTCATAATTATTAAAATATATTGAAATTGTAACTTACTTCAAAAAATGCTCCAAAAAATGTATCTGGAATATGCTTTCCAGAACCAGCATCAATAACTAGTTTTGATGTGATTTGGCTACCATTAACATCATGGTGACATTTAAAAATCACAAGAAAAACAACTAAATGGAAAATAAAAGAATTGAAAGAACTTAAGAAAGACATTGTAAATTTACAATAAATTTACAATATGTTTTATTAATCATTTTCACCTCATATTTATAAAAGAAGAAAAACCTATAAATTGAAGATGAGTTGTTAACAACATAATCTATAATTTGGATGTTTTCTATTTCTAAAAGTTACAAATATTCCTAAATTAGATTTTTATTTTTATTTTTAACCTGCATTACCATGTTATGTACTGGCGTGTAAAATATTCTCACCATACCTCATAATAGATTATTGTGCAATTATTTTTGTAAACAATTAATATATACTTTTCTAAATCTATTGAAAAAAATATATCAATGTTATTTAAGGATAACCACTATTTATATTTGTAATACTTTGTATAATATACGTCTAGAATATACATTATACACAACATTAATAGGTACAAATACAACATAAGTGTCTATTGGCATTATCAAATACATGTCCATAACTAAAATCTACATATATATGGCACGTGACATATAATGATGCCCAAATAAAATCTAAGAGCTAAGTACAATACCCGTAATGTACAAATTACATTACGGAAGATCACAAAATTAAAAGCATCATTAAGTAGGTCTCCCTGACATAACCTGTAGATTACTTGAAAAATAATAAAAATAAGGAGGTGATATAATAATCTTAGTGAGTCCCCTATCCCGTGGGTCCACTCTGTTAGAACAAGAATTGGTTCTGCAATTATGTCTCTGAGTTTTAATGATAACAAAGAGTATGTTCGAGTGAACAATTTTGTTACTCTAATGTTTGTTGTATTTTTAAGAATAAACAAATAGGTTCTGCTTTGGATGGATGGCGTGGCCAACACATTAGAAAAGAAAATGCTCTGCTTCGAAGCTACAGATGTTTTGATGAACAAGTAGCAAGGAAAGCTTTAAACGGCTTTAAAGCTAAGTTACTCTTATACGTTAGTCTGAAGAAAACAATCAGAAGATCAAAAGACATAAGTGCTACTTATGTCAAGATGCTGAAGACTCAAGTTTTAGATGACAAAGGATTTTGAATGCCAAGTGCTTAAAGTCTCTGAAGACGTGGAACATAAGATTCTAAAGACATGATGTTCTTCTAAACTTATTTTATAAAACAAGGTTACAAGACCAAGTGCTGAAGACTCTAAAGATGTGGTTCTGAAGACTCTGAAGACTTGAAGTTCTTTCAACCTTATGTTACAATACAAGGTTCTTCAGAACCAAGTGCTAAGGACTCTGAAGAGGAAGATTTGAAGACTCTAAAGGCTTGAAGTTTTGATTAACCAGAAGTTAGATTCTCTCCTCTTACTCATGCTTGAAGAAGCCTCTGAATTACATAAGGTTAGATGATAACGTTAACGTGGTACAATAGTACATGGTATAAACAAACATTTCATTCCACTACCATGAAGGATAGACGCTGCGTACGATCTTGTCCCCCACATTCTCTTAAGCCGCCACAAATTTCATATTTCCATATGTACCCTCCAACGGTTACATCACATACATGGCACTATATAAACACTTTAAGACTTGAAGAAACAACTTCTAATTCACTGGAAAATCATGAAGAATAATCCAAGCTCAAACGTCATTAATTCTTTGTAAAAAGTTGTATATTCTTTCAAGTTATTTGTACTAAAAATCTATTTACACATCATCTTGTGTAGAAGCATATTTACTTGTAAACAAACATGTTATCAAACCGTTGTTTGATTGTTCCTTGAGAGACCAGTTGGGACAGCTTCTCAAGAAGTCTAGGACAATTAGTCTTAGAGGTTGTTAGTCACACATAGTTGGTGTGTGCAAGTGTTAGTCACTTCCAGTTGGGTTGTACAAGTGTAATAATCAGTTGGATTTTTGGATTAATTCTGAGAGAGGAAGAGGGAGGGAGAGAGAGAGAGAGAGAGAGAGAGAGAGAGAGAGAGAGAGAGAGAGAGAGAGAGAGAGAGAGAGAGAGAGAGAGAGGGAGAGAGGAAAATCACCTCGAAAGGGTGGACTAGAGACAGAGTAGCTTGAGGTTTTCAAGTGAAGTAGGATAAAAACATTGCGTTCTTTATTGCTTTCATATTTTCAATCTTTATCAAGAGCAAAATTACTTAATTTTTAAAGGGGATTGTGTTTTAAAAGAACAGTTTTTCAAGAAGAAAACTCAATTCAAACCCCCATTTCTTGTGTTTTTTAGTACCTTTAATTGGCATCAGAGCTCCGGTTCTGTAGTGATAAAGTGGTTAGAGTTTTTATCAAGCACCTAACAGTGTTCAACACCAATCCAGTGTGAAAAACAACAATGGTTACTCGCAACAACAATGTGGTTGTTATTGCTTCTGATAAAGAAAGATTTCTATAGTTCAAAACCTCCAATCTTTGATGGAGAAAGATTTGACTATTAGAAAGACAGGATAAGAAGTCATCTTCTTCGATTTGATCTAGATCTATGGGATATTATAGTTGATGGCTACACCTATCCAGTAGATGAAGAAGTAAACAAAGTTCCCATAAGCGACTTAAGAGACGATGAAAAGAAGATATACAAGAACCACCATAAAGAAAGAATACTCATTTTCAGTGCAATATCTTATACAGAGTACGAAAAGATCACATATAAAAAGACTGTTAAGTCTATCTTTGATTCTCTTCAAATGACTCACGAAGGAAATGCTCAAGTCAAGGAAACAAAGGTGTTGTCCATAATCCAAAAATATGAAGCTTTCAGAATGGAAGAAGATGAGCCTGTGGAAACGATGTTTTTAAGATATCAGATGCTTATTGCAGCACTCAGAGTTCTGGGAAAAGATATACTAATGCAAATCACGTCAAAAAGATTATCATAAGTCTTCCTATCAAATAGAGACTCGTGGTAACTGCTTTGAAACTGGCAAAGGATTTAAATAACACTAGTCTTGAAGAACTAATTAGTTCTTTCAAAAGTCATAAGGTTGAGCTTCAACAAGATGAACCTAAAAAGAAAGTTAAATCCATTGCTCTCAAGTCTAAGCCTAAGAAGACAAAGGCTTAACAAGCAAAGGAGGATTCTAAAGAGTCTAAAGAAGACTCACATGAAAATGAACTATCTCTTGTCTCTAAAAGAATAAGTTAGTTGTGGAAATAAAAACAATGTAAGTTCAATGGATCAATAAAATTTAAGGGTAGGCAAGAGTCTACATCTGATCAAGGAAAGGATTCTGAAAAGGAAGTCATTTTTTATGAATGTCAAGAACCCGAGCATTATAGAAATGATTGTCCTAAACTTAGAAGAGAAACAAAATTAAGAAGGTTTTCAAAGGAAAGAAAGGACTCATGGAAACATGGGATGATTTAGACTCAGAGGAAGAAGACTCTGATAGAGGACATGCCAATGTATCTCTTATGGCAAAGATCAGAATCAACGAATCTGGTGACGAATCAAACTCTGATGATGACATAGAAGTATTTATTTCCTTATTATTTTAATATTCTTTGCATCACTATCACAGACACAAATGGAAACTTCTAACCTCAAATACCATGCACATAACTTACACATCTATACCACTGCACAGTGATCCAAAGTTGTCAGAACCTTTGGAAAGACTAACGAAAAAGGACCTAAGAATGGGTACCAAAGTGAGTGCAAGTGTGAAATTGTATGTTCATGCATCAAAGTGTCACATGAGAGTGAGACCATAGACAAAACATAGAGATAAGACACATGCATCCGTGATCCAACATTAAACTTCACCACCATAATTGGCACAAGAGTCAACAAGAGAGAGAGGAACTAAGATCATATCCTTATTCTATCCCTAAGAGGTTATTAGTGCAACCAAAGAAAAGGTGAGCATGAGGCAAGGTTAGAAACCTATTGGACATCTAAGATCAATAGCTTAATACCTAAACAATTCATATTGAAAGGTTGAAACTACTGGTGAATTCATCAAATAGAATTCAATGAAGTCGTCATCGAACATTTTTTATCCCACGAGAGGATAGTAAAACATCGAGTAAACCTAAGAGGGAGAAATCATGGTATTACGACCAAGAGATCAGGTAAGGGATTCAGTTACGCGAGGGGAAGTTATTAGCACCCTACACGCCCGTAGTACTCTATGATATCCACTTCTACTTTCTATCTAATTGGTGTGAGTATATATTTATAACCTATGTCTAAGGTAAAATGAATGAATGCAAAGTATTATGTACAAAAAAAAAGTTTTTTTAGTTGTGCTTGCTGCGGTTGGGAACCTTTAGTGCCTACGTACCCCATTCGTGAAATTAGGGATCAAAGCACTATGTAGTTATCCTAAAAAAGATATAGGGTTGCGATGTTTTTTTATCAAAAATTCCATTTTTCATTCTTACGATTGCAATTCGTGCTTGGGGTTGCAGCTTATCGATAGAATCATGCTCGGCCGCTCGCACACTTAACAACTCGCTTGGATTTAAAAGGAACACCCTTATCAAAAAGGTTTTCATAAAAAAAGGTTCTAAGACAAAAAGGTTTGAAGTTGGTGGATTGTTTTTACCTTAGCGAAAGGATTTGAGTTTAATAACATGTTTTGAGATTTAATAAAGAAAAAGGTTTTAGTTTTATTATGCAAAAGGGGAATGAAAATATCTAATGGGAAATATCTAGCTCTATCCGTAATGTTATCATACAAAGGTGGCCCTATGTCAAGGTTGAATGATAAGGGAATCTCTACCTATGTTGACATGCATGGATGACCATCCTGATGTCTATGCTCGAAAGCTACCCTAGTCGAGTGTAACGCCCATATTTAATTATTTATTTAATTAAATATTTTTGAATATTTTCTTATTTAATTTTCAAAGTTTGCGAATTATGAAATTGTGTGGCGTGGTTGTTTGATTTATTTAATTGAAATTAAGTTATAAAAAAATAATAATAGTTAATATTGTTAGATTATTACAAGACTAGACTTAGTGGGCTTAGTTGTTGATAGTAGTAGCAAAGTAGGGGTGTTAATTGGTAGGCCCGTTAAAAAAGTTAGTAAGATATAAAAATATATTCATTTTAGAAATAAAATGAGGAATAAAAGTTGTAGCAGAGAGGCATTAGGACTTTTGGAAGATAAAATGTTAGGAGAGATACATAGAGCAATCGAGGAACAAAAAGTGAAATCGAACTGTAAATCATCACAACAATCTTCAAATCAAGGTAAGGGTGGGGTTCGATCTCTATAATCGGGATTATGATAAATCGTATGTGGGATTGAATTGTATAAAAAATTGCCAATGTGTTGTGGTTGTATCTGTGATACATTGATTCTATGAAATTGATTGATTTTGATAATCGTTGTCTCTGTTGTGAGCACTGTGTAATTTTTATCTATGTTGTTGTTCTCGGTGTTAATTGTTGTTGTAAATTATTGGCTAGTAAGTTATTAACATAGACATTGTAGTGTTGGTTGTTTGGATTGATCGAAGAACTTGCAGAAAAACCCAAAACGGTGTAACTCTGGATCTATAGAGAAGAAGAAAAATAAAAATTTGAGGCGAGGGCCTCACTTTGAAGTGGCGACTGCCCCTTAAGGTTGATGGGGTGGGAAGATCGTCCCTTGCTTATAGGTGGGCCATTCATTTTATGTTGAATATTTAAGAGTAGTATTGCAAGTGTTGAAGGAAAGGAAGTTTTATGCGAAGCTGTCTAAATGTGAATTTTGGTTAAACGAAGTGAATTTTCTTGGTAATGTCATATCTGGTGATGGAATTATGGTGGATCCATCTAAAGTAGATGCTGTGTTGCAATGGGAAACTCCAAAGTCAGTGACCGAGATTAGAAGCTTTTGGGGATTGGCCGGTTATTACATAAGGTTTATCGAAGATTTTTCCAAGTTGGAACTTCCGTTAACTAAATTGACTTGCAAAGGTAAAGCTTTTGTGTGGGACGTTCAATGTGAATAAAGTTTTACCAAATTGAAGAAAAGGTTAACGTCAGCTCCGATTTTGACATTACCTAATGCAGTAGAACCTTTTGTAGTATATTGTTACACTTCTAAGATGGGATTGGGAGGAGTGTTGATGCAGAATGACAAGGTAGTTGCATATGCATCAAGACAATTGAGAATTCATGAGAAGAATTATCCTACACATGATTTGGAGCTTGCGACAATTGTTTTTGTACTGAAGATTTAGAGGCTTTATCTATATGGTTCTAGATTTGAAGTATTTAGTGACCATAAGAGTTTAAAGTATTTATTCGATCAGAAAGAGTTGAATATGAGATAGTGAAGGTGGTTGGAGTTATTGAAATATTATGATTTTGGGTTGAATTATCATCCAGGTAAAGCTAATGTGGTGGCTAATGAGTTAAGTCAGAAGACTTTGTATATGTCAGCAATGATGGTTAAAGAGTTATAATTAATTGAGTGGTTCAGAGATATGAGTCTAGTTTGCATAACGACACTGTAGAGTGTTATGCTAGGAATGTTGAAGATTAACAATGATTTCCTGGATAAGATCAAAGAAGCTCCAAAGTTAGATGTGAAACTGGTAGATCCGATGGTTGGAATTGATCATTCTGAAAAATAGTGATTTTAATATGAATGCGCAAGGTGTGTTGAGATTCCGTGGTCGAATTTGTATTCCTGAGAATGCGGATATGAAAAGACTAATTCTTGAAGAAGGCCATAGAAGTAAGTTGAGCATTCATCCGGGAGCTACTAAAATGTATCAAGACTTGAAGAAATAGTTTTGGTGGCCTAGGATGAAACGTGATGTTGCACAGTTTGTGTATGCATGTTTAACTTTTCAGAAGTCGAAAGTTGAACATCAGAAGCTTGCAGGGTTGAGGCAACCATTGGAAATTCTTGAATGGAAATGGGATATAATCTAAATGGATTTTGTGACGGGACTAGCTAACACTGCATGGGGACATAATACAATTTGGGTGATTGTTGACAGACTTACGAAGTCGGCTCATTTTATACCTATCAACATCAATTTTATAGTACCGAAGCTTGCGGAGATTTATACTAATGTAATTATAAAGCTGCACGGTGTTCCATTGTGTATTGTGTCGGATAGAGATATGAGGTTTACTTTTGATTTTTGGCAGAGTTTGCAAGACGTGTTGGGCTCTAAGTTAAGGTTGATTTCAGCTTATCATCCCCAGGCAGACGGTCAAACAGAGAGGACTATTTAGTCATTGGAGGATTAGTTGCAAGCATGTGTTCTTGAGGAAATAGGTTCGTGGGATACTTATCTTCCATTAATAGAGTTAACCTATAATAGCAGTTACCATTCTACTATTGGAATGACACCTTTTGAAGTGTTGTATGGTCAAAGATGTAGAACTCCTTTATGTATGCATGAATCTGGAGAAAGTGTAGTACTTGGACTTGAACTTGTTCGAGAGACTACTGAAAAGGTGAAGTTTATTCGAGAAAATATGAAAGCTTCCCAAAGTAGACAGAAGAGTTGTCGTGACAAGCGAAGGAAGGATTTAGAATTTCAAGAAGGTGATCATGTGTTTCTAAGAGTCACACATGTGACCAGTGTTCGACGAGCATTGAAGTCTAAGAAGCTCACTCCTTGTTTTATTATTCCATATCAGATATTGGGCAGAGTTGGAAAGGTTGCTTATAAAGTGGCGTTACCGCCGAATCTTTTGAATTTGCATGATGTTTTCCATGTGTCGCAACTCCGCAAGTATATTCCAGATTCATCTCATGAGATTCGCATGGATGATGTGAAAGTATGAGATAATCATACCATAGAAAAAATGCATGTACGAATTGCGGATCGTGAGATGAAGACTTTAAGAGGTAAGGAGATTGCGTTGGTGAAAGTAGTCTGGTCAGGAGCAGCCGGAGAAAGCATGATGTGGGAGCTGGAGAGCAAGATGCGGAACTCCTATCCTGAGTTAATCGAATGAGGTAAATTTCCGAGGACAGAAATATTCTAAGTGGGGGAGAGTTGTAACGCCCATATTTAATTACTTATTTAATTAAATATTATAGAATATTTTCCGATTTAATTTTCAATGTTTGCGAATTATGAAATTGTGTGGTGTGGTTGTTTGATTTATTTAATTGAAATTAAGTTATAAAAAAATAATAATAGTTAATAATGTTAGATTTTCATAAGAGTAGACTTAGTGAGCTTAGTTGTTGATAGTAGTAGGAAAATAAGGGTATTAATTGGTAGCCCCATTAAGACAAGTTAGTAAGATATAAAAATATATTAGGTTTTAGAAATAGAAAGAGGAATAGAAGTTGCAGTAGAGAGGAATTGGGAATTTTGGAAGAATAAAGGTTAGGAGAGGCTACATAGAGCAATCGGGGACCAAAAAGTGAAATCGAACCGGAAATCGTTAGAGTAACCTTCAATACAAGGTAAGGGTGGGGTTCGATCTTTCTAACCGAGATTATGATAAATCGTATATGAGATTGGGTTGTATAAACATTGCCTCTGTGTTGTGGTAGATTCTGTGATACGTTGATTCTATGAAATTGATTTATTTAGATAATCGTTGTCTGTGTTATGAGCACTGCATAATTTTTATCTATGTTGTTGTTCTCAGTGTTAATTATTGTTTTAAATTATTGTTCGGTAAATTGTTACTGGAGACATTGTAGTGTTGATTGTTTAGATTGATCGAAGAAATTGTAGAAAAAACCCAAAACGGTATAACTCTAGAACTATAAAGAAGGAGAAAAATAATAACTATAAAAATAATAATTTCATACTTTCTCAGAAATTTTTCCACCACCTCTTGTTTTGAAGGAAATTCAATTCTCTACAACTTCATGTCTCACAAGAATGTTCAAAAAATGCTTCATTTGGAAGGTATGGATCAAAACATTACAGGTCCTTTTCAAAGTCAACAAAAAGTCAACATTTTGTTTTGAAGATATATTGAGTATGGAAACTCCAATTGAGATGAAACCAAAGAGGTTGGTTAGAGGACTCTTAGAGCTTTCCAAAAAGTCCAAGAACACTCAAAAATGTGGAAAATTGAGCAAAATACACCTTGTGCAAGTTGGGCAATTTTGAAGAAGTGTACAAAGAGAGATGCTTGTAAAAATCAAACATTTTGCAAATGGGCCTAGTTTTTCTTCATCCAAACTTGTTCCTTATACAATTAGGAATATCCAAGCCCAATGCCACGAATTTTAATCTTATTTTTCTATTTAATTTGGATTTCATTCATTTAAATACAAATTAAATTCAAAAATAAGGTATAAAATCAAAATTAATTGCAAAATTGATTTTTCTCTCATCCTTGAGATCCAAGCAACCTAAGAAAGCTGGCAAATTTCGAAATTTGGTTTGATTTGGCAAGGAATTGATGAAAATTGATCAAAAAAGATAAGATTTGATTTTGTACAAAATCAAATAATTTTTGCATTGATTGATGATTATTTCTTCCTCAAATCAGTTCCAATTCCATCCAATATAAGTACACAAGGCATATCACATGAATGAGAACAGAAAAATTGCTTGGAGAAACCCTAACCTAGCTCAAAAAAACCGTGCAATAAAAGTCACTAGCAGCCTGGGTTTTAGCTCGATTCAATTGATTCCAAGAATCCAAACACATTCCTTGACATCTCCTGAATCGATCCAGACCCTTACATTGTCAAAAAACATCAAGAATTGCAAGAACACGATTTCGGTTTGTCACACTTTTTCCAAAAATAGAATTCTATTATTCATGCATTTTTAACATGTTTTGTTGTTGTTTTTGTGATTAGAACAAAGTTTGCAAGCTTTCTGGGTGGATTAATTGAGTTTCCATGGCTTAGAATGCGAATCACCATAGCTAGGGTTTTCGGCCTCGATTTAGGGCTTCTTTAAAACGGATAAATTGGACCATAAGACCACCACCATCGTGTTTAGAATCCAATTTGCAATCAATTCATGTACTCACAATTAATTTATATTACGTGTATGAGATTTTGAGAATTGCAGGGACTATAGCGTCGCACTGAGGCCGACGCTATGTTTTCAAAAATTCAAAACGAAGAAGATGAAGCTTGGCGCGTGATTCTGGGCAATCAGGGGGTGACAACCGTCCAAAAGCCATTCGCTTCGTTTTTTTAAACACGTGTGCATGATAGCTCAGTTGGCAAGGCTGCGCGCTTTTCACCCAGGGGTCATCAGTTCGAATCCCAGCCTTGGCATTTGATTTTTACAAGTTTGCAATATTTTTTCATATTTTCTTATTTCTTTTAATATTTTTCATACAATTTAATTTAACTTTAAATATTTTTATCATGCATTAAAAACACCAAAAAATATTTTTCTTTTTGCATTATTTCCAGAAAATGTTTATTTAATTTATAAAATTAAAAATATTATTTTTGCATGCATATTTAATTTAATTGTTAATTTATCATTTAAATCACCTTTAATTGATTTTTAATTATTAAATTAACTCCAAAAAATCCCAAAAAAATATTTTAGCACATTAATGTTATTTCTAGCATGGAATATTTTTCTCATTTAAGAATTATCATTTTTACTAACATTTTCCTCTTATTCGATTTCCTCGTATTTCCCGATTTTCTCATCTTTTCACAGGTTATCTCGTTTCGGACGATTTCTTTGTATCGTTTTCTTTTTTCCAATTATGTAATTGCTTATGGGATGTAATAGTTTAATTAAGGCTTTTATTTTCCGCACTTTCAATTATGTATCTGCCCCAAAGCCATGTAATAGCGTAGGATTTATCTTTCCGCACTTTATATTTCCGCATTTTAATTTCCGCACCCTATAAACTGCTAATAATCAGGCGTGTATGGCAAGATAAAATTGGACATAGCTCACTCATAATTTCAAGATAACATATCTGAATTTGACACACTCTTTTCACACATGCACCCCTTAGGGTAATTCTCTCTCGTTGCCTTACGATTACAAATGGTCATGTCCCTCAAACGTAGAGGTATTCTAGCACCGTTGCCTTCAAACAAATCATCATAGTCCCTTCGATACAAAGATCATAAGACCCACGATGTCGCCTCCGAATACATGATCTTGACCCTCGATTGTCGCCTACGAAAAATGATGATAGTCCCTTCGAATGTGCTAGGATACTTCCTACAAGTTGCTTTCTATGACCATCCGATGTCCCTTCGAATGTCCCGCTTACATCCAACGAATGGAGTTACCTACCAACTAATGGTATGGATAGCGCTATTCTAAAGGAAAGTAAAATAAACACGAAAACGACCATTCTGAGTAGGTAATAAGACTTTTAGTTGCTTGCTCTATCAAAACATCTTTTCACACCTCACACTTTTGTCAAAGTTCAAACTCTTTTCAAAACGAAACATTTCCGAACACTTTGTATACATTCCTACATGAATAATTACAAAGTCAAAGTGAAATTCCTTTTCAAAAAATTTTTTCAAACACACAGAAAGTACATTTTTTTAAAGTGATCTAAGAGAAACTAAGAGCCCGTAGATAACTACGGATGGAAAGGGGTGCTAATACCTTCCCTTTTCATAACCCTCTCCCTTACTCAGAATCTAACGAAGGTCTTTTCCTGTTCTTTTCACCTTCCCTTAATTGGATAAAAGAAAAGTCGGTGGCGACTCTTGCTATCCGCACATATGCGATACAAAAACCTACAAAGTCAGTTCACCGTATTACACCTACCAATCGAGGTTCAGGTACCCTCAACCAGAGTCCTCTAGGACGTAGAGCTAGGCTAAGACGAATGGATCCAGACTCACCTCGATCAGATCAACTTGATCGACGAGAAACAACTCACATCCATCTGCCATGGACAGATTTACCAGAAGCGAATGATTAGGGCATTCAACAAGAAAGTCAAAAACTGAGTCTACAAAGTCGGTGATCTAGTAGTCAAGCGCATCATTCTTCCACAAAGTGATCCCAGGGGAAAATGGACTCCCACTTACGAGGGACCATTTGTAGTCAAAACAATATTTTCAGGCGGAGCTATGATACTTAGCACCATGGATGGAGAAGACTTCCCATACCCTATGAACGCAGACATAGTCAAAAAATACTACGCATGAACGAGACCCACTAGGTCGACTGGCCTAGGCAAAAATAAGGGCATCCTGGCAAACCAAAAAGGTTCGGGCAAAAGTTAAGGATATATACAAAGCATGTACACCCGGCAAGTCGAAAACCTGCAAAGGCGGCTTAGGCAAAAAAGGGTATCCTGGTAGACTGAAAACCCAAAAGGGCGGTGTAGGCAAAAGTTAGGGATTTAAGCGTACGACTATGTCTCGTCCAGATCGTCTACCTACAGACTACTATTATCGACATTCAAGATTCAAATGGCGAAAATCAATTCACTCACTTTCTACTGACAGCAAGGAGATGAGATAGTTGAAATATATGAGCACTAGCATTGTTGAGACTCAACGAGATTATTTCTGCATAGCTTTTACTTTTATTCGTCTCTTGTATACAAACTGTTTGGCCATACGCCACTTTTTAATGCAAATTCTTTTTGCAGTGTTAATTTCTATTGTTTCTTGCATAAAGTCCAATGATTGCTTTGAATGATTATATGCATTTGACAATAAACATCCGTTCACAAACATACGAAAAGCGAACGAACAAAAATAATTACTACAGGCTCTAGGAATTGAGATGACGACTAAGGTCACCAATGCATTCCCCGCAGATTCACTTTCGCAGAGTTACTTCCACAAGAATACAATCCCCACAGAGCCATCAAACCTTCTCCGACGAAGTACTAATCTCCTTCCACTACTGTTCCAACACTCCAAGCTTCATCGCATTAGTCCCCGAGCAGTGATCTTAACCAGCTTCACCTCGTTACATCAGTCTCTGAGCAGTAATAGTTCATTTCGTATACACAGAGATATTTATCCCCAGTGGAATATATTTCGACGATTATCACTCACCGACAGCAGCAATATCTAGACTCGAAACTTGGTCAGATAACACATCGGAGGAACCTACATCTCTCTTATTCCCCAGTCAGAGTTTCCAACAAACGTCAGATTAATCACCTCAAGTGATCCTTCGGGCCTCATCAACTTTACGCCCCCTTCAGCGTTGCCGCATTATGTCAGTCTCCAAGTGGTATTCGGATGCTCCCCAGCAAGATCTGCGCACAAGATCCCCAGCGAAGTACCTCCCAATTGTTATTCTTTTAAAAAACATTAATATCTAGGCTCGAAACTTGGTCAGATAGTGCATCGGAGGAATCAAAAGCATCTTAGGGTTGCAACAACCCTTTTCCCAGGCAAACATCAGAAATCTCCAGCAGGACGTTCTCATCTTCTTCAAGATGGATATGTTTTGAAATACCACAACATCTACATTCATACATTATTCATAAAAATCATAACATGTGCACATATCATTCACGAACATTGCCATATGCTTGAATACATCATAATTTGCATAGAACTAACCATACCCTGTCGAGATTTATTTCCCTAACAGGTAAAAGCTATTTTCCAAACGCAAGGTCAAAGATTAATACCCGAAACAAGACGGGAGAACTATCTGAACGACCACGAAAAGTTATTTTCCGAACGGAAGGTTAAAGATTAATACCCGAAGCAAGACGGGAGAACTATCTGAACAACCGCGAAAATCGCTTTCAGACAACAGGTTAAAGATTAGTACCCAAAACAAGATGGGAAACCTATTTAAAAGACCATACAATTGTCTTTCGGCAACAAACATTGGATTAACACCCGAAGAAAGACGGGAAAGCTATCCGCATTCTGCCGAATATCCACCTCGAGAATAACCAAGATGAAGGTTTATTCTAACTCTCTCTTATTATCAACAGCAACTACGGAGTCTAGCGTACGACTTAGTTGCCCAGGATGGCATCTTTAAGCCCATCTCCGACTACTTGTCGACAGCTCTCCACCTTCAGAATGTTGCTGCATATTTGGTTAAAAATCAATACATACCAATAACCTCATTCAAAGACGAGCGTGAAGTCTAACGTACGACTCAACATCAGCCGCCCCGGATGGCATCTTAAGCCCATCTTCGTCGCCTCTTTTGCTCAAATAACCCCTATAGAGTCTAACGTATGACTCATTCCCCAACATCAGTCTCTCCCGGATGGCATCTTAAGCCCATCTCTGATGTTTCTCCTATTCAAACGACAACTACGAGTCTAGCGTACGACTTAATCTCCAACTCAGCTTCTCCAAATGACATCTATAAGCCCATTCTAGCGCATCATCAACCAACAACGAGTGCAAATTTTCAGGTGTACTCGAGTGTTCAATCATCTTCTACCTTCAGGTCACGAAAGGCAAGCATGCCAATCTAACATTTCTTGTACAAGAAGATTGAACAGGGGCAACTGTTATACCCCAAAATTTGCCCTCCCACTTCTCAAGACATTTCACATATCCATACTCAAGGATTTCACAAGGGTTGATCAGACAAACCCTCTCCTAAGCAATCAACCCAAACTAGGGTTTGTCCATTCTCAAATCAAGGTGGGCCTCTAACATTTCAAGTAGTCATCATGCCTCACCATATGCTTCAAAGAATCTCCAGGTCAAGTTTCAAGCCTTACAAGTCAAGTTTTCTCAAACAATTGCTCAAATAGTTGAAAATCAGTTGTATTGGACAAAAAGTCAACTTTGGTCAACATATAGTCAAAATTCATAATTTTTGGTCAACATAAATATTTTGAAGTGACATTCATCATTTGATCAAGGGTTGATCATGATTCATCAAAAAAAGTCAAGAATTGATCAAAAGTCAATGTTTCTAAATTGGGCTTTCTTAGACAAAAGTCAACAGAACTTAGACCAGACATAACTTTCACATACTTTATCAAAATTTTTTCCACCACAGCTCATTATAAAGAGAATTCAATTCTCTACAACTTCATGTCTCACAAGCTTGGGCAGAAAATGCTTCATTTGGAAGTTATGGATCAAATCATTACAGGTCATTTTAAAAGTCAACAAAAAGTCATCATTTTGTAAAGAAGTGTTCATTAGCATGGAAACTCCAATGAAAATGAAACCAAAAAGGATGTTTATAAAACATCTTGAGCTTTCTAAAAAGTCCAAGAACACCCAAAAATGTTAAAAATTGAGCAAGATACACCTTGTCCAAGTTGAGCAATTTTGAGGAGGTGCACAAAGAGAAATACTTGAGAAACCCAAAAAATTTCCAAATGGGCCTAACTTTTCTTGATTCAAACATGTTCCTTAGCTGAATTCGAACCTCCAAGCCCAAGGCCACGAATTTATCTTTTATTTTTTATTTATTTTGGATTTTTAATCATTTAAAACCAATTTAATTAAAATAAAAGATAGAAAATCAAAAATTAATTGCTAGATGGATTTTCTCTCATCCTTGAGGTCCAAGCTAGCCATTTAATCTGATTATTTCGAAATAAACATGATTTGTAATAAGATTTAATTGAAATTGGCTCAAAAAGGAAATATTTGGTTTGATTCCAAATCAAATAATTTCTCATTGATTGGCTTGATTTTTCTTACAAATTCTTGACCTAATTCACTCTATTATAAATACATGATGTTACTACATGCACAAGGGACAAAATTCTGGCCTCGAGAACCCTATTCCAAGCTTCAAAAACACGTGCATTGCAAGCTACTAGCAGCCGTAGTTTTAGTCCAATTCAAAGCATTCCAAGCCTTGCAATCAATTCCTGGAGGTCCTCTGATCCATTCCAGACACTCACAGATCGCAAAAGCATCCAGAATCACGAAAGCACGATCACGGTTTGAATAAACTTTTCTCAAAATCGATTTTGATCATACACTCATATTTAACATGTTTCGATTGCTTTTTCATGTTTAGAATTATGTTTGCAATGTTTCTGGATGGTTTGATTCGTGTTTAGTTGCAGATTAAGGATGTTGCCATTACTAGGGTTTTGAAGCTTTAAATTGGGGTTTCTCAGTCCAAGTAAAATTAGCCAAAACGATTGACACCATTGCATTCAGGAGAGGTTTTCCAGTCGAACCATGCCCCCACCTGAATTTATATTGCATATTGTAAATTTTTAAAAAATTGCAGGTGTTATAGTGACGGACGAAGCCGCCACTATAGGCTTTAGCTACGACCAAAAATCCGTAGGTAAAAGTCTGGTTCAAAAACAAGGAAGAAGAAGGTTGCGCGCGTTTTGCCTTTTTAAATATTTCAGTTCTTAAATTCGCTTATATTTGTATTGTTTCATTATTCAAACAACTAACATGTCTGGCTCAGGTGGTAAAGCAACGCGCGTGTGAAGGAGAGGACCAGTGTTCGATCCCTGGCTCCTACAAATCTTTTTTATCACCTTGCAAAACTAACCTTTTTCATATTTTCTTCATATTTTCCATTTAATTTAATTTCTCTTCAAACAATTTTCTAATGCATTAAAAAATCACAAAAAATTATTTTTTTTTGCATTTAGGTTAGAAAAATGCTTATTTAATTTTTGACATGAAAAAAATTATATTTTGCATGCATATTTTAATTAATTGTTAATTAATCGAAAAATTGACTTTTAATTGTTTTTTCTTGCTAAAACCATTCCAGAAAATTTCCAAAAAATTATTTTCTCATCTAATTAGGTTTACTAACCTTAATATTTTTTCACTAACATATTTTTTCATATTTGCAATTCGTTTCTTTTTCCGATTATTATGTATCTACTTCCAGGTTGTAATAGTTAGGTTAATTTTCTCGCATTTCTTTCTTCAATATTATGTAACTGCTCATGGGATGTAATAGCTTAATTAGAATTTACTTTCCGCACTCCTATATTATGTAACTGCCCCAAAGCCATGTAATAGCGTAGGATTTACTTTCCGCACTTTACTTTCCGCAATTTACTTTCCGCACCCATATAAACTGCTAGTAATTAGGCGTGCATGGCAAGATAAAAATGAACGTAGATCACTTCTAATTTCAAGATAAATCATCTGAATTCAATGGTCAAGTCCCTCTAGAACGTAGAGGTATCCTAGCACCAGTTGCCTACGAAACATATCATCATAGTCACTTCGATACAAAGATCATAGTCCCTCGATGTTGCCTACGAATACATGATCTCATCCCTCGATTGTTGCCTACGAAAAGTGATGATCGTCCCTTCGAATGTGCTAAGATGCTCTTACAAGTTGCCTTCTATTGACCATCTGATGTCCCTTCGAATGTCCCTTCTACATCCAAAAAATAGGTTTACCTACCAACTAATGGTATGGATAGCGTTATTCTAAAGGAAAGTAAAATAACACGGAAACGACCGTTATGAGTAGGTAATAAGACTCTTAATTGCTTGCTCTGTCAAAACATCTTTTTCACACCTCACACTTTTTACAAAGTTAAAACACTTTTCCAAAACAAAACATTTCCGAACACTTTGTATACATTCCAGCGTGAATCATTACGAACTCAAAGCGAAATGCCTTTTCAAAACATCTTCAAACACACACACAGAAAGCAAATTTTAAAGATGAGCTAAAGCAACTAAGAGCCCGTAGATAACTACGGATGGAAAGGGTGCTAATACCTTCCCTTTTCATAACCCATAAGGCATATTAACCAGACAAAATCACTCCTTACCTTGCGATGATTCTTCGAATTCCGACGCCTTGGCTTTTCCCTCTTTCTCTTCTCTTCTCAAATGTACGTATGATGAAAACCTCAAATTCCTTCTCTTTTTCCCTTTTCCTTTATTTATTCCTTTTTATTATTCCAAATAATAGAAATAAAACAATTAGAGTAATTAGAGTGTTTTACTCCTAACACCCTTCCAATTTAACTTCACACCCCAACACTCGTATTTATTTAATTAACTAATTAAATCCAATAATTCAAAAATACCAATAATTAAACTTCTAATTCAATGAATAATTAAAATTCTAACTAGTTAATAATTGAATTATTTGGGGTGTCACACACTCAGACGAGTTTCACCTGAAGGTACTATTGATTACCAAGCAATCAAGAAGTTGGTAGTATTGGATGGAGGAATGAAAACTTTGGGGATCCTTTATAACCTGGATCTATGGGTGACAAAGCTTAGAATACCTTGTGGGTAGTACCTTTTTACTCCATACTCGTGACATCGAACCTATGGACCCCCGTGTTTGTGATCCTTGTGTGTGCTTGTTGCATCATGCATTCATGCACCCATACACATTTTTTAGACAGATGTTCAAGGAACTTAAAATTGACCTTTGAAAATATCTCAGGTATACTTTGACCATGGATTTTGGACAGAGGAGGACTCGAAAATACAGTTTCAAGGAACCTAAGATTGACGGATTGATGAGCTTGATTGACAAGATTGAGAATCTAGAGGATTTCCGGAAGAAGTATGGGACCATTATACGTTTGATGAAGACGAAGGTGAAGGATGGTTTGCTTTTCACCTTGGTTCAGTTCATTGCTCCGTTATACCATTGCTTCACTTTTCTTGACTATCAGTTGGTCCCTACCTTAGAGGAGTATTCTTATCTGTTTGGTAGACCTGCTACTAGTGTTGTTCCTTTTACTAGTTTGGAGAAGGAGACTAAGTATCATGAGATTGCTGATATTAACCATCTGAAGAGGTCTGAGATTGAAGACAATATGACTACCAAGGGTTGTATCAGAGGATTACCGGCTGTATTTCTTTTGAAGAAGGCTCGTTATTTTGCTGAGATGAGGAGTATGGAGGCTTTTGAAGCCATCTTTGCCTTGCTTGCTTATGGGTTTTTCTTGTTTCCCAACATTGACAACTTTGTTGACGTTAATGCTATCAGGATCTTCATGATTGGGAATCTAGTTCCCACACTTCTTGCAGAGACTTACTATTCTATTCACCTTCTAAACTTCCGTCAAGAAGGAGAGATTATCTGTTGTACGTTATTTCTATACCGTTGGTTTACTTCTCATTTACCTACAACTAGTGCTTTTTGGGATCCTAGAAGGGGATCTCATTGGGAACCGAAGATTATGGATCTCACTCATTCTGATATTGTATGGTATCGTTAGGTTTATTATGATGTAGAGATTATTGACAGCTATGGTAGCTTTCCTAACGTGGCTCTTCTTGGTACAAAGGGATGCATTAGCTACAATCCTGTTCTTGCACGTCTTTAGCTTGGTTATCCGATGAGGGATTAACCAACGAGTATTCATGTGAGTGGTTTCTTTCTTAAAGAGGGTGAAGACCACACTACAGCTAGGAAGGATATAGAGAAAGCTTGGTGTCATATTCATAGGAAAGGAAAAGAGAACCTAGGGCAGAGAGAAGATGCTTCTTTGGAGTCTTATCTTTTGTGGGTTCAAGAAAGAGATATTGAGTTTAATATGACGTATTCTCGAGAGGAGCCTCTTGCTGATTTATTCATAGCTACTATTCAGGATTCAAATGACATAGAGGATCTTCAGTTTGCTTCGGTTAGGATGCAACAAGAAAAGGAAGCTTGGAAGAACAAGTATCATGCCTTGAAGATGTCTCATGCATTAGAGTTGAAGGAAAAAGATGATTTGATCGATATTCTCGAGAGTCGTGTTGTATAGATGATGGAGCAGTAGGAGGATTTGTTTTCTTCCAGTGTTCACCCTACTTCTAGTGCTCTTGTTCATTCTCATACTTCTCCCGAGTTAGGTGCTTGGAAATGTTATGTTGACAGGTACGTGTTAGAGAACGAGCAACTGAAGAAAGAGATTAGGGAGCTCAAGTGGAAGAGGTCATCTAATGAAGGGTCTTCTACAAATTTTATTCTTTAGGACTTGTAGTTTATTTTATACTCTAATGCACTTGGGTTCATTTGAAACTTGTATTGAAGAGTTTGTAATCCTCCAAAAAAAAAATTATTAATGATATGAGTTTTATTCAGTATTTCAAATTGTGTTATATTTTGATATTTGCATATTAAATTGTATTTATTAAGTTCCTTGAATAATGAATAAAAATAAAAAGAAATAATAAAAAAATCATATGCATTGCATGCCATGCATCATGAAACACACATTTTTTCATTTTCATACTCTCTCAGGTGTCTTATTTGTTTCTCTGCTTCGTTCAGTCTTCAAGTTGTTGCATCAGTATAACACTCGAGTCAACTCTAAGAAGAAGATGGAAAGTCTAGAGCAAGAGAATCGCAAGCTGTGTGAAGCGGTTACTTCCTGGAGAGTCGGTATGGCCAACTTGACTGCTATGGTGGAACAGTTGGTGGCTGCTCAGAATCAGCCACTACCTCCTATGCCTTCTCCTCATATCATTCCACCTCAAAAGACAAGTGTTATCTCTGAAGTTCAAGATGTTAATGTTTCTGATGTGCAAGTGGTTTCTACTGTCCAACACCGTATGCCTTCTGGTTATCCTTGGGGAATGCCAGAGAATTTCATGCCTGAAGTATATAATCATGCTGCTCAAGTAACCTCCTTGGCCCAACCTGCTCTTGTTTCTGCGCCTCCTGTTGTACATGCTACTCCTATTTTCAACAAAGAGTTTGATAATCCACTTCTTCCTCCGAGTGAAAGCTTAGACTTCTATGATCGAATGGATGGTTTCCAAAAATAGTTTGACAAGATGCTGAAATAGTTGAAAGCCCTCAAAAGGAAAGGGTTGTCTGGTGATAATGTCAATGATCTGTGCTTGGCTCCTAATGTGAAAATACCTTCTAAGTTCAAATTTCCAGAGTTTCAGAAGTACAGGGGAAATTCTTGTCCTCGTGACAATTTGATGATGTATTTGAGAATAATGTCCACTCATATTGAAGACCAAGGTCTGCTCATTCACTTCTTCCAAGATAGTTTGACGGGTGCAGCTTTGAGATAGTACATGAATCTTGACAGTAGTGACATCCATACTTTCAATGGTTTGGGTGAAGCTTTTGTGAATCATTACAATTACGATATGTACATGATGCCCGACTTTGATCAGTTAAGGGCAATGGTTCAAAAACATAAGGAATCCTTCAAAGAGTATGCTCAGCGATGGCGTGAGCTTGCTGCACATGTTATACCTCCTCTAAGTGAGCAAGAGATGACCAAAGTTTTCCTGAAGACCTTGGGTCTATTCTATTACATGAAGATGGTGGCCAGTGCACCCAATGATTTTGTTGAAATGGTGAGCATGGGAGTCCGTCTAGAAGAGGTTTTCTGAGAGGGACGATCGTCAAAAGAAGAAGGATCGAGTGGGGCTAGGAAGCCATCTTTTGGATTCTCCTAAAAGACATAAGAAGTTAATGTTGTTGTCCAAGAAATGAGAACGAGACCTCCTAGTAGACGTCCTCGAAATCAACAAGTTGCTGATGTTACTCATGTTGTTGCTACAACTCCGACTACTATCCCTTTAACAAAACATCTCATCAAGGGAAAGGCCCAAAAAGAGAACCATTTGATCTAATTCCAATGACTTATGCAGAGTTGTATCCAGTATTGATTCAGAGGCACTTGGTGCAACCAAGGGAACATCTAGTTGTTCCCAATCCTTTACTGTGGTATTACAAGGCTGATCAGACTTGTTCATACCACGAAGGAGCTCCAGGGCGTAATATTGAAAAATTCTATCCATTGAAGTCAGAAGTTCAAAAGATGGTTAGATCTGATTTATTGTATTTCAAAAACATGGGTCCTAATGTGCAAGGGAATTCGTTGCCCAAACATGGAAATGTTGTGAATATGATTGATGGAGAAATCAGGGTTTATGATGTGAATTCGATCATTGGAAATCTTGTGAAGATGCATGTGGCTCTCTGCAAGGTTGGTTATTGCACTCATGATCATACTGCTTGTAATGTGTGCAGTGAAGATGCTCGTGGTTGTGATAAGATAAAGAATGATCTTCAAGATATGATAGACATAAACCTTATTCAGGTCGTCAGGTTGAAGGATGAACCTGAAGTTAAAGCAAATGCTGTTTATGGTCCTCCTGTAGAATTTCAAATTTGTGATGTGAACGAGAGTAATGCTAATTTGGTGAATTTGCACGATGAGTTCAATTTCATTGAAGGGTAAGAGGTGCACCAATATAGTGAATGCTCAGTATGTAGCACAAAACATCGTGGTTGTGATGTTGTGAAAAGAGACATTCAGCGTCTTTTAGACGAATACATTATGCGGATTGTGGTAAGGAGGGTTGGTTTCAACAATGGCGTCATGATGATTGAAATATTGTTTCATCAGTCTGATAATGAATATGTTTCTGTTAATGAGTATTTCTCTGCTGATGAGTCTAATGAAGAAGCAGATGTGAATGTCATTGTGCCCCATTTTGATATTCCCACTCCTATGGAAGTGACTTATTACAGTAAGCCTCTAGTTGCTCCTCTAGTTATTAGCTTACCTGGACATGTCCCGTATAGTTCCAACAAGGTTGTGCCATACATGTACAGTGCCACCATTCTGGAAGGGGATGTTGAGGTTCCAATTCAACCGTTATCTTAAGTAGGCAATATTGCTGATGGTAGTCGAATGACCAGAAGTGGTCGTGTATTTTCTCCAGTGTTTCCAAAGATGGTTGATGATGGGAAGAAGATTGTGGAGACTAGTGCTGAACCCAAGAAGGTTGAATGGAAGACTAGTGGGGTAACCCAAGAGAAAGAGATGGATGATTTGTTGAAGATTATCAAGATGAGTGATTATAAGATTGTTGAGCAATTATTGCAGACACCGTCAAAGATTTCAATCCTGGCTTTATTGATGAATTCTTCAGCTCATAGAGAGTCTCTAATGAAGGTTTTGGATCAAGAGTTTGTTGAGTATGACGTGCCTTTGGAAAAATTTAATAATGTGGTTGGAAATATCATGGCTTACAATAATCTGAGTTTCAGTGATAGAGAGTTTCCCGTTGAGGGGAGGAATCACAATATGGCTTTGCATATTTCCATGAATTGCAAGAGTGATGCAGTGTCCAATGTGCTTATTGATAATGGTTCTGCGTTGAATGTTATTCCTAAGAGTATTCTTTCAAAGCTTAAATACCAAGGTTCAACGATGCATCCGAGTGGTATCATTGTGAAGGCGTTTGATGGTTCTCGTAAATCTGTTATTGGAGAGGTGGATTTTCCCATTCACATTGGTCCACATCTGTTTCAATTTACCTTCCAAGTGATGGATATATTCCCTTATTATAGTTGTTTGATTGGACGGCCTTGGATTCATGAGGCTGGTGCTGTAACTTCAACCCAACATCAGAAGTTGAAGTTTGTCCGTGAAGGCGTTGTGATCATTCTGGAAGGAGAACAATCTATGTTGGTTTTCCATTTATCTTTTTTTTTTCTCTGCAGTAGAAGCTGATGAAGCCGTTGTTGGAACGCAGTTCCAAGCTTTGTCTATTGATAGTGTTCAAAGGACTGAAAATTATATTGCTTCATTGAAATGTGCTCGTAATGTGGTTCAGAAAGGTCCTAGCAATGTTTAGGGGCAGGTTATTGAGCCAAAGGTGAATAAGAATGGTTTTGGTTTAGGCTTTTCCACGAAGCTCAGAAGAGAAATGTTGAAGTCAGGACCTATTGCTGCCAAGTATCCAGATGTGTTCCAAAGTGCTAGTTATCTTGATCCTACTGTTCCAGGAGTCAATGCCATTGTTGAAGATGGACCAGAGTAGGAAATGCCCAACTTTGTGATGCATGGAACCAAAGTTTGTAATTGGATTTCTGTTGACATCCCCACTTGCATTCATGTGTTGAAGTAATTCACTTTAGCTTGTTTAAGTTTTCTAATAATAATCCTTTCACTCTTCCCAAGGTGAAAGTGATGTTGTATGGGCAAAATCTATTTGTTTTGAAATTTAAGATCATTAATAAAAGTTTGTTTTTCATTCCAAATTTGTGTCTTTTATTTTCAGCTTTTTCTTGAAAAATGGTAATAAAAAAAACTTTCACAAAATAATAATAATTGAATTGACTTTGCATAATCATTTATCACATGTGTTAGTTTCTAAAATAAACCATAATCACATGTGCAGGTTAATTCATAAAACTGCTGAAAACAATGACCCTACGCCCTCTTCCAACTTTGAACATCCTGTATATGTAGCCGAAGAAGAGGAATTTGATGAGATCCATGAAGAGGTTTCTCGGTTGCTTGAGCGCGAGGAAGACACTATTCAGTCGTACAAAGAGCCATTAGAAGTCATTAATTTGAATTATGAGGAAGCTGTGAAAGAAGTCAAGATTGGAGCATTGCTACAGCCTGACGTGAAGATTCTGTTGATTGAAATGCTGAAAGAATATGTGGATATCTTTTCTTGGTCGTATCAAGAAATGCCAGGGTTAGATACCGATATTGTGGAGCACCATTTACCGCTAAAGCCTGAGTGTGCGTCAATCAAGAAGAAATTAAGAAGAACTCATCCTTATATGGAGATAAAGATTAAAGAGGAAGTTTTAAAGCAGATTGACGAAGGTTTCCTTGTGACATCAGTTTATCCTCAGTGGATTTCCAATATTGTGCCAATACCTAAGAAAGATGGAAAAGACCGCATGTGTGTTGATTACCGAGATCTGAACAAGGCTAGTCCAAAAGATGATTTTCCTTTGCCATACATTGATATGTTGGTAGACAGTACTGCAAAATGCAATGTGATGCCCTTCGGGTTGAAGAACGCTGGTGCAACATACCAGAGGGCCATGACAACCCTATTCCATGATCTGATGCATAAAGAGATTGAAGTGTATGTTGATGATATGATTGCTAAGTTCCAAACTGAAGATGATCATTTGGATGACTTGTTGAAACTGTTTTAGCGTTTGAGAAAGTACCATCTCCGCTTGAATCCTAATAAATGTACATTTGGTGTCCAGTCTGGAAAGTTGTTGAGTTTCATTGTTAGCCAGAAGGGAATTGAAGTCGATCCTGATAAGGTTAGGGAAATTCAAGAGATGCCGGCACCAAGAACTGAAAAACAAGTCAGAGGTTTCCTCTGACGTTTAAATTACATCTCCAGGTTCATTTCCCATATGACTACAACTTGTGAACCAATCTTCAAGCTATTGAAGAAAGATCAAGGTTGCGTATGGACAGATGATTGCCAAAGGTCCTTTGAAAGTATCAAAGAGTATCTGCTTGAACCTTCTATATTTCTCCCTCCCGTTGAAGGAAGACCGTTGGTTTTGTATCTAATTGTCTTGGAAAACTGCATGGGTTGTATTTTGGTACAACAAGATGAAATAGGAAAGAAAGAATGTGATATTTATTACTTAAGCAAGAAGTTCACCGACTGTGAGTCCCGATATTCTATGTTGGAAAAGACTGATTGTAATTTAGCCTGGGATGCGAAGCGCCTGCGACGATGATGTGCGATCGACCTAATGTGTCTAACGGTATCTTAACTGCAAGTGCACAACCTATCGCGGTAGTAATAAAAGATTGTCGAATCCACAGGGACTTTGTAATCACTCTAGTGCGGGAAAGTAATGCTAGTTTAGCTAAGGCGGATATTGTCACGTTTGGTTTAAGGAAGGTTAAGGAAGGTAAACTAATTGCTTTTAAATTAATAATGAAATGGAATGGTCGGTATGAAATAGAATGGACCTAAGGGATCTAATCGAATCTAAGCGTATAAGGATGGTTAACTTAGTTTATCTGTAGAAATAATCAGTTTAAAAACCCTCAACTCACACTTTCGTGGTCTTATCTCGGATTATACATCTAAAGTCCTATGCCTGCTTTCGCTAGCCCATAAGTGTTTAGAAAATACTTTTTGGAAACTTAATTAATTCTAATTCGTTTTAAAGCGCTTTCACTGTATTTAAATCGAATGCCTACCTTTAGCTATCCGGTTAAAACCTCACACTTTCGTGGTCTCGATCCTAACCTATTTACTTTTCTTACTTTCGTAACAAAAAGGTTTTATTTTTAAGCATAAAAAGTTATAACCAGAGCCTAAGTTAATTAAAGTTTTAGCCTAAGTTTGACCAGATACCTATTGTCTCTAACTACCCCATACCGACACTAAAGGTTTAGCTAGCCATGGCAATCGGAATAAATTCGCAGGAAACAGAATAAAGGAAGCATAAAACAAACATTATAAATAATTAATAAAACTTAAATTAATTAATTGAGATGTACTGTAATACAAATGTAATATAAAGAACCTGAAATTAAAGCAAATACTTCTAATCCTTCTTCCACAGATCAGAAACTTGGACTGTCGGTATTGGAAATGTAAAAGAATTCTGAAGCTTTAAATAAAATCTAAACTAGAATAACAATTTCCTAATGTTGGAAATTGTTATTTTGGACAATGAAATAAACGAAGGAAATAAAACAATTGCAGAGGAAATGTAAACTGAAATTGAAAGGGTTTTGATTTCGGCAGAGCTTCCGCACAAGTAAACGAAAAAATGCTCTGTCCATTTAACTTTGAAGGTTGAGCTATTTATAGAAGAATGCAAACTGGAAGTTGGGAAGAATTGGACTTCGTGGCTTCACTTGAATGTTCCAAAAATATAGGGACGTGGGTTGAACGTGGCTTGAATTGAGGTTGAGTGAAATCAGGAGTTTAAAACTTCTTCTGTTAAGCTTTTCCATGTTTTGCACGTTTTTAACAACTGATATAATGCTTGTAACGATCGTGGCCCTTGTGTTACGGGCGTCTTCCATTAAACAGCGCGTTACGGTCGTGGCCTTGGTGTTACGGGCGTAACACGCTCTTGAAGTGTCTTACGGTCGTGGCAAGGAGCTGACGACCGTCACAGCTACAAAATCTGCATTTCTTTGACAGATTTATCTTTTCTTCTGTTCTTTGTTGCTAGCTTTGCATGTTTCATGTTTTCTGCTGTTTTGAGCTAAGTTATGTGGTACCTGCAAAAAGTCATAGTAAACTCGGAATATTCGGGAGTTAATCGGGTCAAAATAATACAAAACGGGTTAATTTCATGGTAAATATACGATACGATTTCGTGTTGTCAAATTCCCCCATACTTAAACCTTTGCTTGTCCTCAAGCAAAATAATCGATTAGAAAGATCGGACAAGTTTTTATAGACGTGCATATCTAGTATACCTTTTTGTTTTCAAATTATTACAAGAAATCCTAAGTTAGTTCGGCCAAAAATCGAGTAAAACAACAACGATACGCTAATGACACAAGCAACAAGCTGGTCGATGACTATTCGTTTTAAACGAAACGTTCGATTATTCTGTTAAAATTCAACTCAAAGTTCCTTGTACCTATTTCACCCGGTTTCGTTCTTGCGCAATCACATTAAGCCCATTATCCTTGCACGCACGTAGTGGAATAGCCTCTTAGTACCAGATGCTTCTAAACCACCTAGGCAATGGATTCTCATGTTACTTAGTAAAAGCTCTTGCATCCGTTGGATTAAACGATCGGTGAGGATCGCCCAATTTAATTGGTGCATTACCTATTTCCTTAAAGCATGTAACATTCTTTTAAAACAATTAACGAGATCATCCACTTATGTTCATCGGCTTTCCACGTGGTTTGTGCTAAGACTGGTGTCGGCTGCTAATATAAACTACTAGGGGCTAATTTAAGACTTAAAACTTGAAGTATCGGTATAACGGATGTTGAGACGGATCGCGTAAGTGGGGAGTCAAAGGTGTCATAACCGTATAGTTCTCGTTGGATCGCTCTCGGCCTTCTAACTATGATTTCAATTAAAGAGGTAACTAACGATTATGCAAAAATAAAAAACGAAAATTTTTGGTATGGCTGGATAAAACGGGGAGAAAATGAAATAACGAAAGATTACTAAAATAGAAATTGAAATTACTCGTTCTGAATTAAGAATGCAGTACTCCTCCCACACTATATCAAACATTGTCTCAATGTTATGATATATCGGCAGGGAAAAATTAAAAATACATCAGGAAAACAAAGAAAACAACAAGGAAAAGAAAAACTACTGATGACCACGGCGGCTTCTGGTTCGTGATCTTCTGGAGGGAGTGGCTTCAGAGTCGGTGCTTTGGGGTCCAAGAGATGTGACATCCATCCTCAAAGCATTAAGCTCACTCAGAGCTTCATCATGTCTTTCATTCATCGAGCGTTGACCACTCAGGATTTGGGCATTTTGCGCGAGTAAGACGTCGAAACGCTCCTGATGAAGCTTCTCGGACTTGGCATTCATAAGGTTCTGATGATGAATGGCTCGGAGGAGTTCTTCATAAGTGGGAGGTGGCGGGACAGAGGAAGATTCAGGGATATCAGGTACAGGAACAATTCGATCCAGTTCTTCCTGCATCTCATCAGCGGGACCGACAGGTGGTTCCTCTTGTGTAGCAGCATGGCCTTTAGGAGCTTCAAGGTCAAATAGCCAATTGGCTCGGTTTTGTGGATCAATTCGGTCCCTGCAAGGTAGAACAATGTTAGAATGAACTATGTTCCGTATCACTGGATGGAACTTTCCGTCGTCCCGCTCGTGGATAAGGTGGACTGATTTGCAATGATCCAAGGTAAGCAGAGTCGGTGCTCGGGATGGTAGATGAGCAAGGGTGTTACCATGATTCAATGCCAAAGCAAGGGAAGTGACAAGCCCTCCGAAATAGAAAGGTTTGCCGCCTCTAGTGCAGATGGAATGAATATGGGCCAAGAGGAAGGGTGCGACGTTGATTTTCTGACCCGAGAATGCACAGTGCATGAAGAATAGCTCCTTGGAGTTGAGCTTATGGTTGCTATCTCTTGCGAAGATCGTGTTACACATGATACGGTGGAAGTAGCGAATGGCAGGACTATGGATTTGTGTGGCATTGAGGTGATCGTAAGAGCTTGCGCGGTTGTTGGTGAGGCTATGCCAAAGGTTGAAAGATTCTTCGCCAAAATTGTCAGGCACACGGAGGTGGGAACCTTCATCGGTGCAAAAGTCAAGCAATCGTCTGAACGCGTTCTGAGAGAACTCGTACTCGGTACCGAAGATGCGAAACCTCGCAACACCAGAAAGTTGGTTTGTTGGACCGTTTGGAGTAATGTAGCAAAAAGAGCTGAGGAACTCAAGGGTAAGGTTCTCGTACGTGGGCTGGGGCTAGCTACAGAGATTCCATAATTTGACATTCTAGAGAAGACGTTGAACACCTTCAAGCAAACCAAGGTCTCTTAGGCAGTCAGTGTCGACGTACCTAGTAGGGTGTAGTCCTCGACGTTGGAACTTCAAGAACTTAATCCGTTGAGTCTCGCCTTGGTCACCATCACGTAACTTGATGCCAGGAATTTGTTGGTTCTGATTCGCCATTTGCATGCAAGAGTGTTTGAGTGAGAATGGGTGTGGGTTTTGAAAGAGTGAATGAGAGAATGATACGGGTGAATGGGAGTATATATAGTGAAGGAGAATAATGGGAAGTTTGAAAATTGGAAGGAATTAGTGGTAAATTAAATGGGGTTAATGGGGAGTGAATGGAGGAAGTGGGACGATTGGGAAGTTATGGAAGAAGAAGAAAGAAAGGTTGAGAAAGAGGAAGAAGAACGTTCTGCTAACAGGGTTACTGATGTAACCCGTGTTACGGTCGTAATGGGTGTCTGACGAGCGTAACACGCTGAAAGGCGTGTGACGGTCGTGGGGGTGTAGTGACGATCGTGGCATCTACAAAATTTGCAAATTGTTTACAGAGCAGAAACACAATTGCACAGAGTGATAATTTTATAGAAAACAGAACATCTCAGGCATTCCAACATAAACATGACATTAATCCATTCAACACATATTCCAATATATAATTCGCAATAATTAGGAAACCATAAACCATTGTAAACAGAATAATGAATACAAATTGAAACAGAAAACAAACAATTGCATTAATTTAAAAATAGGCTGCTTGTTCTTTTTTTGACAGAAAGTAAATAATTGCATAGCTGAAAATGAAATGTAGTAATCTAATAAATAATGAAACTACCTAGAAACGAAACAAAATGGGAAAATTCTAAAAACTAAAAATTGAAAAACTGAAGAAAAAAAACTGAAAAACTAAGAAACTAAGAACTGCTTCATCCAATCTTTGCTTTTAGTTCTTCTAAAGCCTTGGTGATGTTATAGAATTGTTCCACTGTAATGTCAGTTAAACCAATGAGATCCAAACGCATATTCTTCAATTCATTCTTTATTCCATCAATGTCATTTTTATAAGAATCCAAAGTGGTCAGAATGGTATTCAAGTGTGTAGTGTATTCTCCTTGGGTTATGTCAGGGGCTACTTGTGCTTCAGCCATATTGGTAAAATCATGGTAACCAGGAGGAGTTTCAGGATCCGTTTCGTTTTCAGACATGAAATTATCAGCAACAAAATAAGATTGTGGTGTTTCTGGTGTTGAAGGGTGGTCAGGAGGGTTCAATTCATATAACCAATTATCACGGTTGTGGACACTTACTTGGGCATGGTTTGGAAGGGTAAAAAGAGTAACAACTTCGTTTCTTATCAGGTATTCATAAGGTGCAGGGCCTAAATTTCCTATTATCCGGTTATTGAAACAGAAATCAATGTTCATAGGCCTAATTGATCCAAATAGTGCACAATTATTTAGTTGGTAACGAAGTCCAAGAGCATTTGCAATCATTGTAACTAATCCTTCCACACTGACAGGAACATTAGGGTCCTCACTAATGCGGGTAAAGGTTTTCATTAGGAATGGTACAGCATTGACAGGGCATCCTTGGTTCATACAATAAAGCAAAGATAACTCATCCTTTGAGACAGCATTGTGGTTTTGTTCTTTTCCAAACAAAGTGTGGGCAAGAATTCTATGGAAATAGCGGATAGCGGGGTTATGTATCTCATTGTTATCCATACTCTCTGGGTCAGGATGATAGTTTCCGGTTAAAGTACCCCAGAAGTAATCCAGCTCAAAATCCAATAAATCCGCCTCAGGGGTAGTAAAAGCTAAGGGTCCGCTAGGGAATCCTAATAAAGCAGATAAGTCCCTATGGTTATAGGTGAACTCAATACCAAAAAGTCTGAAGGTAATGATTCCTTTTTTGGCTCCGACACCGTGTTCAGGTATATAAACTAAAGAACTCAGGAACTCAAGGGTAAGCTCTCGGTAGGTAATAAACCTAGACTTAAGGTGTGCTCTCTCCCATCCCAATTGGTTAAACATGTAATAAACACTGTCAGTTATGCCTAAAGCGTCCATAGTTGGTTCATCATGATACAAGGTCAAATTGATGGCTCATTGAGACAAAGCCTCATATCTTCTTCTTTGGTTTCTACCTCTAAAGGTGGTTTCCATAAAGTTTTGTGGAGGATCCATAGTAAAAGTAAAACGGGGAAACAGAGTAGAGGAGAAAGTAAAGGAGAAAAAGACTTTTCAGAAATCCTGTGGCAAGTAAAGGTGTTTTGAAATCAGCAGCAGTTTTACAAAAGTTTAAATAGCAAATAACAGATTGTAAAAGAAATAAAACGGAAAAACAAACATAATAGCAAGCAAAAACAAATAAATGGGTTGCCTCCCATGAAGCGCTGTTTTTAACGTCACAAGCCTGACGAAGTACCTAGTGAAAGATTAGTCGGGAGAAATATTTGGCAGTTCTACGAGTTTTAGACTATTTGTATAATCTCTATTTTCGATATGATGATACTGTTTTAACCGCTGTCCGTTTACAATAAACGGGGCACTATTTCTATCCTTAATTTCTACCGCTCCGCTAGGAAATACTTTTGTAATTTCGAAAGGACCGGACCATCTAGATTTAAGTTTTCCAGGAAAGAGTCTAAGTCTAGAATTAAATAAGAGTACGACGTCTCCCACACTAAATTCTTTTCGAGATAAACGCTTATCGTGCCATTTTTTAGTTCGTTCTTTGTATATTTTAGCGTTTTCGTAAGCGTCTAATCGTAATTCTTCCAATTCATGTAAATCAAGGATTCGTTTCTCGCCAGCAGCAGTGTAATTAATATTTAGCGTTTTTATCGCCCAATAAGCTTTGTGCTCTAATTCTACCGGGAGATGACATGATTTTCCGTAAACAAGTTTGAAAGGTGTAGTTCCGATAGGAGTCTTGTAAGCTGTCCTATAAGCCCATAAAGCTTCGTTAAGCTTGGATGACCAATCTTTTCGAGATATACCGATAGTTTTTTCTAAGATTTGTTTAATTTCTCTGTTCGAAACTTCGACTTGTCCGCTAGTTTGCGGATGATAAGGAGTTGCTACGCGGTGCTTTACTCCATATTTAGATAGTAATTTGTCAAATATTTTTGAAATAAAATAAGAGCCACCGTCACTAATAACAAGTCGAGGAACACCAAAACACGGGAAGATTATATTCTTGAAGAGCTTTATCACCACTCGTGTGTCGTTTGTAGGAGAAGCGATTGCTTCGATCCATTTCGAAACATAATCGACAGCTACGAGTATAAACTTGTTTCCAGAGGAATATGGGAAAGGTCCCATGAAATCGATTCCCCAAACATCAAAGACTTCAACTTCTAGTATTCCTTTCTAAGGAATTTCATCGCGTCTTGAGATATTACCGGTGCGTTGGCAGCGATCACACTTTTTAACGGCGATGTGGACATCCTTCCAAAGGTTAGGCCAGAAAAGGTCGGCTTGGAGAATTTTGGCACATGTTTTAGAGGTGCTAGCATGTCCGCCATAAGGAGATGAATGACAATGGGAAATGACGTCTTCTATTTCTTCGTCGGGTATACAATGGCGGAAAATTCCATCAGGTCCTCGTTTGAATAAAAGTGGTTCGTCCCAATAGTAACACTTGAGATCATGGAAGAATTTCTTTTTCTGTTGGTAAGTTAAATCTGGTGGAAGCGCATCGGCAGCTAAATAATTAACTATGTCAGCATACCATGGCAATCCTACAGTCATATTGATGGCCTCCACGACTTCCTTAGCTTCTGGTTTGTTTAAATCCAATTGAGCTAGGTCGCTTATCATATATGCTATCAGATGTTCATACGGAAAATCGTCGTTAATTGGCACTTGTTCGGGTTTTACACCTTCTAATCGGGATAAATGATCTGCTACGACGTTTTCGGTTCCTTTCTTATCTTTAATTTCCAAGTCGAATTCTTGTAAAAGTAAGATCCATCGGAGGAGTCTAGGTTTTGCATCTTTCTAGGTAAGCAGATATCTGATAGCAGCGTGGTCCGTATAAATGATGATTTTTTGCTCCTACGAGGTAAGAACGGAATTTGTCAAGTGCGAAGACCACGGCTAAGAGTTCTTTTTCAATAGTGGCGTAGTTCATCTGAGCTGAGTCTAGCGTTCTACTGGCGTAGTAAATTGCGTGAAGTTTCTTTTCTTTTCTTTGTCCAAGAACTGCACCTACAGCGTAATCACTTGCATCGCACATGATTTCGAAAGGTAACCTCCAATCGGGTGGTTGCATGATTGGTGCGGAAATAAGTGCGGTTTTTAAGGGTTTCAAAAGCCTTGAGACAATCGTCATCGAATATGAACTCAACATCCTTCATTAATAGACCAGTAAAAGGTTTGGTAATTTTCGAGAAATCTTTAATAAATCGTCGGTAAAAACCGGCGTGTCCTAGAAAACTTCGTATTTCTCGAACGGTCTTAGGTGGTTGGAGTTCTTTAACCACTTCTATCTTAGCTTTATCAACTTCAATTCCTTTATTGGAAATAACATGTCCAAGTACGATTCCTTCTCTGACCATGAAATGGAATTTTTCCCAGTTGAGCACAAGGTTTACTTTCACACATCGTTCTAAAACACTCTCTAAATTAGATAAACATCCTTCAAAGCTTTGTCCACACACAGAGAAGTCTTCCATAAATACTTCCATGATGTTATCAATAAAATCTGCGAAGATAGACATCATACATCGTTGAAAAGTTGCTGGTGCATTACACAATCCAAAAGGCATTCGTCTGTACGCGAACGTTCCATAGGGACACGTGAACGTAGTCTTCTCTTGATCATCAGGGTGAATAGGAATTTGGAAAAATCCGGAATAACCGTCTAAGTAGCAGAAGTAGGAGTGTTTGGCTAATCGTTCTAACATTTGATCAATAAAGGGTAAAGGAAAATGGTCTTTCCAAGTAGCTTTGTTCAGTTTTCTATAATCAATGCACACTCTATGTCCACTAACTACTCTTTGTGTTATTGATTCGCCTTGTGCGTTTTTCACGACAGTGACACCTCATTTCTTAGGTACGACATGTACTAGGCTAACCCATTTACTGTCGGAGATTGGGTATATAATTCCAGCTTCCATTAGCTTTTTGATTTCATCTCTGACTACAGTGCTGAGGATCGGATTGATTCTTCTTTGAGGTTCTCTAGAGGTTTTGCAATCCTCTTCTAACAGAATACGGTGCATACAAATTGAAGGACAAATTCCTTTTAAGTCCGATATTTTATAACTTAACGCAGTAGGGTATTTCCTTAGAACGTCTAAAAGTTTCTGAGTTTCGAGTGTTCCTAAACTGGAATTCACTATAACAGGTCGAGTTTGTTCAGTATCAAGGAATTCGTATCGTAAGTTGTTAGGTAAAACTTTTAATTCTAGCTTTGGTTTCTTTGGACATGGCATATGATCAGGTGTGAGTGCTAGACTTTCGCTTAGACTGTCATCTCTATATGGTTCTCGCCAATTGTCGTCTTCGAATATCAGAGGGGTTTGAATTTTCATTATTTCTGAGTATGTGGTTTGTTTAGCTTCCATCTCTCTTACGCACTCGTCTATAATATCAAGTAAATAACATGTGTCATTCATAGCGGGTGCTTGTAGAAATTTGGTGAGGATGAATTCCACTTTTTCCTCTCCGACTTCGAATGTTAGTCTGCCCTTCTTTACGTCAATTATAGCTCCAGCTGTGGCTAGGAATGGTCTTCCTAATATGATAGGGGTAACTTAATCTTTGGTAATGTCCATGATTATGAAATCGGTCGGGATATAGAATTGACCTATTCTAACTAGAACATTTTCCAATATGCCTACAGGGTGCTTAACTGATCGGTCAGCTAATTGAACAAACATCTTTGTGGGTCTAAGTTCTCCCATCTCCAGCTTTTTGCAAATAGATAAGGGCATGACACTGATACTTGCTCCTAAGTCGCATAGAGCTTTGTCTATGACGAATTTTCCAATGTTACAGGGTATAGAGAAACTACCTGTGTCTTTTAACTTAGGAGGCATGTTATTCTGAATGATAGCACTACACTCAGCAGTGAGTGTAATTGTTCCGTTATCTTCTATCTTTTTCTTGTTAGATAGGATTTCCTTAAGAAATTTAGCGTACGAGGGCATCTGGGTGATTGCTTCTGTGAATGGTATTGTGATATTGAATTGTTTCAGAAGTTCCATGAATTTCTTGAATTGGCCCATCGATTTAGAATTGGTTAATCTATGAGGATACGGAATTTGTGGTTTATACGGCGGTGGAGGTACATAAGGTTTCTCTTTTTCCATAGCCTCTAGGTTCTCGTTTTCCTGTTCTTTTGGTCCACTCTCGTTTTCACTTGGCTTGTCGTGCTTTTGGTACATTGCCGGGTTTTCGAGTCTCGGATCAACAGGTCCGTCAAGTTCTTTTCCACTCCTTAATATCACGGCATTAGCGTGTCCTTTTGGGTTAGGTTATGGTTGACCAAGAAATATTCCAGCAAGAGCAGCAGTAGGTGCTTGTTGTTGAGCTACCTGTGAAATCTGAGTTTCAAGCATCTTGTTATGGGTAGCTAAAGCATCGACCTTGCTAGATAATTGCTTAATTTGCTCGTTGGTGTGTAAATTCTGATTTAGAACATCCTTATTGGTCTGGGATTGAGAAGCAATGAAATGTTCTATCATAATTTCGAGGTTAGATTTCCTAGGAACGTTAGAAGTATTAGGTTCGTTATTAGGATGATTTGGGATAGCTTTCGGATAACCAGGTGGTATAGCAGGAGCTTGTCCAGGAGCATACAACGCATTGTTGCTTTTGTATGAGAAATTTGGATGATTCTTCCAACCTGGGTTGTAAGTGTTACTGTAGGGATTTCCTTGTACGTAGTTTGCTTGTTCGGCTGGTACTCCGGTCAGAAGAGGGCATTCTGGAGCAGGATGTGATTGAATACCACATAAATCGCAAGTTTGGGCTACTGCAGCTACGGTAGCTGCGGGAGTAATGGAAAGGTTCTCTAGTTTCTGGGTAAGAGCTTCCACTTTAGCATTAACTTGATCCAGGCTATTCACTTCGACCATGTTACCTTTCGTTTGAGATTTCTCTACATTAACTCTCTCGCTTCCCCATTGGTAATGGTTCTGAGCCATGCTTTCGATAAGTTGGTTCGCATCGGCGTATGGTTTATCCATCAGTGCGCCACCAGCAGCAGCATCTATAGTTAATCTTGTATTGTACAAGAGACCGTTATAGAATGTGTGAATAATCAACCATTCTTCTAAACCATGATGAGGACAGAGTCTTAGCATATCCTTGTATCGTTCCCATGCTTCGAATAGAGATTCATTGTCTTTTTGTCTAAAACCATTGATGTTGGCTCTGAGCATAGCAGTTTTGCTTGGAGGAAAATATCTAGCTAAGAAAACTTTCTTCAACTCATCCCAAGTGGTTATTGAGTTTGAAGGAAGAGATTGGAGCCAGGCGCGAGCTCTGTCTCTTAAAAAACAGGAAATAGGCGCAATCGTATCGCCTCGGGGTTTACTCCATTCGCTTTAACATTGTCTGCGTACTGCACAAACACTGACAGATGTAAATTTGGGTCGTCAGTAGGAGCTCCAGAAAACTGGTTCTGCTGAACGGCGGAAAGAAGCGAAGGTTTCAGCTCGAAATCGTTTTGAGCGATAGCAGGAGCAGCAATACTGTTGTGAGGCTCCGCTTGAGAAGGAACTGCGTAATCCTTAAGAGGACGAGGTGGAGGAGGTGGATCAGCCATTCTTCGTAATTCGCCGAGATCTGGAAGTTTAGACGGTGGAAGATTGTTGAGCTCACGGTACTCTTGAATTCGTCTTCTTAATCGAAGATAACACTCGGGATCGTTTATTGGTATATGCAAAGGACCGCCTTGAGAGCGAGTACTTGGCATACACAAAGGGAAAAATAAATAGTTTCCTTAGTCTAGATAGTGCTACTTTAAGAGTGCACTAGTGACTAGATCAAAGTCCCCGGCAACGGCGCCAAAAACTTGATGTGCGATCGACCTAATGTGTCTAACGGTATCTTAACTGCAAGTGCACAGCCTATCGCGGTAGTAATAAAAGATTGTCGAATCCACAGGGACTTTGTAATCACTCTAGTGCAGGAATGTAATGCTAGTTTAGCTAAGGCGGATATTGTCACGTTTGGTTTAAGGAAGGTTAAGGAAGGTAAACTAATTGCTTTTAAATTAATAATGAAATGGAATGGTCGGTATGAAATAGAATGGACCTAAGGGATCTAATCGAATCTAAGCGTATAAGGATGGTTAACTTAGTTTATCTGTAGAAATAATCAGTTTAAAAACCCTCAACTCACACTTTCGTGGTCTTATCTCGGATTATACATCTAAAGTCCTATGCCTGCTTTCGCTAGCCCATAAGTGTTTAGAAAATACTTTTTGGAAACTTAATTAATTCTAATTCGTTTTAAAGCGCTTTCACTGTATTTAAATCGAATGCCTAACTTTAGTTATCCGGTTAAAACCTCACACTTTTGTGGTCTCGATCCTAACCTATTTACTTTTCTTACTTTCGTAACAAAAAGGTTTTATTTTTAAGCATAAAAAGTTATAACCAGAGCCTAAGTTAATTAAAGTTTTAGCCTAAGTTTGATCAGATACCTATTGTCTCTAACTACCCCATACCGACACTAAAGGTTTAGCTAGCCATGACAATCGGAATAAATTCGCAGGAAACAGAATAAAGGAAGCATAAAACAAACATTATAAATAATTAATAAAACTTAAATTAATTAATTGAAATGTACTGTAATACAAATGTAATATAAAGAACCTGAAATTAAAGCAAATACTTCTAATCCTTCTTCCACAGATCGGAAACTTGGACTATCGGTATTGGAAATGTAAAAGAATTCTGAAGCTTGAAATAAAATCTAAACTAGAATAACAATTTCCTAATGTTGGAAATTGTTATTTTGGACAATGAAATAAACGAAGGAAATAAAACAATTGCAGAGGAAATGTAAACTGAAATTGAAAGGGTTTTGATTTCGGCAGAGCTTCCGCACAAGTAAACGAAAAAATGCTCTGTCCATTTAACTTTGAAGGTTGAGCTATTTATAGAAGAATGCAAACTGGAAGTTGGGAAGAATTGGACTTCGTGGCTTCACTTGAATGTTCCAAAAATATAGGGACGTGGGTTGAACGTGGCTTGAATTGAGGTTGAGTGAAATCAGGAGTTTAAAACTTCTTCTGTTAAGCTTTTCCATGTTTTGCACGTTTTTAACAACTGATATAATGCTTGTAACGATCGTGGCCCTTGTGTTACGGGCGTCTTCCATTAAACAGCGCGTTACGGTCGTGGCCTTGGTGTTACGGGCGTAACACGCTCTTGAAGTGTCTTACGGTCGTGGCAAGGAGCTGACGACCGTCACAGCTACAAAATCTGCATTTCTTTGACAGACAGATTTATCTTATCTTCTGTTCTTTGTTGCTAGCTTTGCATGTTTCATGTTTTCTGCTGTTTTGAGCTAAGTTATGTGGTACCTGCAAAAAGTCATAGTAAACTCGGAATATTCGGGAGTTAATCGGGTCAAAATAATACAAAACGGGTTAATTTCATGGTAAATATACGATACGATTTCGTGTTGTCAGACGATATATGTTGAATCATACTACTTTGTTGATATCTTGAATGGATTCGATCAAGTACATCTTTGAAAAGCCTGGTCTTACGGGAAGAATTTCTCATTGGCAGATGTTGTTATCTAAATATGATTTTGAATAACGAACCCAGAAAGCTATTAAAAGCAGTGTATTGGCAGAATACCTGGCTCATCAGCCGGTCGAGGATGAACAATCTGTTTAGTTTGACTTTCTTGACGAAGATGTAATGTATTTGAAAATGAAAGATTGTGATGAACCTTTGCCTGGAGAAGGTACAAATTCGGAATCCCGATGGGGAATGGTGTTTGATGGAGTTGTGAACGCTGCTGGGAAAGGAATCGGTGCTGTGATCATTACTCCTCAAGGATCTCATATTCTTTTCACATTAAGGTTGGCGTTTGATTGTGCGAATAACATGGAGGAATATGAAGCTTGTATCATGGGTATTGAAGAAGCCATTGACCTTATAATCAAAACTCTTGATGTATATGGTTGTAATACGGTGGTAGAACTGACTTTGGAATTTGTTTTTCTTTTTATCGCAAATGTTACGGATAGCAAGAGTCACCACCGAATTTTCTTTTATCCAATTAAGGGAAGATGAAAAGAACAGAAAAAGACCTTCGTTAGATTCTGAGTAAGGGAGAAGGTTATGAAAAGGGAAGGTATTAACACCCCTTTCCATCCGTAGTTATCTACGGGCTCTTAGTTGCTTTTAACTCATCTTTAAAAGTTTGCTTTCTGTGTGTGTATTTGAAAAAATGTTTTGAAAAGGCATTTTGCTTTGACTTCGTAATGATTCATGCTGGAATGTATACGAAGTGTTTGGAAATGTTTCGTTTTGAAAAGTGTTTTAACTTTGACAAAAATGTGAAGTGTGAAAAGATGTTTTGATAGAGCAAGCAACTAAAAGTCTTATTACCTACTCAGAACGGTCGTTTTCGTGTTGTTTTACTTTCCTTTAGAATAGTGTTATCCATACCATTAGTTGGTAGGTAACCCTATTCGTTGGATGTAAGAGGGACATTCGAAAGGGACATCGGATGGTCATAGAAGGAAACTTGTAGGAGTATCCTAGCACATTCGAAGGGACGATCATCACTTTTCGTAGGCAACAATCGAGGGACGAGATCATGTATTCGTAGGCCACATCGAGGGACTATGATCTTTGATTCGAAGGGACTATGATGATATGTTTGTAGGCAACGGTGCTAGGATACCTCTACGTTCAAGGGACTTGACCATTTATTCAAAAGACAGCGAGAGAGAATACTTTAGGGGTGCATGTGTGAAGAGTGTGTGTTAAATTCAGATATGTTATCTTGCAATTAGAGGTGATCTACGTTCGTTTTTATCTTTCCATACACACCTAGTTACTAGCAGTTTATATGGGTGCGGAAAGTAAATTGCAGAAAGTAAAGTGCAGAAAGTAAATCCTACGATATTACATGGCTTTGGGGCAGTTACATAATATAGGAGTGTAGAAAGTAAATCCTAATTAAGCTATTACATCCCATGAGCAGTTACATAATATTGAAAAAAAGAAATGCGAGAAAATTAATCCTAACTATTACAACCTGGAAGCAGATACATAATAATCGGAAAAGAAAAGAAATTCGCATAAGAGAAAATATGTTAGTAAAAAAAGATTTTTGAGTTAGGAAAAGGTTTTTAGGTTAGTAATCCTAATTAGATGATAGGACAATTTTTTGGGAATTTTCTGGATTGGTTTTACTAAGGAAAAGTAATTAAAAGTCAATTATATGGTTAATTAACAATTAATTAAAATATGCATGCAAAAATATTAATTTTTATGCCAAAAATTAAATAAGCATTTTTCTGTCCTAAATGCAGGTGATTTTTAATGCATTAGAAAATTGTTTGAAAAGAAATTAAATTAAAAGGAAAAATAAGAAAAATATAAGAAATAATGTTAGAGAGGAGAATCAGAATGCTTCTGATTGGAACTCTCCCAGAAGCTGGGATTTCTGGGGAGTCCCTAGTTGGAGGTGCCGTTAGAATTAGAATTTCGGGGCGCCAGTATGCACTGGGGCTTTGGGAAGATACGCAGTATGCACTGGGCGTGGCGTGCAACCAAGGAGGTCGGTGGAGCTTCATGCCCTGGAAAACCTAAAATTTCAAAATATTAAGTAAAAAGAGAGGGTTCGAACCCATGTCCTTCTGAACAATCACGCGCTGCTTTGCCATCTGAGCTGAGTGAGCTATTTGTTAACAATATAAAACAAAAAAGAATACAAAGGGTTTCTGGGAACCCTTCAGACCAGAAAGCGCGCGCAGAGTCATCTTCTCCAATTCAAATGTTCAAACATTTAGCTACGGTTTCTGCTCCTCCGTGGCTAAATCCCTGCAAATCAATAACTCAAGCAATATGCAATATAAATTAAATGTAAAGCCATGGATTGATTGCAAATTGTCCCTTGAACATGAATATGTCCTTAGATTGGTCCAATTTTTCCTATTCTGAGAACCCCTAATCTGAGCTTAGGAACCCTAACAATGGTGAAACTTAATTTATGCATCAAAACTCAAATCAAACCATCCAGATAGCTTGCAAACATCATTCTAAACACAAACAAACAATCAAAACATGTTAAATATGCGTGAAAGTCAGAAATCGATTTTGAAAGTTTAAGGGCAAACCGTGATCTGGATTTCTAGATTCTGCACGTTTGGATGGCTTGTGAGTATCTGGAACGATTCAAAGGACCTCTAGGAACGTGTTGGAATCCTTGGAATCCTTTGAATTGGACTGGAACCAAGGCTGTCAATTGCTTGCAACACACGGTTTTTTTGAAGTTGGGTAGGGTTCTTGGAGGCCAGAATTTCGTTCTTTGTACTTGTGGATGCATTGTGGACTTATAGTAGAGTGAATTAGGTCAAGAATCATGAAGAAATTATGTGTCAATCAATGAGAAAATATTTGATTTGGAATGAAACCAAATATTTCCTTTTTTGATCAAATCTTATTCAATTCCTTTGCCAATCAATGCAATTTCGAAATTGACAGCTTGTATGGCTTGCTTGGACCTCAAGAATGAGAGAAAAATCCACCTTGCAATTAATTTTGATTTTCTATCTTTTATTTTAATTAAATTGGCTTTTAAATGATTAAAAATCCCAAATAAATAGAAAATTAAAGATAAATTCGTGGCCTTGGGAGATATTCTGCTGGGGATAAATACCTCTGTGGAACTATCTCGCGAGGAATGCATTGGTGACTTTAGTCGTCATCTCAATTCCTTGAACCTATAGTAATTATTTTTGTTCGTTCGCTTTTCGTATGTTTGTGAACAGATGTTTATTGTCAAATGCATATAATCATTCAAAGCAAATATTGGACTTTATGCAAAAAAACAACAATAGTGAACACTGTAAAAGAAAGAATTTGCAATAATTTGGAAAGGTGGCGTATGGCCAAGCAGTTTGTATACAATGAAAGTAAAAAGCTATGCATAAATAATCTCGTCGAGTTTCAACTACGCTAGTGCTCATATATTTCGACTATCTCATCTCCTTGCTGTCAGTAGAAAGTGAGTGAATTGATTTTCACCATTTGAATCTTGAGTGTTGATAGTAGTCTGTAGTTAAGTGATCTGGACGAGACATAATTGTACGCTTAAATTCCTAACTTTTTCCTAGACCGCCCTTTCGGGTTTTCAGTCTACCGGGATACCCTTTTTTGCCCAAGTCGCCTTTGCAGGTTTTCGACTTGCCGGGGATGCCCTTTTTTTTCCTAGGCTAGTCGACCTAGCGGGTCTCGTTCATACGTAGTATTTTTTGACTATGTCTGCATTCACAGGGTGTGTGAAGTCTTTGCCATCTATGGTGCTAAGTAACATAGCTCCTCCAGAAAATACTGTCTTGACTACAAACGGTCCCTCATAGGTGGGAGTCCATTTGCCCCTGGGATCACCTTGTGGAAGGATAATACGCTTGACTACTAGATCACCGACTTGGTAGAATCGGTGTTTGACCTTCTTGTTGAATGCTCTGATTATTCGTTTCTGATAGATTTGTCCATGGCAGATGGATGCGAGTCGTTTTTCTTCGATCAAGTTGATCTGGTCGAGGCGAGTCTGGATCCATTCATCTTCTCCTAGCTCTGTGTCCTGGAGGACTCTGGTTGAGGGTATCTGAACCTCGATTGGTAGGACTGCTTCCATACCGTATACAAGAGAGAAGGGGGTTGCCCCTGTAGATGTTCGTACTGTAGTGCGATAACCATGGAGAGCGAATGGCAACATCTTGTGCCAATCCTTGTAAGTCACTGTCATCTTCTGTATGATCTTCTTGATATTCTTGTTGGCGGCTTCCACTGCGCAATTCATCTTAGGACGATATGGAGAAGAGTTGTGATGCTTGATCTTGAACTGCGTGCAGATTTTGGTGATCATCTTGTTGTTGAGGTTGGTACCGTTATCTGTGATAATCCTTTCGGGAGTGCCGTATCGATAGATAAGATTATGCTTGATGAATCGATCCACAACATTCTTGGTAATAGATGCGAACGAGGTTGCTTCTACCCATTTGGTAAAATAGTCAATTGCCACAAGGATGAAACGATGTCCGTTGGAAGCGGTGGGCTTGATTTCTCCGATCATGTCAATGCCCCACATTGCGAAAGGCCAAGGAGCGGTCAAAATATTCAATGGTACTAGGGGTACGTGCACTTTGTTTGCGTATATCTGGCATTTGTGACAAGATCGAGCATAGCGGTGAGAATCACCTTCCAATAGTAACATGTTCTTAGAATCTTTTTAGCCATCGTATGTCCACTGGAGTGGGTACCGAATGCGCCTTCGTGTAATTCTTCCAAATGAAGCATTTTCTACCCAAGCTTGTGAGACATGAAGTTGTAGAGATTTGAATTCTCTTCAAAATGAGTTGTAGTGAAAAAATTTCTGATAAAGTATGTGAAAGTTATGCCTGGTCAAAGTTCTGTTGACTTTTGTCTAAGAAAGCCCAATTTAGAAACTTTGACTTTTGATCAATTCTTGACTTTTCTTGACGAATCATGATCAACCCTTGATCAAATGATGAATATCACTTCAAAATATTGATGTTGACCAAAAATTATGAAGTTTGACTGTATGTTGACCATAGTTGACTTTTTGTCCAATACAACTGATTTTCAACCATCTGAGCAATTGTCTGAGAAAACTTGACTTGTAAGGCTTGAAACTTGACATGGAGATTCTTTGAAGCATGTGATGAAGCATGACGACCACTTGAAGTGTTGGAGTCTCACCTTGACTTGAGAATTGCCAAACCCTAGTTTGGGTAAATTGCTTAGGAGAGGGTTTGTCTGGTCAGCCCTTGTGAAATCCTTGAGTATGGATATGTGAAATATCTTGAGAAGTAAAAGGGAAAATTTTGGGGTATGACAATGGTGATTCAGTTTTAGTAATAAATCGGATAAAAGGAGACTGGGAGACTCGTCACCCTCGTTTAATCTGTTACAAAGATTATGCAAGGAGACTGTTGACTTTCTTCAACAAAGTAGAGCTCCACCACCTTCCTCGGGATGAAAATCAGATGGCAAATGCCTTGGCTACTTTGGCTTCTATGTATAAGGTAAATCAATGGAATAATGTACCTCAGATCACTATTGGATGTCTTGAAAGGACAACTTACATATTCTCCCTAGATGTGGAAAAAAATGAAAGGCCCTGGTATTATGATATTAAGTGTTTCCTGAAGACTCGAGAGTATCCGGTTGACGTGACAAGCAAAGATAGAAAGTCCTTGAGGAGGTTGGCTGGTAGTTTCTTTCTCAATGAAGGTGTGTTATACAAAAGAAATCATGACATGGTCTTACTTAGATACATGGATAGACACGAAGCAGACATGCTGATGCATGAGATTCATGAGTGTTCTTTTGGTACCCATGCCAATGGATACTCTATGGCTAAAAAGATGCTAAGGGCGGCATATTATTGGCTGACAATGGAATCTGATTGTTACAAATTTGCGAGGAAGTTCCATAAGTGTCAGATCCATGCTGACAAGATTCATGTGCCTCCAACTTTACTCAATGTTATTTCTTCCCCATGGCCTTTCTCCATGTGGGGTATTGATATGATTGGGATTATTGAACTCAAGGCTTCTAATGGACATCGTTTCATCTTGGTAGAAATTGATTACTTAACCAAATGGGTTGAAGCGACTTCTTATGCTAACATTACCAAGCAAGTGGTGGTCCGATTCATCAAGAAAAATCTCATTTGTCGTTATGGTGTGCCGAGCAGAATCATTACTGATAATGGATCGAACTTGAATAATAAAATGATGACAGAACTTTGTGAAGAATTCAAGATTGTCCATTGAAGCAACTCGATTTTCAAAAATCATTTAAATTTCGAAAATAGTGAAATCGCCACCTAATTTTATTTGTTCCAAGAGGAACGGGAAAATATAGATAAAACCCCACAAATGCGGATAAGGCGGTCTACGACCAAAAATATGAAATTGGCAGTCGGTTATGCAAGGGGAAGGTATTAGCACCCCTTACATCCATCGTACTCGATGGGACCCATTTAGTTCTAAGTGTTTGTGCGTGTGTTTATTGCTAAGTTATGAATAAAAAGGAGAAAGGAGTTTGTTTATTATTATTTTGAGTTTGGCACGGTTTCGAAACCGTGTGCCTACGTATTCCCTTGTGCAATGGGAAAGTCAAAACTCCGTAGTTCTTCTGAAAAAGGTTTTAAGTTTGTTGTATTGATTTTATAAGAAAAATCATGCATTTAGAAATTTCAAATGCTTGAACTTGGACTTGTTTAGTTTGTTTGAAAAGCTTAAGTCGTCGTTCATATTTGCAATGGCTATTACACACTCTTTGTCGGAAAAGAGTTTGATAATCGCATATGAGCGAGAAAAGGATTTTGAGTGAGTTGAATTGATTTTAGGTGGGTGAAAAGTACTGAACAATAGGACTAGCATCCTACGATTCAAATACTAGAAACAAGATGAGGTCAATGCCCAACAAGTCGTCTATCATCCCAAAAGTTTTCTTATGAAAGAGTGAAGTGAAACAAAGTTCACGTTATTAAGAATCTTTAAATAATTGGACTAGCATCCAACGATTTAAAGATTCGAAGTTCATTTTTTACAAGTGTTTAAACAATTGGTCTAGCAACCAACGATTTAAATACTTGGATTTTTATTATGAAAAAGAAATTTGAAAATGCACTCGACGTTGGATCGAGGTTTGTAAGTTAATTGTGAAAGCGTTTTAGAACTCGATGCGTGAGGAAATGAGAAATGGAGTCGGGTTATGATTAATTAAGTATATGGACTTAATTAACCTCGTGAGGATAGGTGCTCCTATCCGCGACTATGAGACCCTGGTGCATGGAAAATTGGTATATAGACCAATGTTATTTTCGGGTTATGATTAACTAAAGCAACAAGGGCTTTAATTAACCTCGTGAGGATGGCCATGCCCATCCCCAACTATGAGACCCTTTAAGAAATCGGCTTATGAGCCAATCAAAGAAAAATCGGATTAATTTTAATGTTGGTGGTGTGCGAAGTGTACAATAGTGAATAAATACCGAATAAGCGAATAAAAAACAATTATCACACAATACAATCGGAAATTTAAATAATTGTTAGAATAGATTTTTTCCATTTGATAAGAAATCGACTAATAGTTTAATCGATAAATTATCAAATAAAAACTATCAGAACTAATTATTATTTAGTACATCGCACAAGAAATTAAATCGTTTGCATAAAAATAAAATAATTTAAAATATGAGAGTTTAGAAATAGGCCTGAGACTGCTGTGATTCCGGGGGGTGTTGGAAGTAAGAATAGCCTGAATCCACGAGGAAACCCATCTGATCTTGGGTGGCTGGTCAGCGAGAGTCCACAACGCGCTGGCAATTTTGATGCATCAGATCTTCCTTTTCCAAAAAAACTCCAATGGCCAAGATGGGGTGTGATATTTATAAATAGATAGTAATAATAATTAAAAAAATGAAATAAGAAAGAAAACCAGGTGGTGACACTTGTCACCACCGTGTTAGTCCCTAAACCTAATATTAATTAAAACCAAATTTAATAAAACAAACTTAATTTTTTTAAAAATAAAACAGAAACAAGAACCTCTCTCTTTCTCTCGTTCTCTCATTCTCTCGCTCATGGAAATCCTCACCTCTCCCTCTCGCGATCCTCTGTTCTCAGAACCTCTCATCTCTCTCTCACGATTCTTTGTTCTCAGAACCTCTCATCTCTCTCTCACGATCTCTCTAGGCCGAAAAAGATGAAGATGGTCGCGCCGGAAATCACCCTCGTGGCGGTGACGGCGGCGGCCCATCTCAGAAAAGGGTTTTCTTGTATTTTTCTGATTTGTACTTCTGTCTGAACTCGATTTCATGTTATCTTTGATTTTTACAGGTTGCCTAAAAACTAAAAAGGGAAAGGAAAGAAACCCTAGGTCCGAAATCTGTGATGAACATGCATGCTGATGAGGGAAATGGAAGAGACAGAAGGACGGCGGCCCATCTCGCAACCTCCTCTTCTTTTGAAAGAACCGGGTAATACCTTTCCGAAATCTGTCTCTTTTGCCTCTTTTTGGTTTCTGAAGGGATGGGTAGCGATAAAATGATGAGTAGCTTCTTAGGGTTTTATGTTCTGTTATGGCTTGCTATCGTTTGTGTTTTTGGCTTCTGCGAAAATGATGATGATGATTCTGGGGTTTTGGTTCGGTTCTGGCTTGTTGCTTGCTTTGGTTTTTTTGGGAACTGTTTTGGTTTCTGTCACGGTTTGGGTTTGGAATGGTTTTGGTTTCTGAGTTTTCTGGTATGGAATAATGCTGCCTTGGTCTTTTCTGGTTTAGAACTGGGATTGGTTTACTGTTGGATTCGTATTTGGCTTTTTAGAATAGACATTTGTCTTGGTAATGGTTTTTTTTGGAACTATTTTGAACAATGGTTGTTGAACAATACTTCCTCTGGTTTTTTTTGGCTCTCTTGGTATCTCCTTTGGAACTGTTAGCTGTGTATATTTGAACTAAGCTGGCTATTATGTTTTTTTTTGCCTCTGCTCTTTTTTACTCTTGGTGAAAAACTATCTTTGGAACTAAGCTTTTTTTCTCTTTTCTGATGCTGCCTGCTGGTGTGTTGCTTGTCTTGATTGCCTTGCCATTTTCAGCTATAACTTGCTGCTTTTTTCAAATTGAACTTTGGTATTTTTGGCTTTTTGTCTGCTGCTGGTTCTGCTATTCTGTGTCACTCTCTGCTGCCTTCTGCTGATAACCATAATGCCTTGAGTTAAAAAAAATTACTTTGCTGATAACCATGGTGCTTTTGGGTAAAACCTATCTTTTGCTTGCTGCCCTGTGTGCTGCTAACCATGCTCCTTCTGCTATGATACTTGCTGCCTTCTGCTATGCTATCTCTTGCCTTATATTATGCTATTTGCTGCCTGTTGCTTGAACTTTCAGCCAATGATGTAGGTTGTGATTTGTAGAGAGAACCCTAGGCCAATGATCAAAACAAAATTCTAGTTGTATGAGGCTTAAAAATAATTGAACATAAATTGAGAATCCCTTGCATTCTGATTCTTATTGTCATCCCTAATGATGAGTCACAATACAAACTGTTTGCAATAATTCTGTTTTGATTGAATTAAATTGCTAACCATTGTTTTTTTTTGTTTCATGTATGGACCATGGTGAGTTGGATGATAGGAGGGAAACTTGGATAAGAAGAAAGACTTGGAGAAAGCAAATGGAAAAGTACGAGGACAAGTGGCTTGGAGGGAAATTCAAAAACCCAAGAACTCCTCTTAGAAATCCTAGGATCTTAATTTCCTTAATTTGTATGCATCAATACAAGTGGTTATGCATCAATACATAACATGTATGCATCAATACAAGTGGTTATGCATCAATACATAACATGTATGCATCAATACAAGTGGCTATGCATCAATACATATGGTCTATGCATCAATACAAGTGGTTATGCATCAATACATAACATGTATGCATCAATACATCTGGTCTATGCATCAATACAAGAGAGTATGTATCGACTCATACTGTGTTAAACCAAAAAAATTGAAAATTTTAAAGCTATGCGTCGACACATACTGTGTGAAAAATTGAAAATTTTAAGCTATGAGCCGACACATGAGCTTATGCGTCGACACATACTGTATAAAAACAGAAGGTGATTTTCTGGAAAAAAATTTGGTCATATCTTTGCAACCGTAACTTCAATTTAGGCATAGTTGGTATCGTTGGAAAGCTTAGAGCACGTACTATCTATTAATAACACTTTTAAGACCCAACAACTGAATTTTGAGGGATTGACATGGCTTTTCGTAGGAAGCATCCGTTGTAATGGTTTAGAGAAAAAAAAGGATGTGAATAAACATAGGGTAAATTTTGGGGTGCGACATCCATCACAACTCTTTATCATAGAGACCCAAGATGAATGGGGCAGTTGAAGCTGCAAACAAGAACATCAAAAAGATTATACAGAAGATGGTTGTGAATTACAAAGATTAGCATAAAATGTTACCCTTTGCTTTACATGGGTGTCGCACTTCAGTACGCACTTCAACAGGAGTGGCCCCTTTCTCTTTAGTGTACGGCATGGAAGCAGTACTCCCCGTGGAAGTTGAGATTCCATCAATGAGAGTCATCATGGAGACTAAGTTGTCAGAAGCTGAGTGGTGTCAAAACAGATATGATTAGTTGAATTTGATTGAAGAGAAACGTATGACTGCTTTGTGTCATGGTCAGTTGTACTAGAAGAGAATGAAGAAAGTGTTTGATAAAAAGGTCAAACCTCGTGTATTCAGAGAAGGCGACCTCGTGCTTAGAAATATCATTTCTTTAAATTCTGATTCTAGAGGCAAGTGTACTCCTAATTATGAAGGTCCATATGTTGTCAAGAAAGCCTTCTTTGGAAGTGCATTGATTCTTGAAACTATGGATGGCGAGGAGTTCCCACGTCCTCTGAATGCTGACGTAGTCAATAAATACTTCGCCTAAACAAATAAAAGAATAGCTCGCTAAGTTGAAAACCTGAAAGGTCAGCTTAGGGAAAAAAAATAGCGTCTCGGTAGACTGAAAACCCGAAAGGGCGGTCTAGGAAAAAATTTGAGACATAAACAGAATAAACCTCCCGGTAGGCTGAAAACCCGCAAGGGCAGTCTAGGAAAAAGTTAGGGATTTATCGGCAAGTAACTACATCAGACAAAACTTGATCATAGAAGCAACAATCTACATGGATCATCTTCATACCTCAACCAAAGACTACAATACAGGAGTTCAAAGTTGTTAGGGATAATATGGCTCATTGTATTTCAATATACATTTTCCATGTATTTACCATTTTTCAAAACTTTGTAATCATCTGTGGAGTCATGCTATTGGCAGGTTACCATTCTATCAATAAAATTTAAGATTTTATCCAATTCCTTTGCAATCCTATTTTATTCAGTTCATAAAAATATCCTTTTATTATTGAAAATGTATTTCAAAGCAAACAGATTCGTTAGAACATACTTGAGAAATTTTTTACAATTTTAAAGTGTGTTTACATCGAGTGTAATGCAAAAGGACAAGATATCGCTATCCCTAACTTTGATCAGTAATGTTGAGGTTGGTCCAAAAAGGACCTCGGTAGATTTTTTTTCTTCCCCAAGCATTAGATTTCAGTGCAAATCAGGTTTCTCTAACAGAGCATCTCAGTTATCCCCAAAAGAGTTTACACAAATTTTTTCCTTGTTGGAACATGATGACATCTCCATAGAATGTGTTCGTTAAATAACGCTTGGAAATGTCAACAATGTGCCTGATGGGAGTTTGCCTTTTCAAGCCCACATTTCCCAAAGATTTTATGTTGGCAGAGTGTCATCCATGCGCCATTTGATCTTATTTGTTGATCCTCAATAAGATGTCCATACGCATCTCTTGTACATTCATTCAGACATTATGCATGGCTTTAATTCGTTGCCCATTTGCATATGTTGGTAATCCGAGTATGTCATATATTTCACCATTGTCAGTTTTGAGTAGAAAAGATTCATCCTTCTCGCTTTCCCCATGGCTATCCTTCATGGAGAAATATAGCCTCTTCCCCAATGCAGTATTTGTCTGGATCCTAATCTCCAATTGGTATTGTTGTTTCAGACTGTGAATTTCTAGATGGTTAATGAATTTATTTTGTGCAAAGAAGACTTTATCTCTTTGGCTGGAGTGAACTTGACTCTTCCCATGGAAGTCCGTTCTCATTCTCCAATGATATTGACATTACTTTTTCTCCCAAACAGCAGGTGATAGTCCCGTTGCTTGAACAATTGCATCTTCTCCAGCAAGTCTGCTAATGGAAATATGATCTTGTTACGATAACCCAATGAGGGATCTCTCGCTAGGGATTGACCGTTCACCTCCAGCAAGTTAAAAACTCATTATGGGAGTCTCCGATGGATGGTCTACAAGCTCATCAATAGAAGTTCCTTTGAGTGATTTACAAGCTCATTGCTGAATGTTTCTTTGGTTTTGCTCTGGGTAATTTACAAGCTCATTGATGATTTAACCATTTATCTCCGATGGGTGATTTACAAGCTCATCGATGGAAGTTCCTTTGAGTGATTTACAAGCTCATTGTTGAACGTTTCTTTGGTTTTTCTCTGGGTGATTTATAAGCTCATTGCTGATTTAACCATTTATCTCTGATGGGTGATTTACAAGCTCATTGTTGAACGTTTCTTTGGTTTTGCTCTGGGTGATTTACAAGCTCATTGTTGATTTAACCATTTATCTCCTATGGGTGATTTACAAGCTCATCAATGGAAGTTCCTCTGGGTAATTTATAAGCTCATTTCTAATTTAACCATTTATTTCCAATGGGAGATTTACAAACTCGTTATTGAATCTCTTTGGGTGATTTACAAGCTCATTGATGATTGGTCCTTTCGGGATTCCTTTTGGTGATTTACAAACTCATTACTAATCAATTCTAATAGCTGTTTGCAACAAGATTTGTTTTTCCGATGAATGGTAGCCTCGTCCTTAAGAAAGTTAGTTTTTCGAAGATCTGTTATTTCGATGAATGGTAGCCTCGTCGTTATGGGAGGTAGTTTGTCGAAGATCTGTTATTTCGATGAATGATGAAGTATCCTGGTAAAAGAAGGACTTCCAGCATGTTTTTGGTGGAGTTCCAAAGCTTTTTGGAGACTTAGTCTTTTGTTGATGTTGTCTTCTTACCACCTTTTGGTTCAAAAATAATTCTTGGCGTTTTTTCAGGATTGATGGTTTACTCTCTTTAGGAACTCGACGTCATTATTTTGTTTTTGAAAACTCCTCTATGAGGGGATAGTTCATCGTCTATCTAAGGATTATTGCTCTTGCTTGTTAGTTAAACCCGTGTCATGACTTTCCCCTTTTCAAGGTGGAGTTATCATTTTCCCCAGTGGTGTCCTGTCTCCTATGAGGTTCATTCTTTTGCATTGCATAGCCCTTAAACATTTCATGGCATCTTAGGGACAAAAATAGGGCTTGTGTTATATTTAAGTATCTTCTATCCTGTCAAGGTGAAGGTTCCTTTCTTATATCTGGATAGAAGACACTTAAATAAGAGCAGCTAATGTACCCCAATTTTCCCCCCTAAGATTCTCTCATACTTCATACAATTGCATTGCATAAAGATCACAAATTGGTTCTATCTTTCTATCTCTCTCTCTCTCTCTCTCTCTCTCACTCACTCACTCTCTCTCTCTCTTATTTGTAGGGTTTGTAAGTATGAAATGCGCCTAAGAAGGGGGTGAATTAGTTGTTTAAAAAATTTATCGGTTTTTTATGAATACTTGATGCAATATTTTAGGTTTGGTGAATGAAAGTGTGTGAGGATTCTTTCTTTTTTGGTTAAGATATTTATGAAAGCGGTAAATATTGAAAAGTAAAGAACACAAGGATATATCCAGTCCCCTTACAACATGCAAGAGATTTAACTAAAGTTAGAATGATTGTACGAACTATTCACACCAATGGTGAAGCCTACTATCTAACCTATAGGGAGACCAAAAGCTCTTAACACCTTTAAGGTCTAACAACACTAAGTGCAAGAAGAACAATCCACTTCAATGCACAACTTGCTTCCAACAATCCTGGACAGCAAGAATACAATAAGTATGTTTGATTTTTATAAGAGTTTTTGAGTTTGTAACATTGTAAGATTGTAGACAATATCACTTTGAGTGATTTATCAATATACTTGATCTTCCCTTCCAATAACAATAATTCACAATGACTTAGAGATATAGATTGATCAAGATTTTCTGGTTTATGTAATGTGAAAGTATGCAGAAAATCTTATATGAAAGTATGAACACTTGAATGTGAATACTTGAAATTTGAATAAATTTTGATTGGAAGAGGTGAGACATGGATTTGAAAATTTGAGTATTTATACGTTCATGGCACCTTTTAAAAATATCATAAGTCTCTTCATTTTAATCATAAACAAGTGCCAATATTAGAGAAAAACTTTTAGTGAAAGGGTGCATGAAATGGTGCATGCATGAGTTCTGATTTTTCAAAAACGTGCAGGGTGCAATCGGTTGCACCTTTATGCAAATCGATTGCACGGGCTCTAACAGAATAAAATTTCCAAAACATACAGTAAGCAATCGATTGCACTTAGTTAAAAAGTGAAATTTTTCAGCATGCAATCGATTGCACCATTGTGCAAATCGATTGCAACCTCAAACAGAAGTATTTTTAAGAAATTCATTCAGTATGCAATCGATTGCACCTTTGTGCAAATCGATTGCACAGTAAGAAAAATGTAATTTTTTCTTTGAAACTTAGTGAAATCAAATGTGTATGTCATGCAATCAAGTTAGGAACTTTGAGCATCTAAAACTTAAGTATTTGTGAGGTATTGTTATTATACCTTCTCAAAGTTTGTTAAATGCCTTGAGTCAAAGTCTTGATCATGATGTTTTAACTTTAGAGTGTATTTTGCCTTGATAAATATCTTTGCCTTCTTTCCATGAGGTTTGTCTTCACCAAAACATGATATCTTTATTGAGATTGAGAAGCTTGATTCTACATTCTCCCCCTTTTTGATGATGACAAACACCCTTCTAAGATGCTTTGTAATTTCCGGATTTGACTCCCCCTCAATGTGTGAATTTTAAGAGTGTTGGAGAGTATTTTGTACCTTAAAATTTAGGACAAGGAAATAACAAGCAATACACCTTTCTCCCCCTTTGACATTATCAAAAAGAAGGGAAAGATGGGTGAAGTATATGGCATATAATTTGTCATGACATAGGCACTTAAAGTTAGCAATGCATACTACATATATAAAAGTTAAACATCACCTTATCTAAAATTCCAAGCTTTAATATTTAATGTGAATTCTCCCCCTATCTTTGATAAATCCCCCTTGATCAAAGCTCTCCCTTGATTTAAGATAAATTTACATCTTTGGGGCTCATGTAAGAGACTTCATCAAATATTCACCCTTGATGAACTTGAAGCCTTTTGTCATAAAGATGCCTATCTTTAATGGATGTGAAAGTTAAAGTGCTCCAACTTTGACTATGCCAAGAATTCTTCCCTTGTTGTTATCTCCATAAGTGACATAACCCTTGGCCTTTAAGACTAGATTTGAAAGTTAATTTAAGACTCCCATCAAATACTTAGAACCACCACCTATCAAGATACCAAAAATTTGAAGTGGTCTTCAAGAAAACCTACAAAACAAATTAAGTTTGATTTGGTACCCAATGTGCTTTGGGTCCATCATAGTTAGTTCCTTTCTTTACCCACACATAATGCCCACTTGGAACACTAAATTTTCTTACATAGCAAGCATTAGGTGTATGGCCTTTAATATCTAGGAGTATAAGATTTATTTTTAACAATTATTTTCTTTTTAGGATATTGATGAACTACTTTAGGCTTGTTTACTTTCTCTTGGATTGGTTGGTTATTAGCCTTAACAAAGATAGTTTTATTGAGACTTGGTTGAGAAAATTTTAAAAAACCAAGTCCACTTTTATCTCTAGGATACCTTTGTGTGCTAAGAACATTTTCCAATCCAACATTGTCCTTTTTGATACCTTTCTAGGACTCTTTTTAATTGAACAATTTGGAAAGAAAGTGATTCACAATTATTTCATACAAAATTATGTTTTTGATCACTAATCATCTTTTCCTTTTCATCTTTATATTATTTTTCAATAGTTTCAAGTTTTTCTTCTAAAGATGAAATTATTTTCTTTTGAGATGAAATAGTTCTATATAGAATTTTGCATTCATTTAATAGTTCATCTATAGCACCTTGTGCACCATTATCATAAAGAGAGTTATCATAACTAACCTCGCCTTCTTCATCATCGGAGTTGTGTGTTTCTATAAATGCAAGATTTGCATGTTCTTGATCTGATGATGAACTTATTTCATTATCATCCCATGCTACATGTGCTTTCTCTGGCCTTTTGTCCTTCTTTCCTTTGAAATGTTTATTCTTCCTTTCAAGTGTAGGTCATTCACTTTTGACATGACCTTTTTCTCCACATTCAAAACATTTAATTTTCCTTGGTGGTGCTTCCGTTTTAATGATATCCTTTTTCTTTTCTTTTCTTTTCTTAGGAATTTTTCAAGATCTTTTAACTTCAACGGTTCCTTCATGAGTTTCTACCAATGTATCCCATATTTCCTTTGTCGTTGTGCATGCTGAGATACGAAAGAATTCATCCATGCTAAGTGCACCTAGAAGAAGATTAATTGCCTTCTTGTCATTGAGAACCATTTTCTTATCATCTTCATTCCATGATGCTTTACGATTTGATGAACCAACACCGTTGACAACCGTTGTAGGAACAAATGGACCATTTTGGACAGCATCCCATTTTTCTTCTCCTTGCGCTTCAAGATGAGCCTTCATGCGAATTTTCCAAAAGTCAAAGTATTCACCACAAAACAATGGAGGCTTGTTATTGCTACCACCATCTCTAAAGACCGGATTTTGATTTGCGGAAGCCATTCTGGATCTTTAGGAATAAGTTACCAATAACTTGCTCTAATACCAATTGTAAGTATGAAATGCGCCTAAGAGGGGGTGAATTAGGTGTTTAAAAAATTTATCGGTTTTTTATGAATACTTGATGCAATATTTTAGGTTTGGTGAATGAAAGTGTGTGAGGATTATTTCTTTTCTGGTTAAGATATTTATGAAAGCGGTAAATGCTGAAAAGTAAAGAACACAAGGGTATATCCTGGTTCCCCTCACAGATCGAGAGTACTTCAGTCCCCTTACAACATGCAAGAGATTTCACTATAGTTAGAATGATTGTACAACCTATTCACACCAATGGTGAAGCCTACTATCTAACCTATAGGGAGACCAAAGGCTCTTAACACCTTTAAGGTCTAACAACACTACGTGCAATAAGAACAATCCTCTTCAATGCACAACTTGCTTCCAACAATCCTGGACAACAAGAATACAATAAGTATGTTTGATTTTTACAAGAGTTTTTGAGTTTGTAAGATTGTAGAACAATATCACTTTGAGTGATTTATCAATATACTTGATTTTCCCTTCCAATAAAAATAATTCACAATGACTTAGAGATATAGATCGCTCAAGATTTTCTGGTTTATGTAATGTGAAAGTATGCAGAAAATCTTATATGAAAGTATGAACACTTGAATGTGAATATTTGAAATTTGAATAAATTTTGATTGGAAGAGGTGAGAAATGGATTTGAAAATTTGAGTATTTATATGTTCATGGCACCTTTTAAAAATATCATAAGTCTCTTCATTTTAATCATGAACAAGTGCCACGTTTAGAGACAAACTTTTAGTGAAAGGGTGCATGACATGGTGCATGCATGAATTCTGATTTTTCAAAAACGTGCAGGGTGCAATCGATTGCACGACTCTAACAGAATGAAATTTCCAAAACATACAGTAAGCAATTGATTGCACCATTGTGCAAATCGATTGCACTTATTTAAAAAGTGAAATTTTCCAGCATGCAATCGATTGTGCCATTGTGCAAATCGATTGCAACCTCAAACAGAAGCATTTTTAAGAAATTCATTCAGTATGCAATCGATTGCACCTTTGTGCAAATCGATTGCATAGTAAGAAAATTGTATTTCTTGCTTTGAAACTTAGTGAAATCAAATGTGTATGTCATGCAATCATGTTAGGAACTTTGAGCATCTATAACTTAAGTATTTGTGAGGTATTGTTATTATACCTTCTCAAAGTTTGTTAAATGCCTTGAGTCAAAGTCTTGATCATGATTTTTTAACTTTAGAGTGTATTTTGCCTTGATAAATATCTTTTCCTTATTGCCATGAAGTTTGTCTTCATCAAAACATGATATCTTTATTGAGATTGAGAAGCTTGATTCTACAGGGTTTTCCCTTTGGGAGATCACCAAACACCTTATGGAAGTGATTATTTTTTGTGTGTTATGATTGATATTTTATTAACCATGATGTGTATACTTTGCTCTAAATGTTGTAGGTGAATGGTGCACAAGTTCCTTAAAGAGTTGATAGGTTCATGTGTTTATTTCCATGCCTTCTCTCATCAATTCTCAAGATTTTTGAAAGTATTGTATATATTTGAAGACTTATTTTATCATCAAATATGCTCTCTTATCTTGAATATGTGCTTCATGCTTGAAAGAGATCATCAGATTCAAAAATTCCTCCATCCCATGGCCATATCTCTTGAAATTAGGGTTTTGGACTTTTGAGGACAATATCTTGATGTGTGTGTGAAGTTTGTGGATGAATTTAAGATCATTTGATCCTTAAAGGATTTCTAATATATATGCTTTGATTCAAGAAGTTTAAGTGATGAGAAGTTTTTTTGAAGACCTATGATTGCACACTCTTTAGATTGATGCTTCATCCACCTTGTATGACTTAAAAGGATCATATCTTGGTCATCCCTTGCCTCCTTGAGATCATTTTTATTTCAAAATTCACCTAAGGGTGTCTACATCAACTTAGTTCAATTGGTGAGAAAAGAAAATGCTTGGAAGTTTGCATATGAGGTCAAAAGATTACATGATGAATTCCTCAACTTTTGGACAATCAACTTCAAATGTACAATATTTTCATCATCATTTGTCATTTTAAGGTAATTATTTTTTTCACAACAATCTTTAAGATGTGAACTTGATCTCCATATAAGATTTTAAGATTGAAAGTGTTTGGAAGTTACTTGAAAAGATCAAAAGATTATAGGTCATTTTATGATTTTTCCTCAACTTCACAAGGCCATAATTTGCTCAAATTTTGGAGTTTTTGGTTGGTTCTTTTTGAAAAATGTTCTTTGAAAGATCTACTTCATTTCATCTTTAGAAATCAAGACCAAATTTTGGATGGAAGACCATGTTTGGATTGAAAACATTATAGGTCATTTTTGCCAAACTTAGAAATTTTTCTAAGTATAAAAAGTCAGATGTTTTTTTGGTGATTTCAAGTGATCACAACTTTCAGCTCAAGTTTCTAAATGCTACCTTTCCAAGTGAATTGTAAAGCTTGTAATCTCAGCTTTCCAAAGAACCCAATGTTGCATCATAAAGGTCCTTGAGTGATGAGAACCATGGTTGCAAAGAGAGCCTCGTGGAACTGATTTTGTGCTTGAAGTCAGATTTTGTTTTCAACAATTTGGCTTCTAATGATCAAATTGATGCGTGTTTTGGACTTAAACATGATTAGCAAAGTTTCCAAGCTTGCTTAGAGGGATAAAATGCACGATTTGGTTGAGTTTTGACAACTTGCAAGTCACACTTTGCTCGTGATGCAAGTGTGCACAATTTCGCTCCAAATTGCATCATACACCCTCTCTTTTGATCCCATTCACTTCTCCTATAAATAAGCAAGTCATTACACTCATTTCCTCATGCTTTGAGAGCCATAAAAATGCTGCCAAACTCACACCAAACCTCACATTTTTGAGATTTCGTTTTCACTCTTAGACCACTTCCAGCTTGAAATTAACCATTCATTCTTCTTCCTTGAACCTCACTAAAGCTAACAGAACAAGAATTGTGCCTTAAAGCTTCCTGAATTATACTATACAAGTCCAGTTTCAGAGCTCTGAAAGTGAACTTCGTTCAGATAGAAATCTCCATCAAACCTTGCAAAATAAAACATCATTGCACTCTCATCATCTCCCTGATCCTTATGATCTTCACCATTTGCATTTTCATTGAGAACTGACTGAGAATTTCTAAAAATAAGTGCTCGTTATAATTTCTATTTTTTCCAAATTGTCCATTATACAAGTGAAATAAATTTTTCGTGAGGGTACCATTAGAATCATCTTGAAGAGACAGAGCGAATGACACCGGTTTGAAGGATTTATATCACAATTTAAGAATTGGCCATGGATGATGGTTGGAGGTTGAAGACGACATACGTGTCTGTCTTCAACCAATGAGGGCTTGACATGTAATTTTTTTAAATTGGATCTAGTGTTCTAATCCTACCATACACGTGTAATGAGAGCTCTTGGATCTGATTACTTTTGTGAGCCAGACTCCATCCAACGCGTGATATTAATTCTGAATTTATTTTTTTAATTTTCATTTAAATAATGTCTGATGTGATTTCAAAAGAGGTCCATATCAAGCACAGTGCGTCTGATCCATTGGATTAGCTTACTAACGCGTTTTCACTATGAGCAAATGGTCCACATTTTTTCCTTTTATTTTATTTTTCGATTTAATATTTTAAATTTTTTAAACTTCAAACAAATCATATGAAATTCATTTCTGGTCCAAAAATTATGAAAAAATTCACAAAAATATTTTGGAATATTATCTTTCTGAATTTTATTTTTTCATAATTTTATTTTCAAATTTGATATTTTTTTATGATTTTTCTCTTTTATTTGATGTTTTTAATTGTTTAAAAATTCTTTTTAGCATTTTAAAATTCTGGAAAATTATGGAAGGACCCAATGGTCATTTGACAAATATTGGTGACCTCATTTTATTTTTATTTCTGATTTTACTATTTTTTGCTATTTTTGGCTTATTTCATCCTTTTCTTTTTTATTTTAAAGATAGTTTTTGACGTATAAAAATTCTGAAAAATTATGTCAACACTTGTTGACCTCTGATTGACTTTGGGTAATTTTCTCGGAATTTTATTTTGATGAAAAAAAATACTATTTATGTATTTCGTCAATAAAGTCCAATTAAATAACTTAATTTCAATATTTTTATTTGACTTTTATTTTCATTTTATTTTGCTGATTTTTTGAATTTAATTTGCTATCACAAATTTCCCCAACATCAATAGAATTTTAGTGTTGATAGGTTTCTTGACCAAATCCACCAAGAAAGTTGATTGATTTTGACGAAGTTAGACCGAATAAAATTCATCTGATGCAAAATAAATTTGAAAATGTTTTCTTCTTCTCCATCTTATTTTTCTTGTCCCGATTCGGAGAAAGTGATCAATTGATGGCATGAACTTCAAAGTTCAAACATAATCCCCAAAAGATAACTTGAGCTTTGATCTTGGTTCAACACTTGTGGCGCTTGTCCTGTGGTCGCATTGATTTCTAATCAAGCTTCTGGCAAGTTTCCACTAACTTTGACCATTTGAAATTCTCAATCATTTTTTATCAAGTGATATGATAATTCCAAAGTAGATGATATACTTGACAAAAAACAATTGAATCTTGTCATGTGGTCGCGTTGATTCTATCAAGCTTCTGGCAAGTCTTCATGCGTAAGTTTCAAGATGGTCACCTTGCTGACGACTAACAATTAATAATTCGATGATATTCTTGACAAGTTTCAAGATGGTCATCTTGATAACCTTTATTAGTTTCCATTTATTTTATGCCTTTTTATTTTCCGCTCTTTATTTTTTCGCATTTACTTCTATGCTCTTTATTTTTATGCACTTTACTTTTAGCTTTTATATTTCATGTCATTTTCCTTTGCTCATTTGAGCATTTTATTTTCTTATTATTTTGAATTTGCTCACTTGAGCTTTGTTTTCCTTTTCCAAAATACATAATAATTCAACTTAAACATAAAAACTTCTAATTGGGCTTGGCTACTATCTTTGTACCTGGAGCTTGATCTTTGGACTTAGGATTAGGACCTTTACCTGAGCTTAGGAGATTTCTGTGCTCTTGGTGTTATTTTGTCTTTGTCTGGTTATCATATTTGTATGCAGGTTACTCCATTATACTCAATTAAGATTGGATTTCCTCGAAATACAGTCGTTACTCTGCCCGTTTTTCTTGAGACAAGAGTTCACCTAAAAGCATTGACTCATCCGAAGCTTGGTTTTATTTTGTCTGGTTATTTGTTGTTTATGTGGTTGTCCAAAGGATGGGATATGGTATTAGCTCTTGATGTCAAGTACTAATCTTCTCACCGGGTTAGATATTTCTTTACCCTCACCTTTTACTTTATGCACTTAGGTTAGCCTCTTCATCTCCTCCCCATTCTTTATTTTTCAAAGGCTTATTGTTTTCAAAATTCAGACTGCTTTAAAAAAAACTTGGACTTAGGTCCGTGAATTTTCAAACTTCTTTTCTTAATAAACTCTCAATTAATCTAACAATACTTTGACTTTTATTTTCATAAGACTAAAAAACATCTAACATCATTCAAACCCTTTTTGAGCTCTTTGTAGCTTTTCCAAACTAATTTTCTTAAAATCAACCCACACACAAATTTGGTGTTTTTTAGCCGAACTACTTGGTTTTGATTTCAACATTGCACATTGTTGGTATGTAGGCCTGGAACTCATTGGATGTTCTATCAAACCAAAAATTAACAAAATACTTATTTTCTCCCCCCACCATCCATCTTTGTACAAACCTTTTTTTAGCACATATATACAAATTTTCAAAAAGGTTCCTGCAGAGTACCGTAGATGCTTTGGGTTCCTAACACCTTACCTTTGCATAACCAACCCCCGATCCCAGATCTCTGAACTTTTTTTTAAGGATTTTATTCGCTCTTTTTCTTAGTCCTTTGGGTAAAATAAAATTTCGGCGGCGACTGTTTTGTTAATTTTTGAGTTGAGGCAATTCAATGGCTTATACTCGTAATTTTTTCCGCTACATGCATAAAATACATTAACCAATGAATAGTGGCAAACGGAACATGTATCGTACTCATTCGTACAACAAAAACTGCACAAAACTACATTAATCAATGTATACCGGCAAATGGAACGTGTATCGTACACATCGGTACAACAAAATATGCATAAAAATATATTAACCAATGTATAATGGCAAATGGAACATGTGTTCACACATCCGTACAATAGAACCTGCACAAAAATACATTAACCAGTGTATAATGGAAAACAGAATGTGTATCGTACACATCTACAACAAACCCTGCACCAAATATTTTAGCCGATGATAACGGCCAACGGAATATGTGTCGTCACATCCGTACAACAAAAACCTGCACCAAATTACTTATGCAAAAAGAATTCGGGGCCATAGAATATAATCTCGCGTATCGAACGGAAAAATTGAATCAAAAGTAATGAGTCAAACAAGTTTTTCGATCACATAATCCTGCGATAATTATGTAATCAGAAACTACCTCAAAGTACCTTGCATAATTAACAAACATGTTAGAATTAACAAGGTAAAATAGTATAGAAACCATATGAAAAGCAATCCGATAATCAAAAAATTATATGCAAAAAGCAAACATCTTCTTGGATTTGATCTAGATCTATGGGAAACGAAGTTCCCACAAGCGACTTAATAGACAATCAGAAGAAGATGTACAAGAACCACCATAAAGAAAGAATAGTCCTTCTTAGTGAAATATCTTATACCGAGTACGAAAAGATCGTAGATAAAGAGACTGTTAAGTCTATCTTTGATTCTCTTCAAATGACCCACGAAGGAAATGCTCAAGTTAAGGAAACAAAGGTGTTGGCCATAATCCATAAATACGAAGCTTTCAGAATGGAAGAAGATGAGTATGTGGAAACATTGTTTTTAAGATATCAGATGCTTGTTGCAGGACTCAGAGTTCCGGACAAAGGATATACTACTACAAATCACGCCAAAAAGATTATCAAAAGTCTACATGTCAAATGGAGACCCATGGTAACTACTTTGAAATTGGCGAAGGATTTAAACAACAATAGTCTTGAAGAACTCATTAGTTCTTTAAGAAGTCATGAGATTAAGCTTCAAAAAGATGAACCTAAAAAATAAGATAAATCCATTCCTCTCAAGTCTAAGCCTAAGAAGGCAGAGGCTTATCAAGCAAAGGAGGAATCCGAAGAGTCTGAAGAAGAATCATATGAAGATGAAGTATCTCTTGTCTCTAAAATAATAAATTAGTTGTGGAAATACAGACAATGTAAGTTCAATGGATCAAGAATATTTAAGGGTAGGCAAGAGTTTACATCTGATTAAGGAAAGGTTTCTGAAAAGGAAGTCATTTTTTATGAATGTCAAGAACTCGGGCATTATAGAAATGATTGTCCTAAACTTATAAGAGAAAGAAAATCTTAGAAGGTTTTCAAATCAAAGAAAGGACTCACGGAAAGATGGGATGATTCAGACTTAGAGGAAGAAGACTCTAATGGAGGACATGCCATTGTAGCTCTTATGGAAAAGATCAGAATCAACGAATCTAATGACGAGTCAGACTCTATTGAGGACATAGAAGTATTTCTTTCCTTATTATGTTAAGATTCTATTGCATCACTATCACAGACACAAAATAAAACTTCTAACCTCAAATACCATGCACATAGCTTACACAGATATACCACTGCAAAGTGATCCAAAGGTGTGAGAACCTTTAGAAAGACTAACGAAAAAGGACCCAAGAATGGGTACCTAAGTGAGTTCAAGTGTGAAATTTTATGTTCATGCATAAAAGTTTCACATGACATTGATACCAGAGACAAAACATAGAGATAAGACACATGCATCCGTGATTCAACATTAAACATCACCACCATAATTGGCACAAGAGTCAACAAGAGAGAGAGGAGCTAAGATCCTATCCTTATTCTAACCATAAGAGGCTATTAGTGAAACCAAAGGAAAGAAGAGCATAAGGAAAGGTTATAAACCTATGGGACATCTAAGATTAGTAGCTTAATACCTAAACAAACCACATTCAAAGCTTAAAACTACTGGTGAAATCATCAGATATAATATCAATGAAGTCGTCATCGAATGTTTTTTATCCCATGAGAGGAATGGAAAACATCGAGTAAACCTAAGAGGGAGAAATCATGGTCTTACGACCAAGAGATCGGGTAAGGGAGTTAGTTACGCGAGGGGAAGGTATTAGCACCCCACATGCTCGTAGTACTCTACAGTATCCACTTCTACTTTCTATCTAATGGGTGTGAGTAACTATTTACAACCAATGTCTAAGGTAAAATGAATGAATGAAAAGTATTATGTACAAAAAGAAAGGTTTTTTAGTTGTGCTTGCCACGGTTGTGAACCTTTAGTGCCTACATACCCCATTCGTGCAATTAGGGATCAAAGCACTATGTAGTTCTCCTCAAAAAAATTGGTGGGTTGCAATGTTTTTTATTAGAAATTCCATTTCGCATCCTTAAGATTACAATTTGTGCTTGGCGTTATAGCATATCGAAAGACTTATGCTCGACCGCTTGCACACTTAACAACTCGCTTGGATTTAAAAGGAACACCCTTATCGAAAAGGTTTTCTTAGAAAAAGGTCCGAAGACAAAAATGTTAAAAGTTGGTGGATTGTTTTTACCTTAGCAAAAGGATTTAAGTTTATTAACATGTTTTGAGATTTGATAAAGAAAAAGGTTTTAGTTTTATTATGCAAAAGTGGAATGAAAATATCTAAGGGGGACTACCTATCTCTATCCCTAATGTTATCATACAAAGGTGTCCCTATGTCAAGGATGAAAATGGAATCTCTACCTATATTGACATGCATGGATGACTATCTTGTTGTCTAAGCTCGAAAGCTACCCTAGCCGGGCGGTCCTAGGGGAAAATATCCTAACATCCACCTTGGTTTACCAACCAAGGGATACAAAGGGAGGATGCAAGCAAGTGCTTTGGGAAAAGCACATAAATAATGAAATGCACAAACAAATGATACATGGAAGCATGGGGAGGGGAGGAAAGAAAGACCATAGCCAAGGGTGGCGAGTCACCCGAGTCAACCAGGAGCTTTCTTTCAGTGTGAAAGACCATAGCCAAGGAGGGCGAATCATTCGAGTCAACCAGGAGCTTTCACATGTGGGAATGGAATTCACGCCTTGATATGAATTACCAAGTGCAAAGAGTATATGTGTGCGAGTATCAGCGTGTGACGACGTGAACTCCAAACAAGGAATGGAGGGTCAAAATAAGGAACCATTGCCACTATATATATGACTCGACAAAGGAAATTTTCACGATTCACGTGAGCTGGGATGACACAGACTAAATTGGACGGGGGTTGGATGCAAACCCTTTTTGCATGCCTTTCTCGTGAGGAATTTTCCTAAATGGATCTTTAAATAAACCAAAGGAGTTCCTCACATGCTCCAACAACAGAATCCTCATAATGCATCTCTATTCCTACTTCTCATGGCAAGGAAAGCGGTAAACACCCTACTTCTCATGCTCTCTTGAAAAGCAATAAAAGAAAGTTGTAAAAGGGTAAGAAAATACCAAACGGATAACAATCCGTGAAAGCTATAGCAAATAGCAAATAATCCGAAAAACTTTGTTAACTAATGACAAGCAATAAATAAATACAGTAAGCAATGCGTAGGAGCATCAAATAAGCATGATAGAAATGTGTGCCATACACATCCGAATATTGATAGAAAACCTACAGAGGTTAACCATCCAGACAATACAAGTGGAGAAAGCATAATGTCATATGCACAAAATATAAGACGTGTATCATACACATCCGTCCGACGAGACACCTGCATCAGATAACCATCCATGTAAATTCAAGTCAATAATGCACAACGACATATGCATAGGGCAAGGAGTGTGTATCATACACATCCAAGTCAAACCCAAAAATCTGCATGAAATACATTAACCAATGTATCGAGGCAAACCAAAATGGAATGTGTATCGTACACATCTGTGTAACCAAAACACATGCATAAAATACATTAACCAATGTATAATGGCAAACAAAACATGTATCGCACACATCCGTACAACAAAACCTGCACAAAAATACATTAACCAATGTATAGCGGGAAAGAGAACGTGTATCGTACACATCCGTACAACAAAACCTGCACAAAAATACATTAACCAATGTATAATAGCAAATGGAATATGTGTCAACACATTCGTACAATAGAACCTTCATAAAAATACATTAACCAATGTATAATGGCGAATAGAATGCGGGATGACACATTCGTACAATAGAACCTGCACAAAATACATTAACCAATGTATAATGGCAAACAGAATGTGTATCATACACATCCATACAACAAAACCCGCACAAAAATACATTAACCCATGTATAATGGAAAACAGAATGTGTATCGTACACATCCGCAACAAAATCTGCACTAAATACATTAACCGATGTATAACGGCCAACATAATATGTGTCGAAACATCCGTACAACAAAAACCTGCACCAAATTACTTATGTAAAAAGAATTCAGGGCCATGGAATATAATCTCATGTATCGAACTCAAAAATTGAATTAAAAGTAATGAGTCAAACAATTTTTTCGATAACATAATCAAGCGTTAATTATGTAATCGGAAACTACCTCAAAGTACCTTGCATAATTAACAAACATGTTAGAATTAACAAGGCAAAACAGTATAGAAACCATGTGAAAATCAATCCGATAATCAACAAATGAAATGCAACAAGCAAACATCTTCTTGGATTTGATCTAGATGTATGGGATATTATAGTTGATGTACAAGAACCACCATAAAGAAAGAATAGTTCTTCTTAGTGCAATATCTTATACAAAGTACAAAAAGATCACAAATAAAGAGACTGTTAAGTCTATCTTTGATTCTCTTCAGATGACTCACTAAGGAAATGCTCTAGTCAAGGAAACAAAGGTGTTGGCCATAATCCATAAATAAGAAGCTTTTAGAATGGAAGAAGATGATTTTGTGGAAACAATGTTTTTAAGATATCAAATGCCTGTTGCAGGATTTAGAGTTCTGGACAAAGGATATACTACTGCAGATCGCGACAAAAAGATTATCAAAAGTCTTCCTGTCAAATGAAGACCCATGGTAACTGCTTTGAAACTGGTGAAGGATTTAAACAACACTATTCTTAAAGATATCATGAGATTGAGATTGAGCTTCAACAAGATGAACCTAAAAAGAAAGGTAAATCCATTGCTCTCAATTCTAAGCCTAATAAGACAAAGGCTTATCAAGTAAAGGAGGAATCCATAGAGTCTGAAGAAGACTCAAATGAAGATGAACTATCTTTGGTCTCTAAAAGAATAAATCAGATGTGGAAACACAGGCAAAGTAAGTTCAAAGGATCAAGAAGATTTAAGGGCAGGAAAGAGTCTACATAAGGTCAAGGAAAGGATTCTGAAAAGGAAGTCAATTTTTAGGAATGTCAAGAACCTGGGCATTACAGAAATGATTGTCCTAAACTCAGAAGACAAAGAAAATCTAAGAAGGTCTTCAAAGCAAAGAAAGGACTCATGGAAACATGGGATGATTCAGACTCAGAGGAAGAAGACTCTGATGGAGGATATGCCAATGTAGCTCTTACGACAAAGATCAGAATCAACAAATCTGATGACGAGTCAAACTATGATGATGACATAGAAGTATTCCTTTCCTTATCATGTTAAGATTCTATTGCATCACTATCACAGACACAAAAGGAAAATTATAACCTCAACTACCATGCACATAACTTACACATCTATACTACTACACATTGATCCAAAGGGGTCAGAACCTCTAGAAAGACTAACGAAAAAAGACCCAAGAATGGGTACCTAAGTGAGTGCAAGTGTGAAATTATATGTTCATGCATCAATGTGTCACATGAGAGTGAGACCAAAGACAAAACATAGAAATAATACATATGCCTCCGTGATCCAACATTAAACATCACCACCACAATTGGCACAAGAGTCAACAAGAGAGAGATGAGCTAAGATCCTATCCTTATTCTAACCCTAAGAGGTTATTATTGCAACCAAAGAAAAGGTGAGCATGAGGCAAGGTTAGAAACCTATAGGACATCTAAGATCATTAGCTTAATACCTAAGCAAATCACATTCAAAGGATGAAACTATTGGTGAAATCATTAGATAAAATATCAATGAAGTCTCCATCTAACATTTTTTATCCCACGAGAGGAAAGGAAAACATCGAGTAAACCTGAGAGGGAGAAATCATAGTCTTACGACCAATAGATCAGGTAAGGGAGTCAGTTACGCGAGGGTAAGGTATTAGCACCCCACACGCCCAAAGCACCCCAAACCCAAAAACCTACATGAAATACATTAACCATAAACCCTCAATCAATTTCTTGAATTGTTGCACTTACACGATTTGAAAATCATTTTTCAAAAGTAGGGTTCATTTGTTTTTATTCGAATTCAGTCACCCTACACTTAAAATAAATGAAATTAATTTTCACCATCGCGTTCCTGGTCAAATTTGGAGCAAGTTTGATGTTTGAATCGTTCAATTTCATTGAGAAATGAGAGAGATACAAAATCAAAGCTTGAGGAAGAAGAAGATGGAGCTTGGCGCGTTTTCTGATTTTCCAAAAATTCAAATATTTCATTAATAATATTATTAACTGAATTGAAATAAATAAACGGATGTATAGCCACCCCAGTGGTAGAGCGCGCGCCTTTAAACAATTGTTTATATATTGCTTTCATAATCCTTTGTATATATCCATGTACACTAGCTTTAATTGCTTGTTTTTAAACACTTGTTTATATATTTCCTTCATAAACTCCTATGAATGCATACACACACACACACTTTATCATATATATACTTGTTCATATACTTGTTCATGTTTATTTATATCATTACAACTAGTATAACAACTAGGTTCCCCATAGCATCCTCTTGGGCTTCGTACAAAAGAACTCCCTCATTGAGTTAGCCTCTTCTTGGGCTTCTTACAAAAGAACTCCCTCGTTGAGTTAGCCTCCTCTTGTGCTTCGTACAAAATAACTCCCCTATTGAGTTAGCCTCCTCTTGGGCTTCGTACAAAAGAACTCATTCGTTGAGTTAGCCTCCTCTTGGGCTTCGTACAAAAGAACTCCCCTGTTGAGTTAGCCTCCTCTTGGGCTTCGTACAAAAGAACTCACTTTTTGAGTTAGCCTCTTCTCACTTGTTGAGTTAGCCTCCTCTTGGGCTTCGTACAAAAGAACTCCCCTATTGAGTTAGCCTCCTCTTGGGCTTCCTACAAAAGAACTCCCCTATTGAGTTAGCCTCCTCTTGGGCTTCGTACAAAGGAACTCCTTCGTTGAGTTAGTCTCCTTTTGGGCTTCGTACAAAAGAACTCCCATGTTGAGTTAGCCTCCTCTTGGGCTTCGTACAAAAGAACTCACTTGTTGAGTTAGCCTCTTCTTGGGCTTCGTACAAAAGAACTCACTTGTTGAGTTAGCCTCCTCTTGGGCTTCATACAAAAGAACTCCCCTGTTGTGTTAGCCTCCTCTTGGGCTTTGTACAAAAGAACTCCCTCATTGAGTTTAGCCTTTTCTTGGGCCTCATACAAGAAAATGACCTAGAAATATCTAACAACCTCCTATTGGGCTTCCAATACAAAGAATCACCTTCGCTAGAATATAACCCTAAGAGTATGGTTTCCTGGTGAAATAACTCTTAAATCCAAGCCAACCATACCCTATATCCTCCTCTTGGGATCACAATACAAGGATCCTCGATGTCCCTAGGAAAACCTCCTCTTGGGATCACAATACAAGGACCCTCGATGTCCCTTGGATAGCCTCCTCTTGGGCTAATAATACAAGAACCCACAAGTTTCTTAAAAGCATTCCCCTAATCAATAACAAAATAGTTCTCCTAAGAGATAAGACATGAATCATCTCTATGGAAGAAGTATCTCATCTATAGCATCACATTCAAATCAAACATTTTTCAAAATAACACTTTTTCAAACAAATCATCTTTTTTAATTGTAAGTGGCAACGCTTGTACACTCAAGCAAAACTCCCAATGCTTACAATGAAAGATTCGATGTTTTTTCAAACATGTTTCTTAACTTGTAAGTGGTAAAGCTTGTACACTCAAGCAAAACACCCAATGCTTACAATGAAAGATTTAAATTTTCAAAAACACATGTGATGAAATAGATTAGATACATTTTCATTAAGATGACACTTGTCATTGTCTCTTAAAAATTTTGCTTCCACTAGCACACAAATGGGAACTATGATTGCTCTGACTTTCTCAACCTCCTTTTGAGAAAGGGAAGCATATACCCTGTATTATCAGTAGAACATGCTTTACAGGTGATTAAACTCATAGTACTTACCCAAGTTTGGTTCTTATCGTTGACCTCATGCTCGTGACTCTGAACGCTTGAACCTATTTTGTGTGTAACCATGTTTGTGTCTTTGTGGATTCCATGCATTCATGCATTTTTCCATTTTTTCTCTTTCCATAAAATTTCCAATGAATTTAGAGAATTTTTCTTTGCAAACATTCTAGGTTAGAGTGATGGATTTGAGAAGAAGAAACACCAAGAGATACAGTTTTAGATTTCCTGATGTGAAACAGTTAAAAGAGTTAGCATCCTTGGTAAAAGATCCCTCGGATTTCAGAAAATGCAATGGAACTCTTTTAACTATCTTGAACACTAACGTTGATGAAGTACTTCTTAAAACCTTGGTTCAGTTTTACGATCCTGTTTATCATTGCTTCACTTTCCCTGATTACAAGTTGATGTCTACTTTGGAAGAGTATGCAAATCTTTTAGGTATCCTAGTGTCTGACAAAGTTCCTTTCAATGGTTTGGAAGCCATTTCGAAGCCACAAGTCATTGCAACAATGACTCACTTAAGGAAATTTGAGATAGACAAAAACTTGACCACTAAAGGAAATCTCTTAGGACTAACTTCAAAGTTTCTAATAGAGAAAGATTTTAGTTTTGCTGAAGCCGGTAGCATGGTAGCTTTATAGGCTATTTTAGCTTTACTCATTTATGGGTTGGTTTTGTTTCCTAACGCCAAAGACTTTGTTGATATCAATGCCATAAGGATCTTTTTTATTAGAAATCTTGTTCCCACTTTTCTTGGTGATACGCATTTCTCTATCCATCATAGGAATCATCAATGAGATGGAATTATTATGTGTTGTGTGCCTTTGTTGTTCAAATGGATTGTTTCACACTTGTCTAAGTCTCCTATCTTCAATGAAAAGAAAACTAGTTGGCATTGGCCTCGAAGACTCTTGTCTATTACTAATGACGATATTCATTGGTATACTTTGGCCTATAATGAGATGGAAATCATTGAAAGTTGTGGAGAGTTTGCCAAAATACCTCTCATTGGTAAACAAGGAGGAATTAACTACAACCCATTCTTGGAAATACGTCAACTTGGGTATGCAAACTCAAGTAAACCCCTTTATCTTACAGTAGAGGGTTACTTTTATCATGAAGGGGAACATTCCCAGGGTTTGAAAGCCTAAATGATAAGAGCTTGGAACCATATTCGAAGGAAAGAAAAAAGTGATGTACGGAATTGTGTAGCCATGGAAATATACACATGTTGGGTAAAGAAAAGAACGAAGGAATTTCAAATGCCTTATGCTTATGAAGAACCCATGTTCCTAGTGATATCTAAATCGACCACCATTCCCATTGAGACTATGGGAGAATACCAAGAAGCTTTGGCTAAGATGAGGCTAGAGAAAAATGTTTGGGAAGACAAATTTCTTAAGTCTAACTTTGCGAATGTGAAGCTTAAGAAACAGGTCAAAGATCATGAAAAAACGCTCTACTTTCAAGAGGAATGGCTCATGGAGAAAGATGAAAAAATTCGTCGAACAGATGACGCGATCAAGAAATATATCAAAGAAAGAAAAAGAAAGCTTGAAGAATTGACAAATGGCACGCCTGCTCCCGACGAGTGGAAGAACGTTGATAACAAACTAAAAGCCGAGAAAGTTGAATTGAAAGCTTACTCTGGGAAAGAGATCTTGAAGTTGAAGTTGCATCAAGCATTTGTTTCTTCATCCGATGAAGATGCTTGATTAGGATAGTTTAGATTTTATTTTTCATTCTCTTTGTTGTAAGAGCTATTCTCCAAAAAAACATGTTGTAATATTTCGTTGATATATCAATAAAATGAGAGTTTTATGTTCAAATGTTCACAAGAAATTTCTCTTTTAAAAAAAAATCTTTGGAAAAATCATTTCTTCTCTTTTGCATTTCATAATCATGCATCATCTTGCATTTCAAGTTTCTTATCTAGAGTCTTATCTTTTGGAATTTTCTCCAGAGATCGTCAAGTTATCATGCCTTAGAGTTTCCCGACTACGTTCACAGTCTGCTCACAGATACAATACTCGTGCAAATAGAAAGAAAGTAATGGAAGATTTCAAACAAGAGAATATTGAGCTTCTTGGTACAGTAACCACACTTCAAGAGGAAGTGGAAAGACTCAATTATTTGGTGAACTCATTGGTAGCTGTGCAAAATCAGCAACCACCACCTAGCTGTCAAATTTAAGCAACATTGATTTCAGAAATCACTACTACTCCAGTTTCTGCTGTCGCAGTTAGTAATCCGCTTTTTACTATGCCAAAGGGTTATCCTCGGGGAATTCCTTTCAACTTCGGTATAGGTTTTCGTCAAAATGCTTCTTAAGTACTGGCAACCACAACTGAGGTTTCAACTTTGCAAAATCCAGTGTTCACTCCACATCCTGGTGTAACCTTTCCTCAAGTCACTATGTCGGTTTCTCAACCAATTGTGACAAATTCAACTCCTCTGATTCACAATATTCCTTATGTGAAAAACGAAGTTTATCATGATCTTGGCGACAATACGGATCCTTGTGGCCATATGGAAGATCTCCAAGAACAGTTCAATAAGATGCAGTTAGAGATTTAAACTATCCGTGGAAAGGATTTGTTTGGGGAAAATGCCCGTGATCTGTGTCTAGTCCCCAATGTAAGAATACCAGCCAACTTCAAAGTCCCCGACTTTGAGAAGTATAGAGGCAAATATTGCCCACAAATCCATCTTGTGATGTAAGTTAGGAAGATGTCTACTCACAATGACAATCATCAATTTCTCATTCACTACTTTCAAGACAGCCTTACTGGCTCCGCTCTAAAGTGGTACATGGTATTGGATAGTACTAACATTAAAACTTTCAACGACCTAGGCGAAGCTTTTGTTAGAAAATATAAGTACAATTTGGACATGGCTCCAGATCGAGACCAACTCAAGCAATGTCTCAAATAGATAAAGAGACTTTCAAATAGTATTCCCAAAGATGGAGGGAAATCGCTGCTCAAATCAATCCACCATTGGAAGAGAAAGTGATGACCAAGATCTTCTTGAATACTCTTGGCCCTTTCTATTATGAGCGTATGATAGCCAGTGCTCCAAATGATTTCACCAAGATGGTAAACATGTGGATGCGATTGCAAGAAGGAGTCTGAGTAGGACGTTTGACCAAAGAAGTTGGATCTTCAAGTGGAACCAAGAAATTTGGAAGTGGTTTCCCAAAGAAGAAAGAACAAGACGTTGCAATGGTATCCCAAGGGATACCAAGAAGAAACATTAATCATAGACGACAGGTAGCCGCTATCGCACCAGTTGTTAGTTCAACTTCAAACACGGGATTTACCCCATAATTTCAGCAACAAAATCAACAGCCTCGACAACAGGCTCATCCATTCAACAATAATCAGAATCATGCTCCTAGAATTTTACAGTTTGAACCAATTCCGATTTCTTACACGAAATTATATCCTACTTTAATTGAGAGGAATCTTTTTCAAACCAGAGCACCACCGCCAGTTCTCGATAAGTTACCTTGGTGGTACAAAGCTGATGCGTCTTGTCCTTTTCACCAAGGGGCACCTGGACATGATCTTGAACATTGCATAGTTTTAAAGTCTGAAGTTCAAAGATTGCTTAGAGCTAACCCACTTTCTTATAAGGGAAGATCTAGTTCAGATGCATGCCACTTTCTGCATAATGGGTGGTTTTTCTCGACACAACTACGGATGTTGTAGGATTTGTTCTAGATATTCTCGTGGATGTTCTACTGTAAAAATAGATCTTTAGCGACTAATGGATAATGGAGACATTGGAATCCTCAGAAATAGGAATGAGAATGAAGTGAATATGAAAGGATGTTATCTGCATGAGCTTTTAGTCTCAGATATCAACTCGGTAATACCTGAAGTAAACTTCATCATTCCTCATTTCAATATGCCAGAGCGCATAGAAATTACCTACAACAGTCCAAGGGTTCCTATTTCTTCTTTGATCATTTGTCTACCTGGACCTGTTCCTCATGACCCTGACAAAGCAGTTCCCTACCAATACAATGCAACAATGATGGAAAATGGGAAAGAAGACCTCATACCTACTCTTTCATCCGTAGTTAACATCGTCAGACTAAGTTGAGTAACTAGGAGTTGGCGTGTGCATACCCCGTTGCCACCAAAATAGCCTATCGCTCCTGCAGCTAGGCAAAGTTCTACCGATGTACCTATTATGAATCCTGTGGGAATTCCCGTTGGTAATCCAGACTTAAAAATTGGTCTGTCCGATGGAACCAATATCAATCCAGACTTTGATGAAATTCTAAAGATGATCAAGAAAAGTGAGTACAAGGTTGTGGATCAACTGATGCAAACTCCTTCCAAAATCTCAATATTGTCTTTGCTTTTAAATTCTGAAGCCCATCGAGAGGCCCTGATGAGAGTTTTGGATCAAGCCTTCGAAGATCATACTGTAACTACAGATCTATTTGGTGGAATCGTAGCCAACATAACGACTTGCAACAATCTGAGATACAGTGATGAAGAACTCCCTAAAGAGGTTAGGGGTCACAATTTTGCTCGTTTTCCAAAACCTATTCTTGCTCGTTTGTCTTACAAAGGAACACCTATGAAATTCAGTGGTGTAGTAGTCAAAGCTTTTGATGGATCAATAAAATCTGTTATTGGAGAAATCGACCTTCCGATGACGATTGGTCCGCATAATTTTCTAGTCACCTTCCAAGTTATGGACGTTCAAGCCGCCTATAGCCGTTTTCTAGGTCGACCATGGATACCTGAAGCTGGAGCAGTAACATCTAAGCTCCACCAAAAATTGAAAGTCGTAACAAATGGAAAGTTGGTAACCATTAGTAGGGAGCACGCCTTTTTGGTAAGCCACTTATCCACTTTCTCTTTCATCACTGTTGACGATGTAGAAGGAACACGGTTCTAAGGTCTCTCGTTAGAAGATGAATCTATCAAGAAAAATAGATTATCCATCTCCTCTTATAAAGAAGTAGCACAGATAGTGAAAGACGCTACTGCCACCGGTTGGGGACAAGTTGTGATTCCTGTCAACAACGAAACCAAAAAGGGACTTGGATTTACTCCAGTACTATTAAAAGCCACTAAGAAGGATGATACTCTTCGTCCAATCAAAGAAGTATTCCACAGTGGAGTTTTCCTTAGCCTTGTTCCTTAATAGGTCAATGTCCTTATTGAAGAAGGCACTGAAGAAAATCGCTCTGGTTCTAAAGAATGCAAGACTTATCTCAATGACTCTGGATACATATCTCAGGAAGAACAATATACATCATTTTATCCTCCTTCAGATAAGTTCGAAGGTATGTTTCATCAAGATGATAAAGAAGAAATTCCATCTATCCCACCCGAGGTTTGGGATACCTTGGGGCAGCCAAGTGGAAAATTTGATTTCATGGTAAAATATACCGCCCCTGAAATTTCAAGAATTTCAATCGAAGACATCCAAACAACTGGATGGGAAGATCCGCTTAAATATCTCAGTCAACCAGAAAAGGCCTACATTCCCTCTCAATCTCATCATCCATTTGAGATCACGACTGAAGATCATTGCTTCAATACACTTGCCAAAGTTGTTGAACCTGAATTTGTTTATTCCCAGATAAATGCAAGTTTTGGAGACGATTGGGAAGATGGTCCTGAAAATTACTTGGAAAGTGTCTCTGATAACGAGTCTCTTCATCCAGAAGACTAGGAATTACATCTTAAAAGTCCAGAATACATGTCGCCTGAAGACACATATACCTCATTTTACACTCCTCGACCTATCGAACATGCAGAGGAAGATCGCCTTACCAGTACAAAGGACAAGGTTAACAAACCAGAGCCTTCAAGTCCTACTCGACCAATGGTAAACATCATCACTGAAGATGATACTAAAGGAAAACTGCTGAAAAATATAGTCTACCAAGGAGTTCGTCACTATTGGAAAGTTGTTGAAGCTCCGACTGTTGTTCACTGTTCAAAGTAGTCATCTCGCTTTTATTTTGAACTCTCGCCCATCCCAAGGGGTCATACCCCAAAATTTTCCCTCCTACTTCTCAAAACATTTCATACATCCATACATACTCAAGGATTCCTCAAGGGTTGATCAGACAAACCCTCTCCTAGACAATCAACCCAAACTAGGGTTTGGCAATTCTCAGATCAAAATGGACTTCCAACATCTCCAATGGTCATCATGCCTCCTCATATGCTTCAAAGATTCTCCATGTCAAGTTTCAAGCCTCACAAGTCAAGTTTCCTCAGACAATTGCTCAGATGGTTGAAAATCAGTTGTATTGGACAAAAAGTCAACTGTGGTCAACATATAGTCAAACTTCCTGATTTTTTTGTCAACATCCTCATTTTGAAGTCACATTCATCATTTGATCAAGGGTTGATCATGATTCATCAAGAAAACTCAAGATTTGCTCAAAAGTCAAACTTTCCAAATTAGGGTTTTTCAATAAAAGGTCAACTGAACTTTGACTGAGCATAACTTCTTCATACTTTCTCAAAAAAATTACCACCGCCTCTCATTTTGAAGGAAATTCAATTCTCTACAACTTCATGTCTCACAAGAATGTTCAAAAAATGCTTCATTCGGAAGGTATGGGTCAAAACATTACAGGTCCTTTTCAAAATCAACAAAAAGTCAACTTTTTGTTTTGAAGATTTATTGAGCATGGAAACTCCAATTGAGATGAAACCAAAGATGTTGTTTAGAGGACACCTATATCTTTCGAAAAAGTCCAAGAACACTCAAAAATGTGGAAAATTGAGCAAAGTACACCTTACAGAAGTTGGGCATTTTTGAACAATTGCACAAAAGGAGATATTTGTCAAAATCCAATTTTTTCCAAATGGGCCTATAACTTTATGATCCAAACTTGGTCATAATATTATTTGTGACCTATTGATGCCTTGCCATGACCACATTCTATTTTTTTGATTTATTTTTGAAATTAAAACCATTTAATTCAAATTTAAATTATATAAAATATGAAAACAAGATATATTTTCAAATGGATTGGATTTTTATCAAACTTGAGGTCCAAGATAGCCCACACAACTTGCCAAATTCGTGCTAGCTTGCATATGGAAGAGAAAATCAAATTTTCAAAGATTTGATTTTATTTGAAAGGAAATTATTTTTGCATTCAAGACAAGATCTTTTTTCACTCTCTTTGCACTCACTCTTCACTCTATAAATACCCAGCATATTGCCAAGAACAAAGGACGGAAACCCTATCCCTACAAGCAATCCTTATTTCCAAATTTTTTCTCAAAATTGCAAGAAATCATGTTCCATTCTCCAGCCGTTTTCAATCCAATTTAAGCATTTTATTGTGTCCCTGAGGTTCCCAGGGATCGTTCCCAATCCTTACATGAAGCCAAGCCATCCAGAATCGTGTTATCTAGCTCTCACCGGTTTGAACTTTTCCCAATTTCGATTCCTGTATTTCATGCATTGCTAACTATTTTCATGTGTTTATTTGAGTTCAGGATATTCATTAGAGTGTATTTGATGCATTACATGCAAGTTTCCACGTAGAAATCTCATAATACCATTGCTAGGGTTTTTAGAGCTGTGAGTTTTGAAATACGAGTTCCAGGCCGTTTCAGGGGAAAAGAATGGCACCATCGTGCTCGCAATGGTCGAGTTAGTCGATATGGGCTTTTGTTTCGCTTTGAATGATGCGTTTTGCAGGTTTTTCAGGTTGATACTCACCGGAGAAGACGATCGGAGCTAGGGCTTCGGCGTCGCTGACCGGTTGACTCCATTTGGCTGCAGGCGTGGCAGTTTGGCTCGTTCCGATTTGTTCATTCGTAGATGACTGGGGCCCGCGTGCTGACTGTGTTTTGAATTCAAACTTAGGACACGTATTCCTTTATAATCACACCTTTGCAATTTCCAAACACCAAGTGCACTGTGGCTCAGTGGTAAAGGCGTGTGGATGTGCAGATTCTCTCAATGGTCATGGGTTCGAACCTGGTCAGGACCAAATGTTTTTTACTCTTTTGAAAACTAACATATCTTTCTTATTTTTCTTTAATATTTTTCATGCATTTTAATTTATCTTTAATATTTTTTATCATGCATCTAAAAAACACCAAAAATATTTATTTTTTGCATAATCATCAAAAAAATGCTTATTTAATTTTTAATATTAAAATTATTATTTTTGCATGCATATTTAATTTAATTAATAATTAATCATTTAATTGACTTTTAATTGTTTTTAAATTATCAAATCAATTCCAAAAATTACCAAAAATTTATCCTATCATATTAATGTCATCACTAACGTAAAACCTTTTTCCTCATTCAAAAGTGTTTATTTTTACTAACATTTTCTTCTTATGCAATTTTCTCGTATTTCCCGATTTTGTATCTGTTCACAGGTTGTACCGTTTCGGACGATTTTTCTCGCTTTCCTTTTTCAATTATGTAATTGCCTATGGGATGTAATAGTTTAATTAGGACTTTTATTTTCCGCACTCTCATTATGTATCTGCCCCAAAGCCATGTAATAGCGTAGGACATTTACTTTCCGCAATTTACTTTCCGCAATTTACTTTCTGCACCCTATAAACTGCTAGTAATTAGGCGTGTATGGCAAAATAAAAACGGACATAGATCACCTATAATCTCCAAGATAAAAATATCTGAATCAACACACTCTTTTCACACATGCACCCCTTAGGGTAATTCCCTCTCGTTGCCTTTACGAATTCAAATGGTCAAGTCCCCTCGAACGTAAGGATATTCCTACAAGTTGCCTTCTATGACCACCCGATGTCCCTTCGAATGTCCCGCTTACATCCAACGAATAAGGTTACCTACCAACTAATGGTATGGATAGCACTATTCTAAAGGAACGTAAACAACACGAAAATGACCATTCTGAGTAGGTAATAAGACTTTTAGTTGCTTGCTCTATCAAAATACTTTTTACACCTCACACTTTTGTCAAAGTTCAAACTCTTTTCAAAAAGAAACATTTCCAAACACTTTGTATACATTCCTACATGAATCATTACAAAGTCAAAGCGAAATGCCTTTTCAATACATTTTTCAAACACACAGAAAGCACAATTTTAAAGTGATCTAAGAGCAACTAAGAGCCCGTAGAAAACTACGGATGAAAGGGGGTGCTAATACCTTCCCATTTCATAACCTTCTCCCTTACTCAGAATCTAACGAAGGTCTTTTCCTGTTCTTTTCACCTTCCCTTAATTGGATAAAAGAAAAGTTGGTGGCGACTCTTGCTATCCGCACATTAAAATCTCAAAGTCAATTCATTGTATTACAGAACTGGCGACTCTGCTGGGGAAACACCCTAAAGAGAGAATACCTTTAGGGATTTCTAGATCACTTTACTGCTTTCTGTTTGACTTGTATGCTTTATCTTAAGGGTTGCTTGGGTATTATACTTGTGGGGGATCCTACACCCAGGTCCAGGTTTCCTTAGGTAAGTAGCAATAAATCGTCATGACTGCTAGACGATATCGAAACGGTCAACATGATGGCTACGTTAGTGTGACACTGGATGTCCCGATACTCTTCATTTCAAAGTCGAGGATAGTATTTGGCTTCGGGTGTCATCAAGCACTAACTAAACTTTTAGAACCTTAATTGACCCATCTTGGCCATTAGAAGGTAGTGAGATGGCGGCTTTGGTGTAGACCGAGGTTGGTTGATACCGATTCTACGCTCATTAAGATCGACTTTGGGATATTTTCGTCGACCACTTGGTAGTCGTATTGGAATAAACGCCTACGAAAGATCAATGATGTGAGATTCCTAGAACCCTTACGATTATAGGACAGATGAACCAACTCAAACTTTTGGTAGGGTAAACACCTATACCTCATGCAAGCCTTAAACCTAGGCTCATTGTGTGAATTGTTTGTGTGTGCTAAACATGACATCATGACATCATCGCATTGCATATCATTTCTAACTATTTCAAGGGCCTAGGATTTATCTTTGCTCTTTTGTAGGAATTATGGCTTCTAGAAAGACTATCCGAATCAACTTCATGGGTATACCTTCTCACTCAAAGAATTGGTTTCGTAAATTCCGATCATGCTCGGTTGTCAAAAGACATGGTTATCTACTTGACTTGGTTATCTCGGTTTGAAGAAGATATGATGCACGAAACACCATTGCTTCACATTCCCAGGTTATCAGTTAGTTCCTACCTTGGAAGAGTTCTCTAAGCTACTTGGGATACCTATTCTTGACCAAATGCCATTCACCGGTCTAGAAAAGGTTCCTAGGTACGAAGACATCGCATCGGCATTACATCTAAAGCGCTCAGACATTGAAGCCAATTGGGAAACAAGAAGCGGAGTTAAGGGTTTACTTGCTAAGTTCCTGATAAAGAAAGCCCGAGAATTCCTCAAAGTTATGAGTTTCCATGCATTTGAAGATATTGTGGCCTTGTTAATCTATGGTTTGGTTCTATTTCCTAACTCGGATCAATTCATAGATGTCAACACCATCAAATTGTTTCTTACTCGTAATCCAGTGCCTACCTTACTTGGAGATATTCTGCATTCTCTCCACACTCGTACTACTAAGAGACAAGGAACTCTCATGTGTTGCATACCGTTGCTTTCCAGGTGGTTTATTTCGCACCTTCCTCCATCAGTTTTGAAGAACGAGCAAAGGTTGAAGTGGTCTCAAAGGCTAATGTCACTCTCTCATTCAGATATCCGTTGGTGTCTTGTCTCTCAAAAGGACTTCACATTCATTGAGCGTTGTGGAGAATTCCCTAATGTACCACTACTTGGTATAAGGGGAGGTATTACTTACAACCCTTCCTTAGCTCTACGTCAGTTTGGTTTTGCTCGAAGAGATGGTCCTCATGATATGCTTCTTCAAGATATTGTGTTCGACTACAATCACGATCTCCAGAATTATCGACGAAGGTTCATACACGCTTGGGGCATGGTAAAGAAGACTGATACCAAGACTTTGGGATACCAAAACTCCATTCCTTGGGAACCTTACCTCAAATGGGTGAGAGCTCGAGCTCAAAACCTCATGATGCCATTCACACCTGTTTTACCAGTAATTATGGAACCTGTTGCTATAGGTGACGTACCATATACTGTCCTTCATCCTGACATGCCTACTGATTTTGAAGACTTGAAGAGATCCTTGATTCAACTTAAAGAAGAAAGGGATACATTTGAAGCTCAGTGCTAAGTAAGCGAGAAGAAGGTACTAGAGTTGACCAAGCTACTTCACGAGGAGCGAAACATCAACGCCTACCTCGGCACCAAGAGGAAGCGCCCGTGGGAGACTTAGAGCTCTAGGATTTTATGCTTTTATTGTTTTGAACTATCTTTTGTACTTAAAAAGAAAAAGAATAAAAAGAGAACTAATAAATGTTTGTTCGTGCTTGTTTAACAAATTTAAATCTCTAAGGTCCTTGAAAACATTGCATTGCATTTGCATAAACATCGCATATCATGGCATAACATCTCATAACAGGTACATCGAAGATTGGTTTTCTCATTTTCTCACTATTTATTTTAGCAGAAATGGCTCTTGAACAGACTGTCAAAGATCTCCGGGCTCAGAATGCTCAGTTCCAGCAGATGTTCACTAGCTTGATCCAAGGCCAAGAAGATCTGAAGAAGCTCATCAACAGAAAGAAGAGGGTTGTTGGTGTTCTCAACATGGGTAGACGTTACAAAGGTGGTCCTAAAGTGGTCAGTCGGATAGAGCTCTCAGAAGGAAGTGTCAAGACTGAGGGGAGTGTCAAGGGCAATGAAGAAGGCAGCCAGCGTGAGCCTGAGAAAGACAGAGAAGATCGCTATGATAATGACCAGTACTCTGATGAAGATAACAAGTACAAGCAACTTGAAGACCGTCTGAATGCTGTGGAAAATCTGAAGAAGTCAGGGCTGAATTTAGATGATATGAGTCTTATTCCTGGTGTGGTGATTCCTCCCAAGTTCAAAGTTCCTACTTTTGCCAAGTATGATGGCATTTCTTGTCCTAAGCTGCATTTGAAGTCCTATGTTCAGAAGATCAACCCCCACACTGATGACAGAAAGTTGTGGATGCATTATTTTCAAGAAAGTTTGTCTGGAACTCAATTGGAGTGGTATTATCAACTAGAGAATGACCGAATCCGTACTTGGAGTGACTTAGAAGATGCTTTATACAGACAATATGAGTACAATGCTGAATTGACGCCCACTCGCATGCAACTACAGAGCATGTCTATGGGTCGTGATGAGAAGTTCAAAGAATATGCTCAGAAATGGAGAGATCTAGCAGGCAGAGTTCAACCACCCTTGTCTAATAGGGAGTTGGTTGATATGTTTATGGGAACGCTGACAGGACCATTCTTCAATCATCTGATTGGAAACTCTTCAGCCGGATTCACCGAGCTGATATTGACAAGAGAGCATATTGAAGCTGGTATCAAGAGCGGAAAGATTTATGTAGAGTCGTCATCAAATGCTGCGAAGAGATCTTTTGGCGGTAAGAAAGAAGCCAATGTTGTGTATGGTCAGAAAAGCCGAGCCAAGACCGACCGTGCTCAATCTGTGGGGGCAATTGTGATCTCCAATCCTACATCAGCACAACCTCAGCGAGACAACGCGCGCAGCCAGAACGCACCACGAAGACAATTTACAAAGATCAACATGCCATTGTCGCAAGCCTTGCAACACATGTTGAAAGCAGAGCTTATTACTTTGAAGGATCCTCCTCAGAGTGTCAACACTTCCTCTCCGCGATACAATCCTAATGCTAAGTGTGCTTACCACTCCAATAGCCCAGGGCACGACACTGACAACTGTTGGGCTCTGAAGAACAAGATTCAAGATATGATCGAAGCTAAGCAGATCGAGTTTGACCCTCCCGTTGAGACTCCGAATGTGATCAACACGCCTATGCCTAACCATGACAAAAGTTCCAATGCTGTTGGTGAGGATACTTACGTTTTCAACATAGATGACTTGACCATTCCTCTGATGACTGTTAAGAGGAATTTGCTGCAAGCCGGTGTCAACCCAGGATGCCCAGAGAACTGTCGTTGGTGCCCGTCTGCACCTGATGGTTGTGCATGGTTGAGAAGACGTGTTCAGTGCATGATAGATAACCGTGAAATACTATTCCTAAAACCACCTGTGGAGAGTCTGTGTGAAGACATGTCTAACAAACTGAAGATCGAAGATGTGAATGAAGTCGCACCGTCTGCATGGGACACCTTAGGGCAGCCAAGTGGAAAGTATGATTACATGGTGAAGTATATTGTTCCTGAGAGCTACAAGATTCCTATTGAAGATGTTAAGGTGACCGGATGGGGAGACGATTTCCCAGAAGACTATGTTGATGTCAACACAATAAAGATTTCCTCTGTTGATCCTGTGCCTAGGGTGGCACCTCTCATCATTACTTCTCCTAGACCAGTTCCATATTCCTCCGACAAAGCTATTCCTTGGAACTATGGAGTCGAGGTTTACTATCATGGCATCAAGCAAGACCCTTTGACCATTGAAGATCTTACAGTTGAAGCTACCATTCTTGACATTGACAACATCACCGGATCAAGTAAGGTGACCAGAACCGGAAGGGTACTCTCTCCAGATATCTCTCCTCCAAAAGACACTGTGACTCCAGCTCGCATTCCAGCTATTCAACCAGTTCCCGAGACTAGAGGGAAAGAACCAGTGACTCATCCTGCTCAAACAGAAGTACCAAAGGAAGTTGCTGAAGACAACTCCAAACAAGAAATGGAGGAAATTCTGAAGATTATCAAGACGAGTGACTACAATGTTGTGGACTGCTTAGATGCATCTGCCCAAGATCTCCATGCTTGCTCGCTTGTGCTCGAGGCTCATGCTAAAGCCTTAGTGAAGTTTCTGAAGAATTCTCACGTGCCGCAAGACACTACTATCGATCAATTTGAAGTTTGTATTGCTAGTTGCCAACAACGGCCTAGACTTCTCTCGATGTCGATTTGACTCGCGAAAGAAACACAACAAAGCCTTGCACATCTCGTTGAATGCAAGGGCATTACATTGTCTCATATTTTGGTGGATACCGGCTCGCTTTGAATATCCTTCCAAGACCGCTTTTGATCGACTTGATGTTGAAGGGTTGGTTCAAACCCTGATATAATTGTGAGAGCTTTGATGGTTCTAAGCGAACAGATTGAGAGCTCATTCTACCAAAGTCGGTTCCGACTTTTGATTCCACTTTCTTTGTCATGGATATCCGTCCAGCTTATTTTTGCCTACTTGACGCCTTGATACATGGGGTAGGCCATCTACCTTACATCGGTAAATACCCGGTGAAGGGAAGGTTGTTACGATGTGGTGAAGAAGAATATATGGTCACCATCTACACCATTCGATACCTCGAGGTAGAGGGTGAATTCTTCGAGACTCCGCAAGCTTTTGAAACAATCCCAGTCATGCCCTGACTCTCCCCACTCCCGGTTACGCAAGTTCCTCCTAGGATGGCCTCGCTGAAAGATGCTCAAGCCGTTGTTGAAGAAGGAGGTACTATTTGGGGTCAGCCCCGATCTTCCTTTCAACCGACAAGACCGGTTTAGGCTTCACCATCAAAGGTCGAAGATGATACGTCACTTAACGTGCAACCAACTTCCTTTCCGCATCGCCCGTAATGGAATCCATGCTATAGAAGACACGACAACGAATTCGACATCAAGAATTGATCTTCCCGACTCAGACGACGGACTCAATTGGAAGATCAAGACGCCATACCAATATCCTTTAGACAGAGTAATTGCTCTTGTTTTGTTTTGCTTTTCAGATTTTCTATGTTTTGAACAATAAACTCTAAAGCCTAGTGCTCGCCCGGCATCATGGCTCGTTTGTGAGGGTTATTATCCTCATTTGCATATTTTCATTCAATAAAATCGTTGGACTTGATTTAATTGTTGCTTTTCTTTACTTTATAACCCCTTCAAAAGCTATGTGTTTCTTACACACACCCACGTGATACACTGCAGAATCACTCTGAATCTCGTTGATAACAACTATGCTATTGCTAAATAGGACTTCGATAATCCGATCTACCAAGCCGAAGACGAAAGTGAGGAAGATTGTGAAGTGCCAGGAGAACTTGTCGATGAAGAAGAAGAGTTATACAACCACACGATGAGCCACTGAGGTTGTGAATTGGGCACCGAAGATGTAAAGAGATCAAGATAGGAGTGGGTCTTGAGAACAGTGTTAAAGAAAGGTTGGTTCAGATGCTACGAGACTATATTGAGGTATTTTCTTGGTCATACGAAGACATGCCAGGTCTAGACATTGATATTGTGGTACACCGATTGCCGACAAAAGAAGGTTTTCTTCCAAGAAATGTAGGTCCGTCGATGCGCCCCGAGATGTCCGAGAAAATCAAAGTCAAGTTATGAAGCGCTCAACGCCGGTTTCTTAGTCATACTTCCTATCCATAGTGGGTGGCTAATGTGGTGCCTGTGCCCAAGAAGGATGGCAAGGTACGAATGTATGTGGATTATAGAGATCTGAACAAAGCGAGTCCGAAAGACGATTTTCCACTTCCTCATATTGATGTTCTGGTTGACAACACTGCCCAACATAAGGTCTTCTCCTTCATGGATGGTTTCTCCGGTTACAATCAGATCAAAATGTCTCCTGAAGACATGGAGAAGACTACTTTCGTTACACAGTGGGGCACTTTCTACTACAAGGTTATGCCGTTCGGACTAAAGAACGCGGGCGCCACTTATCAACGTGCTATGGTGACGTTATTTCATGACATGATTCATCACGAGATAGAGGTCTACATCGACGACATGATAGCTAGGTCACAGACTAAAGAAGAACATCTCGATCATTTGCAGAAACTATTTGACAGATTGAAGATGTACAGACTAAGACTTAATCCCAACAAATGCACCTTTGGAGTCAGATCCGGAAAACTCCTAGGGTTTGTGGTCAGTGGAAAAGGTATTGAAGTTGACCCCGCCAAGGTTAAAGCTATTCAAGAAATGCCAGCTCCCCGCACCGAGAAGGAAGTCAGAGGTTTCTTGGGCCGATTGAATTACATTGCCAGATTCATTGCACATCTAACTGCTACTTGTGAGCCAATCTTCAAGTTACTTAAAGATCAAGTGGTAGAATGGGACGACGATTGCCAGATCGCTTTTGACAAAATCAAGGAGTACCTACAGAATCCTCCTATCCTGATGCCGCCCGCTGAAGGAAGACCTCTTATCATGTACTTGACAGTGTTAGAGAACTCAATGGGGTGTGTGTTGGGGCAACATGACGAGTCTGGTCGAAAAGAGTATGCAATATACTACCTTAGAAAAGTTTACCGACCGTGAAACAAGATACTCACACCGAGAAAACTTGCGCTTTTGGTCGTCACGACTAAGACAAGATATGTTGACTCACACTACCATGTTGATTTCCAAGATGGATCCGATAAAATACATATTTGAGAAACCACTCCTGAAGAATTGCAAGATGGCAAATGATCTTGACCGAATACGACATCCAAGACACTTCTCAAAAGCGATCAAAGGAAGTGTAGTAGCCGATCATTTGGCTCATCAAGTCGTAGATGACTATCGCCTATGCAGCTCAATTTCCGATTTAAGATGTTTTACTAGTCACCGATCAGGAAGAACCGTGACCGACAAGGGCCTGAACAAGGATCCCGATGGACTATGGTCTTTGATGGAGCCTCAAACACACTTGGCAATGGCATTGGCGCCATCATTACATCCCCTACAGGCGGACATACACCTTTCACCGCCAGATTATGTTTCAGTTGCACTAACAACATGGCCGAATACGAAGCGTGCATCATGGATATTAAAGTTGCTATTGACCTAAGAATCAAATTCTTGCAAGTGTATGGAGACTCAGCTTTAGTGATCAGCCAGATTAAGGGCGAGTGGGATACGAAGCATCCGAATCTCATTTTGTATCGAGAGCATATTCTAAGTTTGATCCCCTACTTCGAAGAGATCACTTTTGATCACATTCTACGAGAAGAGAATCAGTTGGCAGACGCGTTAGCTACTATGTTGTCTATGTTCAAGGTCAGATGTGACAACGAGGCTCCCCAGATCATCATTGAGAAGTTTGACGAACCAAAGCATATTGCTGAGCTTGATACAGAAGAGAAACCTTGGTACTATGACGTGAAGAGGTATCTTGAGACAAAGGAATATCCCGCAGGGGCATCTGTCAATGATAAGAAGTTCTTGAGAAGATTTGTATCCAAATTCTTCCTCAGCAACGGCATCTTACACAAGCGCAACCACGACTTGTGCTTATACTGTAGACCGGAAACAAATGAACGATCATGGAAGAGTTGCACAAATTTGGTACCCACTCTGGTCATACAATGGCTAAGAAGATTTTGAGGACAGGTTAATATTGGTCCACCATGGAAGCTGATTGCCACCGCTATGCTCGATCTTGTCACAAGTGCCAGATATATGCCGACAAAGCACGCTGCATTTCCAAGATCGCTGAATGTTTTAACCGCCTCCTTGGCCGCTTGCAATGTGGGCATTGACATGATCGGAGAAATCAAGCCCACGCCCCAACGGACATCGCTTCATCCTTGTGGCAATTGACTATTTCACCAAGTGGGTAAGCGCCTCGCTTGCATCTCATACAAGAATGTTGTGGCTCGCTTCATCAAGCATAATCTTATCCGGTATGGCACTCGAAAAGTTATCACGATAACGGCTCTAATCTCAACAATAAGATGATCACCGAACTCGCACACGCTCAAGATCAAGCATCACAACTCTCCTTATCGGCCTAAGATGAATGGCACAGTGGAAGCTGCCAACAAGAACATTAAGAAGATTATACAGAAGATGACAGTGACCTACAAAGATTGGCATGAGATGTTACCATTTTCTCTTCATGGTTATCGCACTACAGTACGAACATCAACAGGGGCAACCCCCTTCTCTCTTGTGTACGGTATGGAAGCAGTTCTACCCATCGAGGTTCAGATACCCTCAACCAGAGTCCTCCAGGACGCAGAGTTAGGCGAAGACGATTAGGTCCAGACTCGCCTTGACCGGATTAATTTGATTGATGAGAAACAACTCGCATCCATTTTCCATGGACAGATCTATCAGAAGCGAATCATCAGAGCATTCAACAAGAAGGTCAAACATCGAGTCTACCAAGTCGGTGATCTAGTAGTCAAGTGCATCATTCTTCCACAAGGTGATCCCAGGGGCAAATGGACTCCCACCTATGAAGGACCGTTTGTAGTCAAGATAGTATTTTCCGGCAGAGCCATGATACTTAGAACCATGGATGGTGAAGACTTCCCACACCCTGTGAACGCAGACATAGTAAAAAAATACTACGCATAAAAGAGACCCGCTAGGTCGACTGGCCTAGGCAAAATAAGGCATCTCGGCGAACCAAAAGGGTTCGGGCAAAAGTTAAGGATATATGTAAACATGTACACTCGGCAAGTCGAAAACCTGAAAAGGCGGCTTGGGCAAAAAAGGTATCCCGGTAGACTGAAAACCCGTAAGGCGGTCTAGGCAAAAGTTAGGGATTTAAGCGTACGACTATGTCCCGTCCAGATCACCCACTTCTAGACTATTATCAGCACTCAAGATTCAAATGGCGAAAATCAATCCACTCGCTTTCTACTGACAGCAAGGAGATGAGATAGTTGAAATATATGAGTACTAGCATAGTTGGAACTTAACAAGATTGTTTCCGTATAGCTTTTTACCTTTCTTATGTATAAACTACTTGGCCATACGCCATATTTCAAATAAATACGAGTTCTTTCTCTTTACAATTTTTGCTATTGTTACTTGCATAAAGTCCAACGTTTGTTTTGAATGATTATATGCATTTGACAATAAGAATATATTCACAAACATGCGAAAAGTAAACATACGAAAGTAATTACTACAGGCTCTAGGAATTGAGATGACGATGAAAGTCACCCATACGTCCCCTTGCAGAGTACAATCCCTACAGAGGTGTCGCTCACTACAAACCTTCCCCAGCGGGGTACTTTTTTCCTTTTTATTAGTTCAAGCATTCCGAGTTTCATCGCTCCCCCGAGCAATGATTCCACCAATTTAACCCGACACAACAGATTTCCAAGCAGTAACGATTCATCATCAGCAGAGGTATCCCCGGAAAAATATCTCTCAGCAATCATCACCTCCCCGGCAGCAGCAGTATCCAGACTTGAAACTTGGTCAGATAGTGCATCGGAGGAAACCTACATCTTTTATTCCCCAGCCAGAGATTTCGACGGGCTCCAAATCCTTCTAACCCGGTCTCCCAGTAACTATCAAATACTCTCCAGCAGGATTTATGCGCAAGATCCCCAGCAGAGTACTTTCTAGATTCTCCCCAACAGGGTCTATGCACAAGATCCTCAGTGGCGCATCTCTCGATCTCTACCATCCTCAACAATATCTAAGGCTCAAGACTTGGTCAGATAGTGCATCGGAGGAATCGAGGTCGTCTTTCTTCTCAGGGTTTCCAATCCGCTTCATCCCCAAACAAGTCGAATCTCCAAATGTAACATCCGCATCTTCTTCAAGATGGATATGTTTTGAAATACCACAACATCTATCATTCATACATTACTCATAAAGTCATAATATATGCATATGTCGTTCATACACATCATCATGCATCATACTTTGCATAAAACTAACGATATTCTATCAAAGCTTCTTTTGTTTTTCCCAAAACAGGTGAAAATCACTTCTGAAACAAACAGGTCCAGGATTAATGTCCGAAGCCAGACGGGAACACTATCTGAACGACCGCCCTAATTGTCCTCCGACAACTGGTCCAAGATTAATGCCCGAAGCCAGATGAGAAAACTATCTGAACGACCGCCCTAGTTATCCTCCGACAACAGATCCAGGATTAGTACCCGAAGCCAGACGGGAAAACTATCTGAACGATCACAAGTTATCCTCCGATAATGTGCATTGATCAGACCAAGCACAACAGGAAGTTGTCCACATTTTGCCAACTACTATCCCTCGTAGTAATCAGACGAAGATGTATTCGACTCTCTTATTATCAAAACTACAGAGTCTAGCGTACGACTCAGTTGCCTTGGATGGCATCTTAAGCCCATCTCCGACTATTTGTCAACATTTCTCCACTGTCAAAATGCTGCATATTTGGTTAAACAACCAATACAAACCAACAACTTCATTCAAAGATGAGCACGGAGTCTAACGTACGACTCCCTCCGGATGGCATCTTAAGCCCATCTCCATGCTCCTTTCACTTCCAGAAACGTCTACAGAGCCTAGCGTACGGCTCACTCCCCAACACCGATATTTCCAGATGGCATCTTAAGCCCATCTCCGACGATTCTCCTATTCAGACGATGTCTCGAGTCTAGCGTACGACTCATTCTCTAGCGAAATCTCCAGCTTCTCCAAATGGCATCTGTAAGCCCATTCCTGCATCAATCAACAGCGAGTGCAAATTTTCAAGTGTACTCGAGTGTTCAATCATCTTCTACTTCCCAGTCACGAAAGGCAAAGCATACCAATCTAACCCTTCCAGTACAAGAAGATTGAACAGGGGCAGCTGTCATACCCCAAAATTTTCCCTCCTACTTCTCAAAACATTTCATACATCCATACTCAAGGATTCCTCAAGGGTTGATCAGACAAACCCTCTCCTAGACAATCAACCCAAACTAGGGTTTGGCAATTCTCAGATCAAAATGGACTTCCAACATCTCCAATGGTCATCATGCCTCCTCATATGCTTCAAAGATTCTCCATGTCAAGTTTCAAGCCTCACAAGTCAAGTTTCCTCGATAATTGCTCGATGGTTGAAAATCACAGATTGGACAAAAGTCAACTGTGGTCAACATATAGTCAAACTTCCTGATTTTTTTGTCAACATCCTCATTTTGAAGTCACATTCATCATTTGATCAAGGGTTGATCATGATTCATCAAGAAAACTCAAGATTTGCTCAAAAGTCAAACTTTCCAAATTAGGGTTTTTCAATAAAAGGTCAACTGAACTTTGACTGAGCATAACTTCTTCATACTTTCTCAAAAACTTTTCCACCACCTCTCATTTTGAAGGAAATTTAATTCTCTACAACTTCATGTCTCACAAGAATGTTCAAAAAATGCTTCATTCGGAAGGTATGGGTCAAAACATTACAGGTCCTTTTCAAAATCAACAAAAAGTCAACTTTTTGTTTTGAAGATTTATTGAGCATGGAAACTCCAATTGAGATGAAACCAAAGATGTTGTTTAGAGGACACCTATATCTTTCGAAAAAGTCCAAGAACACTCAAAAATGTGGAAAATTGAGCAAAGTACACCTTACAGAAGTTGGGCATTTTTGAACAATTGCACAAAAGGAGATATTTGTCAAAATCCAATTTTTTCCAAATGGGCCTATAACTTTATGATCCAAACTTGGTCATAATATTATTTGTGACCTATTGATGCCTTGCCATGACCACATTCTATTTTTTTGATTTATTTTTGAAATTAAAACCATTTCATTCAAATTTAAATTATATAAAATATGAAAACAAGATATATTTTCAAATGGATTGGATTTTTATCAAACTTGAGGTCCAAGATAGCCCACACAACTTGCCAAATTCGTGCTAGCTTGCATATGGAAGAGAAAATCAAATTTTCAAAGATTTGATTTTATTTTAAAGGAAATTATTTTTGCAATCAAGACAAGATCTTTTTTCACTCTCTTTGCACTCACTCTTCACTCTATAAATACCCAGCATATTGCCAAGAACAAAGGACGGAAACCCTAGCCCTACAAGCAATCCTTATTTCCAAAATTTTTCTCAAAATTGCAAGAAATCGTGTTCCATTCTCCAGCTGTTTTCAATCCAATTTAAGCATTCTATTGTGTCCCTGAGGTTCCCAGGGATTGTTCCCAATCCATACCTGAAGCCAAGCCATCCAGAATCGTGTTATCTAGCTCTCACCGGTTTGAACTTTTCCAAATTTGATTCCTGTATTTCATGCATTGCTAACTATTTTCATGTGTTTATTTGAGTTCAAGATATTCATTAGAGTGTATTTGATGCATTACATGCAAGTTTCCACGTAGAAAACTCAGAATACCATTGCTAGGGTTTTTAGAGCTGTGAGTTTCGAAATACGAGTTCCGTGCCGCTTGTGGGAAAAGAATGGCACCATCGTTTAATGGTCGACTTAGTCGATCCGGGCTTTTGTTTCGCTTTGAATGATGCGCTTTGCGTTTTTCAGTTGATATCATCGAGAAGACGACCGAGCTAGCTCCGCCGACCGATTGACTCGATTGGTCGTGCATGGTGGTAGTTTGCTTCGATTCGTTCATTCGTAGATGATTGGGGCCCGCGTGCTGATTGTGTTTTGAATTAAAACACAGGACACGTATTCCTTTATAATCACACCTTTGCAATTTCCAAACACCAAGTGCACTGTGGCTCAGTGGTAAAGGCGTGTGGATGTGCAGATTCTATCAATGGTCATGGGTTCGAACCTGGTCAGGACCAAATGTTTTTTACTCTTTTGAAAACTAACATATCTTTCTTATTTTTTTTAATATTTTTCATGCATTTTAATTTATCTTTAATATTTTTTATCATGCATCTAAAAAACACCAAAAATATTTATTTTTTGCATAATCATCAGAAAAATGCTTATTTAATTTTTAATATTAAAATTATTATTTTTGCATGCATATTTAATTTAATTAATAATTAATCATTTAATTGACTTTTAATTGTTTTTAAATTATCAAATCAATTCCAAAAATTACCAAAAATTTATCCTATGATATTAATATCATCACTAACGTAAAACCTTTTTCCTCATTCAAAAATGTTTATTTTTACTAACATTTTCTTCTTATGCAATTTTCTCGTATTTCCCGATTTTGTATCTGTTCACAGGTTGTACCGTTTCGGACGATTTTTCTCGCTTTCCTTTTTCAATTATGTAATTGCCTATGGGATGTAATAGTTTAATTAGGACTTTTATTTTCCGCACTCTCATTATGTATCTGCCCCAAAGCCATGTAATAGCGTAGGACATTTACTTTCCGCACTTTACTTTCCGCAATTTACTTTCTGCACCCTATAAACTGCTAGTAATTAGGCGTGTATGGCAAGATAAAAATGGACATAGATCACCTATAATCTCCAAGATAAAAATATCTGAATCAACACACTCTTTTCACACATGCACCCCTTAGGGTAATTCTCTCTCGTTGCCTTTACGAATTCAAATGGTCAAGTCCCTCGAACGTAAGGATATTCCTACAAGTTGCCTTCTATGACCACCCGATGTCCCTTCGAATGTCCCGCTTACATCCAACGAATAAGGTTACCTACCAACTAATGGTATGGATAGCACTATTCTAAAGGAACGTAAACAACACGAAAACGACCATTCTGAGTAGGTAATAAGACTTTTAGTTGCTTGCTCTATCAAAATACTTTTTACACCTCACACTTTTGTCAAAGTTCAAACTCTTTTCAAAACGAAACATTTCCAAACACTTTGTATACATTCCTACATGAATCATTACAAAGTCAAAGCGAAATGCCTTTTCAAAAAAAATTTCAAACACATAGAAAGCACAATTTTAAAGTGATCTAAGAGCAACTAAGAGCCCGTAGAAAACTACGGATGAAAGGGGGTGCTAATACCTTCCCTTTTCATAACCTTCTCCCTTACTCAGAATCTAACGAAGGTCTTTTGCTGTTCTTTTCACCTTCCCTTAATTGGATAAAAGAAAAGTCGGTGGCGACTCTTGCTATCCGCACATTTGCGATACAAAAATCTCAAAGTCAGTTCACCGTATTACACAAGACAGAGAGATGTTTTATATGGATAACTTTTAAAAGTTTTTCTCTTTGTCTCGCCCAAGACAAAATAGTTTGTGTTTAGGGCCTTGTTTCATATGTGAATCATAAATAAAACGTCATTTTGATTCCCACATTTTGTGTTTGTTTTTCGTTTTTTGCCTTTTTTCTTGAAATGGTAATCCTAAAAAACCCAATAAAAACAAATACTTTCAAACAATCTGCATACACTTTTGCAATTTCTTTTTTCTAAAAACGAATATAAATCATATGTGCAGATTAAAAATGAATAAACCCATTGAATGCAATAACCCTATGCCCTTTCCCAACTTTGAATTTCCTGTGTTCGACGCCGAAGAAGAGGAAGAAGAAGGGATCCCAATGAGATTTCCTGAATACTAAAGCATGAGGAAAGAGCCATTCAACCTCACGGAGAGCCTTTAGAAATGATCAACTTGCGTACTGAGGAAAATAGAAAAGAAGTAAGCATCGGAGCGCTACTCGATGATGATGTCAAGAGCAAACTGATAGATCTTCTCAAAGAATATGTTGTTGTGTTTGCTTGGTCCTATCGTAGAGCATTACTTGACATTAAAGCCTGAATGTCTGCCACTTAAGAAAAGACTAAGGAGGACTCACCCTGACATGGCTGATAAGATCAAAAAAGAGGTTCAAAAGCAACTCGATGCAGGTTTTCTCGTCACCTCCGAATATCCTCAATGGTTAGCCAACATAGTGCTTGTTCCAAAGAAATATGGAAAGGTCAGGATGTGTGTTGACTACCGGAACTTAAACAAAGTCAGTCCAAAGAATGATTTCCCATTACCGTATATTGACATGCTGGTTGATAACACTGCTAAGTTCAACGTCGTTTCCTTCATGGACGGTTTCTCTGGTTACAATCAGATCAAAATGGCTCCTGAAGACATGGAGAAGACATCTTTTATCACGCCATGAGGCACATTTTGCTATAAAGTAATGTTGTTTGGATTAAAGAATGTAGGTGCAACTTACCTAAGGGAAATTACTACTCTCTTTCATGACATGATGCACAAAGAGATTCAAGTCTACGTGGACGACATGATAGCAAGGTCCGACACTGATGAAGAATATATAGAACACCTTTTGAAATTGTTTCAACGATTGAGGAAATATCAGCTTCGCTTGAATCCTAATAAATGCACCTTTGGAGTGAGATTTGGAAAGCTCTTAGGTTTCATTGTCAGCCAAAGAGGTATTTAAGTTGATCTTGGCAAGGTCAAAGCTATTCAAAAAATGCTTGCACTACAAACTAAAAAGCAAGTAAGAGGATTTCTTGGACGGTTGAATTATATCTCCAAATTTATCTCTTAAATGATTGCTACTTGTGGGCTAATATTCAAGCTTCTCCGCAAAAATCAAGAGGTTGTGTGGACAGAAGATTGCCAAAAAGAGTTTGACAGTATCAAGGAATACCCGTCAGAACCTCCAATATTGATTCCTCCATTCAAAGGAAGACCTCTAACTATGTACCTTACCGTGTTAGAAGATTCTATGGGTTGCATGCTGGGACAGAAAGATGAAATCGGTAAGAAGGAGCGTGCCATCTATTAATTGAGTTAGAAATTCACAGATTATGAGTTTCATTACTTTATGCTCGAGAAAACCTGTTGTGCTTTGGTATGGGCTTCGAAACATCTCCGCCAGTACATGATCAAATCAAGTACGTCTTTGAAAATCCTGCCTTAACAGGGAGGATTTCCCGATGGCAGATGTTATTATCTGAATATGAAATCGAATACCACGCCCAAAAAGAGGTCAAAGGAAGCATTCTCGTCTTTCACTCGGCTTATCAACCAATCAAAGAATACCAATCTCTCAAGTTTGACTTCCCTGGCAAGGATGTTATGTACTTAAAAATGAAAGATTGTGACAAACCATTACCTGAAGAAGGTCCTGATCCTGAATCAAGATGGGGCCTTATTTTTTATGGAGCAATTAACATTTTCAGTAATGGAATTAGGGAAGTCATCATTACTGCCGAGGGTACTCATATCCCATCTTCCGCCAGATTTCTATTTGATTGAACTAACAACGTCGCAGAATATGAAGCCTGTATCATGGGTATCGAAGAAGCCATCGACTTAAGGATCAAGATCCTTGACATATATGAAGATTCATCCCTTGTGATCAATCAAATGAAAGACAAGTACGAAACTTATCACCTTGGTTTAATTCCTTACCGAGATTATGCAAGACGTTTGTTGACTTTCTTTAACAAAGTTGAATTGCATCACATTCCTCGAGATCAACATCAAATGGCAGACGCTTTGGCTACTCTATCTTCCATGTTCAAAGTCAACCATTGAAACGATATGCCTAAGATCAACATCAGACGTCTTGAAGGACATGCCTATGTGTTTGTAACTGAAGCAGTCATCAATGATAACCTGTGGTTCCAAGACATCAAACGCTTCCTTCAAAGTCAAGAGTACCCGCTTGGGGCATCACACAAAGATAAGAAAAGGCTTTCTAGAAATTTCTTCCTGAATGGAGATGTGTTATACAAAAGAAATTTCGAAATGGTCTTGCTCAGATGCGTGGGATAGACACGAAGCAGATATGTTAATAAACTAAGTGCATGAAGGGTCCTTTGGAACCCATTCAAATGGACATGCAATATCTAGGAAAATCTTAAGAGCAAGTTACTATTGGATAACAATAGAGTCTGATTATTATAAACACATTAAGAGATGTCAAAAGTGCCAAATCTACGCAGATAAAATCCATGTGCCACCAACTCTACTCAATGTTATCTCCTCTCTGTGGCCTTTCTCCATGTGGGGCATCGACATGATTGGAATGATTAAACCAAAAATTTTAAATGGTCATTGCTTCATCTTAGTGGCCATCGATTACTTCACCAAATGGGCTGATGCACCATCTTATGCCAACGTTATAAGACAAGTGGTTGCGAGGTTCATCAAGAACAAACTCATTTGCGGATATAGAATTCTAAGCAAGATTATTATAGACAACGAATCGAACTTGAACAACAAAATGATGAAAGAATTGTGTGACGAATTCAAGATGGAGCATCATAACTCGTCTCTTTACAGACCAAAAATAAATGGCACTATGGAAGCCGCCAACAAGAACATTAAGAAGATCATCCAGAAAATGGCCATCACTTACAAAGACGAGCATGAAATGTTTCCATTTGCTTTACATGGATATCACACTTCAGTATGCACTTCAACAGGAGAAACCCCTTTATATTTAATGTATGGCATGGAAGTAGTGCTCCCCGTGGAAGTTGAAATTCCATCAGTGAGAGTCCTCATGAACGCTAAGTTATCTGGGCTGAATAGTGTCAAAGTAGATACGATTAGTTGAACTTAATCGAAGAAAAACGTATGACCGCTTTGTGTCATGGACAGTTGTATCAAAGAAGGATGAAGAAAGCCTTCGACAAAAAGGTTCGACCTCGTGAATTCCAAGAAGGTGACCTCGTGCTTAAAAAGATCTTGTCTTTTCAACCAGATTCTAGGGGAAATGGTCTCCTAATTACGAAGGCCTGTATATTGTTAAGAGAACCTTCTTTGGCGGTTCTATGACTCTTGCTACCATGGAAAACGATGAACTCCCGCATCCTGTAAATGCTGATGGAGTCAAGAAATACTATCTAAAAAAGACAAAAGAATAGCTCGATAAGTTGAAAACTCGCAAAGGGCGGCTTAGGTAAAAATGAGTGTCTCGGTGGACTGAAAACTCGAAAGGACGGTCTAGGAAAAAATTAGACAATAAACATAAAAATTTTATCCTAGTAGATTGAAAACCTGAAAAGGCAATCTAGGCAAAAATTAAGGATTAAATGACAAAGTAACTGCATCAGTATGTACTTCGTTAATTTGAAAAATCTTCCATCAGTGGATCTTCAATCAAATCTTCTGAAGTAAGAAGCATAGTTGGAATTCAAATTGTTAGGGAGAAAAATGGTTATTGCTTTCAATGTAGTCTTTTCCAAATATATTACCATTTATAAATTTGTAAATAGTCCATGGAATCACACCTTTGGATGATTACCTTTCTATCAATAAAATTTGAGCCTTGTGTCCACTTGTTTGCAATTCTAGTTTAATTCTATCTTGAAAAATAACGTTTTTACTTGTGAAAATCACTTTTGAAACAAAAACAGAAAGAAAAAAAAATTTAATGAATTTTTACTTCAAAAATTTTCAAAATAAAAGAGAAATTTTCCCTTGAATTATGAACATAGAAGGAACAACAAAAGTTATCTCCACGAGATTTTCGACCTCTAAAGGATAAACAATTGCTGAGATGTTTTCCTTTCCTCAAAAGAGATCATCAAAGACGGTATTCTTATCCAAAAGGAATCTCCAGCAGGATCGCCAGTAAAAATGCTTTTTCTCCTCGGAAAAATTTAAGCATGCAACTCTGATTCATCACCAGTAACATCTACACCATTGCTGATGATTTTGCTGAGTATCTAATTGAACTGTGACATTAGTCTTTTCTCCAAATATGCTTTGTTGTCTTGTCAAGTGTCGTTAACATGCATACGACATTCATGAAATTCATTATTCATACGTAATTGCATCATTAATGCATTCTTGTATTTTTCAATGTCTGCTTTAATATCAGTTGTTTAGGTTGCATTTATTCCCGAAAACAAGTATGGACGTGTCGTCTGTCCATTAGACTGTCACCTCTAAGCATAAAGAGCATATTCTTTCTCCAGCTCCCCAATTGAGTTCATTTCTCATCGGGTCCAGAGTCTTATTTGACTGTTTCTTTCTAGTTCATTCCTGGATAGGACCTTGTCTCCAACCAATTCAGGTCTAGATTTCACAAAAATCTACATGCAAACAATAAGCAATAGCCTCGTCATCCGAGCCGCTTATTTCCTTTTCATTTTTGAACTTATAATAAAACGAATGTTCTTCCTAATAAGTCCAATCATTGAAAGTTCAAGAAATCCCCACAATTGTCATTCTCTCTGAGAAACCTCTATCTTTACAATCAAAACGCCCACATCTTCTCAAAAAGATCCTCGGAACGATTGTAATTGGGAAAGTAGAAACTCATTTGAGATCTGTTCCCATTATTGTTTGTTATTCACAAGGCTGAATAATCAGTAAAATTGTTCTCAAGAATTACCTTGTTATAGTTATCACTTTGCTGATAATTAGTAATATCTTCAAAACTCATGCCATTTACCATCACAATGCTGATAATCAGTAAATGAGTCTTCATTCCAAATTACCATAAACTATCACTAGGATGATAATTGGTAATATCACCTTTGATTACCTTGAACATTGTCCACAGGCTGACAGAAGGTAATCTCCTTATTTCCCAAAGCGAAACAGATATTCACTTCCTTTGTGAATCTTTTTTCCCTATGAAACATACACTTGTTTCCCAACAAACAGGATTCTTCTTTCTTAGACAAAGTGAGACATCCTTATAAATGATTTTTCCCCAAACATGTCACCCTTTGGTACTTCCTTGGTAAATTTTCTTGCAATCACTTTGCTTCATTTGCATTTTTTGGTATCTTAGGCCCAAAATTTGCGTATTCTGATATTTAAGTCTCTTCACACCTTCCGAGACGAAGATATGCATCTTCATATCTCAGGTTGAAGAAAATTAAATAGGGGAAATTGTCATACCCTAATTTTTTACCTAAGATACTATCTCATATCATTCACATATGCATCATTGCATCACTAACAAAGTTTAGAACAAGATAGCTTGTCTCTGCTCCTTGAGCCAAATTAGCGTTTTGAATCAAAATCATCATCAGTTCATGATACGATCCATTAGGATTTTAGTATCCACTCACCATTAATGATCTATCTTCATCAACCATCAATATTTGATCTTCAAATTCCAATTATTTCCTCAAGATCTATCTTGAATTGACCAAATTAGGGTTTTGATCGAGGATAGTGTATCATTGACTTTTTACTCAGTGAATGACCTAATTGCTTGGACCATGATCTCAAAATCACCACTATAATATCTTGACCTAATTTCTTGATTCAAAACATCTCAAATTCCATGGTTGATCATCAGAGAAATTCTGAATCATTTGACAAAAAGTCAACTATTCAAATCAGTCAAACTTTGACTTTTGGTCAACGTTTGGAATTCAATTTTTTCCAGTCATCAAAGCATTTCAAATTATCCATCTGTTAGCTGGTAATTTTGATGAGACTACTTTGTTGAAGAAATGCTTATTATTAGGTAGATGTTCATTCGAATAAGGTCCAAAGATGAATAAGTTGGTTGATCAGCAAGGAGTTTCGAATGAGAGACAATTGGTTGAAGAGTTAGAATTGTTACTTTGGAAATATTTCGATTTTGATTGGACATTATCTAATAAGGACTTCAATTTCGAATATCCTATTTTATTATAAAGATTCAAATAAAAGGGTTGAAGCAGTCCAGCGAAGAGTTTTTCTGAATTCATATCGAAAGACTTGCAATTACTGAGTCCATTCCAAGAATTTGAAATTCAAATGAAAGGCTCCATTCTTAGAAGACGCGTGTAAGCCACTGATTGTAATAGGCATGCAAGCTTAGAATGTGGCATGATTTTAGAGTAAGACCGTTAGGGTCGAAGTAGTATAAATAGATGTTCTAATGTTAGAATTTGTGTGTTCATTTTGTACTAGAAAATCTTATATACTCAAACAATCGATTGATTCAGGAAAAAGAGTTGCAGATACCATTATGTATAGAACAACATCATTATGCTATTTGCAGTTTAAATTCAAGTTATTTAATTTCATCTTGTCTTTACAGTTTTCATTCTTTTAAGTCTTTTCGTTTTCCTTTACATTTCGATCAAACATTTACTTTTTCAGAAACTTTTATTTTCTTGTCAAAGTCTTTTATACTTTTTATCCACTTTACTTTACAAATTCTTACGTTTAACTTTCAAAATCTTTTCTCAAATCGAAGTTAATCTTTAGTTTAAACATTATTTTGTCAGTATATTTCATTACATAAGAGATTGTTACCAAACAAATTCATAGAATTACTTTAAGATTCTTGTATTATACACTGAAGATGAAAATCTATAAAATAACAAATATGAACATGAAACTTAAATCAGACATAACTAATTATGACACATGTCCTAGGATCAATCTAGTCGATCCTGCAAGTAACCAAAACCAGTAATTTGGAAGACTAGCGGTTGTTTGCGAGAAATCACCATAAACAAATTGGTACACCCAGTGGGACAGTGCCATAAATAAATTCCTGTGTTTAGTTCCATTAGAAACCTTTAAAAGATCTTCTGAGTCTATAGTTTGTGTTGTTATATGAACCTTAGAATTGGTAAAATAACAAATAGTAACCAACGAATACCCAGAAGAAAACATACTAAAAGAATGGTTAATACAACTAACCAAGATGGGGGACAAAATCCCCCACAAGGGACTGATGCATCTAATACAATCCCTATTTCGCAGGCCATACAAGTGGCCACAAATACTAGAGCCATAGGTAGTTCGAATTCAAACCCTACAGGCACGAAGGAGATGCCATAGAACTTGTCACCAGTGCCAATCTTGACAAACGTAGGAACCCAAGCCCAACAATATTCGACTCCTATAAGGCCTTCGGGCTTTGATGCCTTTAGACCTAGAAATCCCCAATATGGAATGCCAACTTTGTTTATGGCAGGATTACACACTGCATCAACCTCTTCCCTAATCCAAGGGTCTGGTTCTAGAATGAATCATTTGGTCCCAAATACCCAAAATTTAGGGAGTTTCACCCAAATACCTACCCTCACTACAAATAATCAGGCAGCATTTAGGCAACAAATGGATGATAATAACCATGATATGGTAGGACTCCTAGCCCGTGAAATGAATGCCATCTTCACTCCTTTATTCCAGAACATTAATAGAACCAACCAAGAGAATTCTGCCCAAATGGCACGAATAACGGATTTCTTTGTTGCCCCCTATGCGCCTATAAGACATACGCAAAATCAAATAGTGGTTTGAAATAAAGAACCCACCATTGAAAAAATTTGACCTCCTAGACAAGTGGTCGAAGACAGGAATATAGGGGCAAGGTTAAGGCAACAAGAAGTTTAGGAAATACAAGAGGAACAAACATCTTCTCACCATGCTTGCCCATCAGATATACTTCATATGTTTCAAGAAATGACCTTGGCCTCTCTTGATAATATCTTGAGTGTCTCTTCATCCAGCATGCTTCGTATTAAAACTGAAGATGCATGGATTAACTTCAAAAGAGTAATGGATGTTAATTCTAACATCATGCAAACCTTCAATTGTCAAGAAGCTGAAAGTAAATATAAGGAATTGCTTTAATCCTTATCAACATCTCGTTTGTATGTTTACCTACTTCAGTATCTGAAAGACAAGTGGTACTTGCCCTCGAAGCTGCAACATCTTCCATGGATGTTAAAAAGGAGATTTATGAGCTGAAGGAATCCTTGGAAAAGGTCCAAAAGACGAATCTGCATGTTCAATAATGTTTGATAGATAAGAAGAAACAAGTATAGCTCAGGCAACGTCCTACAATCAGATGACAGAGATGTTGAAGCAGCTTGTGGAGAAGCTTAAGGAGTATTCTCAAAATTAGATCTTTGTCTTAGAACTTACGATTTATTTTCTTTTGTTTCTAAAACAATTGTATCTTTTAACATTTTTTTAATGAATTTTCTTTTGTTGATTTTATTCAACTTTATTATTCTTTCTCTTAATCGCCTTTTTGATTTCTGACAAATGGGGAGAAAGTATAATAATTTTGATCGTTTTTTATCTCATAATTTTAAACTCTTAAATTCAAATATATAAAATGTTGTTTCTACTAACTGTTTGTTTGATGTTTCAATCCAAAAACTTTGAATAAGTTCACTAAGTATTCAAAGACAGGTTGAATATGAAGATCCTGATGACTAAGGTTGAGAACCTTATGGTTAAAATCAACTTTAATTTCATATATAAGAAGTTCTACACTTTATTAATATACGTATATACAAACAGATGTACCAAACACAATTCAGAAGTTATAAACTTTCTGAAAGTAAGATAATCTTGCTTAATATCATATTGTTCAGAGTTATGAAGATAATGAAGACAAGTTTTGAAGATAATGAAGACAAGGTTTTAGTGAACAAGATCTGATGATCTGAAGAAAAACAAGTTCTTACGACCAAGTGTTGAAGACTCTAAAGACAAGATTTTATTGGGACATGTTCTGAAGACTCCTAGACTTAGGTTCTAAGACTTAAGAGTGAACTTGAATAAGATTTCATCCACTTTCTAATTTTAATGAAATCTTAAGCTTGTATGTCTTGTTACTTGAATCTCTATAAATCCAAATGAACCAAGTTTGCATTCATGACATTAGATAGTCCCTTGAATAATTCCAAACAAAGAATCCACATGAATAAAATAAATTGATCTTGTCCTCTTGCTAAAACCCTTTACAAACAATGTTGATGCCATAACTCTTATGACAATATTGAATCCATAGCCATGAACATGTGAATTTTAAGTATAATTATGGTCATAAGGTACCTTGAACCAACACTCGCAAGTTATTTCCGCGAGAAATCGAACCAAGTCCACCTTAAATGCCATGCTCAATTCTCTAGGGAATCTTAACTGAGTGATTGAATACAAAAGACTCATAATGCCCCGCACCCTAATCCAAGCTCAATGGTTGTCATGCACATAATTCCTAATTGTTTGAGTAATGGATAAATGGATTCAAACTTCTTTTATCTTGCTCAAAAACCCATGGTTTGTGCCTTGTAGCTCAAGCAATAAGATGAACAAGTTGAATTGATGAAAGATAGTTCAACACAAATACTGATGCCTTGAATCTTAAGCAACAAAGCTTATTAGATAACAAAAATTTATGTCATGACACACAACCTCAATTGACTGACTGAGGAATGGATGAATCCACTACATTAATTCCAAAGTCATTGACTTGTGGGTTAAGTAATAAGTAACTTTTATTGACTGATGAAAAATGGCTTCTGCCTCCTCTCAACCGATAAACGCTGCATAGGAATAGCTTAATATAATAACCATAGAGAGATCCTTAGATGAATGACTTAACCCCAATCTCTTGACAAACAAATAGGGAAATAAACCCTAATTTAGGCTCTAACGAATTTGAATGGAGAATGGCCTTTGTATCTTGAAGAAAGAGAAATCCATTATACACATTGATTTTTAAAATCCTAATTCCACTTCAATGCTTAAAAGAAGAACCAGGGGAACCAGTTATTTGATTAAGAAGCCTCAAAACCAATGTGAAATCCTAGTTTGCATGATCACTGCTTTTTTGAACCAATGTGCTTTATTGAAGGAATGCATGTTATGCAAATGACCTAATGAAGTGTATGTAGATGAATGTAAATCCTAAGTCAGATAAAATAAAAAGGGTGGGACAAATTTGGAGTATAACAGTTGTCCTTGTTTAATCGTCTTAAACCTGAAAGTGAGATTGGCGCCAACGTTTCGAACATTCAAGATAGAAGTGTTAGACGACTACACCTTATCTAGAGGAGGGTGAATCGATCACCAAGCCAAAATTTAATATAAAAATCTGTTTTGAAAACTTTGATTTGAAAAGAGTACACGCCAAAACTTTTTCAAAATGTGTCGTCTATCGAACCTTAGTTATTGGAACTCAAATATGCAAATATAAAATTGCATATAAAATGAATATAATAATCTGAATTAATTGAACTTCAACCAAGTAACACTTTATCAATCGTTTATAGCAGGTTACTAGCAATGTTATTTCCAATGGCAATTATCAAAATAACTAACATAATAATTTGTCGAACACTTGGTGTGCAATTGATTTTTTAGAATTTTTCTTTTTGTTGTGCTGATACAAAAGCACTTATAATCAAAAGTGATTATAAGCAATATCATCACTTAATTCAAAACGAAAATAGTTCAGTAAAATTCCTACGAATCAATCGATTACATAATATTATTAAACAAATTGATTGATGACAAAAAGCGAGTAAAATAATACGAAAAAAGAGACACGAGGATTTGTCTTCGCAGTACCCCACTTTCGTCCTCGCATGTGAGTACGTTTGCGCCTCATTCCAATGAAATAAGGATAGTTCTTACTATACAAAAAATTGATACAAAAGAAACATTCAAAAGCAACTCCACAAACTCTAACGTTTATTGTTGATTCAACCCTTTTTCTTTTGAACTTGATAAATACTAAAACATAATAGTTACAAATTGACTACTTTATCTCTAAAGTTTTTGTGTACAGACAATTTCACCTATTGCAAAGGAAAAATGTAATTTAGAAAATTAAACTGAAGTCGTCTATACGACAAGTGAAAAATGGTATTAATCTTAAACTATATTTCTACGATTTCATTTGGCATTTGCGGTTCTTGTCAATTTAGCTTCTGCTCAAAATCTACAATCCTTTCTCTCCGCTTCTTCCAAACTCAATTATAATCTCCCCTCGTAAGTTTTCACAATTCTCTTTCCATTTTACATTTACTCATGCGTGTATTTCAAATTGTAGATTATCAAAATCGATTTTCCAAACGTGATTTCATTAAAATCTCACTGACTGAAAGTTTATCATTGTCATTTCAACAAACATGTTGTGTGCTAGTTTGTTGATTACTTACAACTAACTGCAGTGTTTTGATTTGTTTAGGTTAGAATGATTATAAAGGGATTGTTTAGAAGATATAAAAAATGGAACCCTGTTCATCCAACTTATGGTTCTTTTTATGGAATGGGTTTTGGAGTGGGTTGTGGTGTTGGATGGGGTCCTGGATTTGGGCCTGAAGTTGTTGGCTATGTTGGATCTGGTTGTGGTGTTGGATTCAATGTTGGTATCACTGTTGCTGGCATTGGAATTGGTCTTCCAGCTAATGTTATCTTTGCAGCTCCATATAATGGTAAACTTCTTTGGTTAATGTTATGACAAACTATTTGTTACTTTCTCAAATTGATCAAATATTATGTGTGATTAAAATCAAAGATTCCTAGTCTTAAACTCTAGCATGTTACTTTTGACTTATTTTAATCCAGCTTTTTTGGCTACAAAGAGTTCTGCATTGAAGTTAGCACGTTCTGGTACACAAACTGTAGAGGACGTTTGGATTCGAAATTCACCTCTTGTGTCTGATTTTCAACGGGAAGCCGGGGAAAAGTTCTCTTGCTTTCGCCAAAAGTATTTATCAATCAATGGAACTGATTTCTTTGACGTGAAGAACAGTTTGCCTTTGCTTACTACATCTGCCTGTAAAAATGTACAAGCATTTCATGACCAGTTTTTCCCTCGTAAAGGTATTATTTTGTTTTAAAATACCATATACATTTCTACTCAATTACCTTGTATTGGTCTTGTAGAAATTGTTTGCTATGCTATTTGCACCATTTATCTATTTTGCTGAGTTATTTGCGTGCATGTTCTTCTGCTTCTATTTATTTCGCAGTGCATTTTTCTCGTTTTAGCACTAGCTAGAAACAGGTCCAAAATCAGAATCTAGAGAAAGGCCCCAACTTTCGTACTAATAGTTTTTTTTTATGATGGTTATGTACCTAACCTGAAATATAGATTGACAACTTTCCGGTGACAGTAGCTAATAGCTTTAGGTTTTCCATGGTTTGCAAATCTTTGCAGTCATGTTTTCATGCATTTTCTGAAGCCGCATATCGTTTGATTAAAATCCGACGCTGCATATTGCAACTGTGTATTATTTTTCAAATCACACAGGTAAAACGTGAAAACACGACTGTGTTAGATCCAAATTTGATTTCCGTCTCTGAAGTTATGACATGAAGAACGGAAGGTTGTTATTTTTATTTGAACTGATGCTGCATTCAGTTCTAATTGATGTATTTTATTATATTCCCGTTTCTGTTCCCATAAAATCCCCCGTCAAAAGAAAAGGATTTTTATCCCACTGGACTTGACCTGTGAAAGTCCTGATTTCTGTACGATGAATTCTTCCTATTGAAGTAGTACACACATTTGAGAATCTTATATCGGGAAAAAGCATGCATGTGAATGACTGTGCTCTCATGAAAGCATCAACCTTGAGAGAAAGTGTTTTTCAGACTATACTTGAACTATTCTTTCATATATTAACTTCATTACCTGCCGTTGATGTTGAAGAAAGTAGCTTGACATTTGCATCTTTTATTTTGCAGGAAAAGATTGATTCCTTCCACCCACAACTATTGGCTTTGTGGTTACTTTCTGATGGAACTCTTAGTTTCTCATTTTGTTAGCATGGAACAAGAGGTCTTATTAGTAACACTCAAGTTTATTTTCCCGGGCTCTCCTAGCCTTCTGTTCGAGGATGGAGAGAACACATCAGTGACAAGAAAGACTAAAAGGGTAGTCCGCAATATAGAGAAGTATATAGAGTCAAATATTGACGTATCAGTTTTATTTTTTATTAAAAAATGTTACTGATATCATGATATGTGAAAAAACATATGATAGTTTTGTTTTCAAGCTCACAAGTTGCAAACATCAATTTACTCTTCACTAAATTGGTATATTGTTGTTGTGTAATGAGTTGTTGAGTGAAAGGAAAATGTTGATTGTGGTGAAATAATGAATGACAAAAGTCACAAACAATTTTGATGGAGATTATGACACTCTTTTGTTTGGGACAATTTAATTGTTTTCACAAATATAAACTATTTTTTTTATCAAATAGTCTAGTGGTCAGATCCACACACTTAAAGCATAGAGAAATCTAGTATTGGAACTCAAATACCTACACATCGGCATCATTGGAGCTACTAAACAAGTTGTAATTTGTCACCTAAAGCGAAATCTCGAGTTCAAACTCAAATACCTACATATCTGCATCATTGTGGTTACTAAAGTAATCCGTCCCCTAAAGCTCAGGGGAAGCACCCTTATACCTACATATCTGCATCATTGTGGTTACTAAAGTAATCCGTCCCCTAAAGCTCAGGGGAAGCACCCTTCTATCCCATGAAGTTATCTTCTATACTCAGAACTACATGGAGAATCAATTACATTATGATAATTTTTAAAAATGTGTTGAAAGAATTAAACCACATAAGATATAGGGTGGTTTTGTTTTTCCATTTATGAACATATGTATGTATCTAAAAATGATCATATCAATTTGCAACACTGAATTTTTGCAAAAAGTAAAAACACCAAGGAATGTTGATCATGGATAGTTCCTCATATTATTCAAGTTACATTGCAATCGTATCCCAACTAAATGAATAATTTACAAATTAACTTTGCACTTGACCTTCTAAAAATCTTTTCATCACACCAGAACAGCACTTGTTTACTCCAACATTACATTTACCAAAAAAACTAGAAACATAATATCAAAATCTACATCAGTTTTCTTCTAATCAAACCCTGAATCAGGAGCAAGTTCTTCTAAATTTCCATATCTAGAAGCTGCAAAACCAAAGGATACTAAAGTTCCTACATGAACAGCAAGGACGGCGAAAAAAAGCTGAGCATTGGCAAACAACTCACCACGAACCTCGCTCTCGTGCGAATGACATGTGACAATGTTATCCTTCATGTTACAACCAGCCGGTAGCATAGGGCCAAAGAGAACAAAGGCTGTCTGATAGAACCAGATTCCTTGCAGTGTTATGGCAATGCCTTTACATAAATCAACTGGGAAACTGGTTGGAAAAAATGCTCCGGCAATTGAACATAATATACAAAGACCAATTAGAAAGGCAAGGAGGACATGGTAATAGCCTTCTAGGCCTTTGTGTGTTGTTGAGTGAAAGTAAAACAGAAGATACTCTGCAGTGAATGCTGTCGCGGCAATTAAACAAAGTGCACCTTCTGGCAAGGGAACATATCTACATAATAATCTCAAATTAAGCCCAGATAGGAAAAACAGCTTAATTAAGCACTTATATTATAAGTTCTTATGTACAAGCTATATCTTTAACAATTAACAAAATTAAGTAAAGTTGTGACAAGAAAAGTCCAAGAACATAACAACTACAGAAACACCTAACCTTGTCCTTTCTGTAAGCAGGGAAACGACACCGAAGATAAGAAACATGATAAGCATTCCTGAGTGCTCAAAGTTATTCAAGTAAGTGGAATTCAAGGCTCCGCCAACAAAAAACCTGAGTTGTGTTGCAACTAAAAGCTCAACGCACAAGTCAATGAAAGCGCCAATTGAAATAACATAGAGTTCCAAGTACTTGAACTTCCCATCAAATCCCAGTACAGGATTCCAGACATGAACTCGGAATGTCTTAGGACTTGATACATATCTCACCACAGCACACCATATATGCCATAAACCAACTAGAAGAAACAAGGTTCCCGGCAAAATATGACCTATAAAAGATCCCATTTTTCTGCTTTACTTTTACCACTCTCTAAATAAATCTTTCAAGTTCACTTAAAGCTTGTTTGCTCCAACGTCGAGTTTGTAAATCTTGCGTCGCAATGTTGCTGACAATACCCTGTGACCTCACAGCTACGTTGATGCCACCACAAGAACAAACATGCACTTAATCAACTGGGTCCTTGAAAACAGATAACTCAATCAAGGAGTTTTTCAATCAAGCAACCCTAGTTCAGTTCTGCATCTAGAAACTTCAAAGAAAAATATTAACCTTTAGGATCAATTGGAAGATTTTAATTTCAGAAAAAACACAAATCCAGTTACTCAGTACAAAATTAACATAGTACACAGGTCCAAATTTAGAATAACAGATGGTCAGAAAAATAAGATAAATCAAAGCAAAACAGGAATCAGAATTGAGAAAAATGAAGAAAATTGAAGGAGTTGTTCCATCTGAATTGAAATACATTTCTATAATCTTGTTTTGCATGCAGTAGCAAAAAAAGTTGAAAGAGAAATAAAATGATGATGAGTTAAGATGTAGAAAGTGGAATAGAAAAAACCCTTTTCAACTCACTTTTTAAGTAATCTTCTTCTCAATCATTCAACAATTCAAAACAGCTTCAGTGATGTTGATGATGAAAAAGGGGAAGCAATTATTCAACTCAGATTTTACCATGAGCACAGTTTGGTAAGGGAAGATTCTTGAATCACGAATTGAAAAAATAATTGGACTTAACAAATCATTTTTTTTACTATATTTTTATTTGGTTGAATCTTTTAATTAAATTTAGTTTAAAAAAATCTAAATTTATCGTATAAGAAAAGAAACTGTTGAGTAAAATACTTAATTGTCCTTATTAGTCTCAAATTCATCTACGTGGCTTGCTAATCTTTAAACATTGTGTTTTAGTGAAAATTTCATTTTTAAATAAACTAGTTGGATACCCGTGCGTTTACACGGGTACCGGTATGATACGCGCATTTGTTTCTAAAATATAATAAAATGAAGAAAAAAACATATTTGTCATTTTCAAATATAACTTGTTGACAACCGATAACTGATAGTATTAATATAATTAAATAATCACAAATTTTAGAAAAGATGTAGTAATTATATAGTTGAACAAATGTTATTGATGTAATACCAAAATAATGTAATTGATTTAGTAAAAAAATTGATTGATATAATAACCCGAGCGTGGACACGATACAGGTGTGTTACCCGTGCGTTCGCATGAGTATTGGTAAGGTGCGCACATTTATTTCCAAAATAAAATAATAAAATAAAATAAAATTTTTTAAAACAAATAATAAATTGGTGCCTATTAAATCAATAATATATATTTTTTATATCTAAATATTATGTTTGTTTTGAAATTATTGTCCAAAATATTTAAATCAATAGTAAAGTTGTTCTATTATTATTCAATATTTTGATCAGAAATTTTATGTTTCCGCTAATATTCAATAGTTTGATCAATAACTTCATATTCTCGTTAATATTCAATATTTTAATCAGTAATTTCATATTTCTGTTAATATTCAATAGTTTGATCAATAACTCCATGTTCCCGATAATATTCAATATTTTGATAAGTAACTTTATGTTTTTGTTAATATTCAATATTTTAATCAATAATTTCATATTCCCGTTAATATTCAATATTTTGATAAGTAACTTCATGTTACCGTTACTATTCAATAGTTTGATCAATAATATCATGTTCATGTTAATATTCAATATTTCAATCAGTTAACTCATGTTTTTGTTATGATTCCATATATGACATATCTTATGAGAATGATATATTTATATGAGAATATGAGATATATGAGAATGTGAAAATGTATTTGCACCAATGAATTTGAAAAGGAATGGTTGAGATTAAAATATATTTTTAAAATTTAATTAATGATTTTTCTTTCCTATTAATGACACATGATTTTGTGAAAATCATAATTTTTAATCTCAATCATTCCTTTTCAAATCTGATGGTTTTTCTTCAGAAGTTTCAACTTCTAACTCTTCTTCAGAAGTTATGTCTACATTAGAAGTTAATTGGGACTCACTCCAATCCCAAACTTCTGACTCTTTCACAAATATTATGAAAAAAATTTATTTTCACTTTTTTTCGAGAATGTAATTTTTTTCCAAAAAAAAATGTTTCAGTACATTTATTTATAAGAAACATGTATTTACAATAACAAACATTAATGTACAGAAACTTAATTTCTTAAACATTCTTCATAAGTTTCAATTTCTGACTCTACTTCAGAAGTTTCAACTTCGAACTCTTCATCAGAAGTTTTAACTTCTGACTCTTCTTCAAAAGTTTCAACTTCTGACTCGTCTTCAGAAGTTACAACTTCTGACTCTTATTCAGAAGAGTCAGCTTCTGACTCTTATTCAAAAGTTTCAACTTCTGACTCTTCTTCAGAAGTTTCAACTTCTGACGCTTCTTCCTTCTTCAGAAGTTTCAACTTCTGACTCTTCCTCAGAAGTTTCAACTTCTGACTCTCCTTCAAAAGTTTCAACTTTTGACTCTTCTTCAGAAGATTCAACTTCTGACGCTTCTACCTTCTTCCGAAGTTTCAACTTCTAACTCTTCCTCAGAGGTTTCAACTTCTGACTCTTCTTCAGAAGTTTCAACTTCTGACTCTTCTTCAGAAGTTTAAACTTCTAACTCTTCCTCAGAAGTTTCAACTTCTGACTCTTCTTCAGAAGTTTAAACTTCTGACTCTTCCTCAGAAATTTCAACTTTTGACTCTTCTTCTTTCTTCAGAAGTTTCAACTTCTAACTATTCTTCAGAAGTTTCAACTTCTGACTCTTCCTCAGAAGTTTCAACTTCTGACTCTTCTTCCTTCTTCCTTATTCAAAAGAGCCAACTTCTGACTCTTATTCAAAAGAGTCAACTTCTGACTCTTATTCAGAAGTTTCAATTTCTGACTCTTGTTCAGAAAAGTCAACTTCTGACTCTTCTTCAGAAAAGTCAACTTCTGACTCTTCTTCAGAAGTTTCAACTTCTGACTCGTCTTCAGAAGTTTCAACTTCTGACTCTTATTCAGAAGAGTCAATTTCTGAGTCTTATTCAGAAGTTTCAACTTCTGACTCTTATTCAGAAGAAGAGTCAATTTCTGAGTCTTATTCAGAAGTTTCAACTTCTGACTCTTATTCAGAAGAGTCAACTTCTGACTTTTCTTCAGAAGTTATCTCTACATTAGAAGTTGGTTGGGACTCACTTCAATCCCAAACTTCTGACTCTTTCACAAATATTATAAAAAAAAATTATTTTCACTTTTTTTTTCTAGAATATAATTTTTTTTTCAAAAAAAAATGTTTCAATACATTTATTTATAAGAAACATTTATTTACAATAACATTAATTTACATAAACTTAATTTCTTAAACCTTCTTAATAAACATTCCTAATATTGATTGCATTTGTTATACTTGTGATATCATGCGCCTATAATACCTTATACAATTATCAGAGTGTCATCTAAAATACTATACATACTTCTCAACATCATCTATCAACTGAATACTCGATCAATTTAGTGAGGAACTTGTATCGCCGGTTTCATCCTTGCTAAAGCTAGATGGTATCTCTGCACCATACCTGTAGTCATCGTCGTGCATAATGTTGTCAGAAACAATAACAACATTATTTGTGTGAACATATATTACCGAAGGATACAAATGTTTACCTCTTAATTTTCCTTGGTTCCATTTCAGCAGCAGGAAATTGATTCACGTTGTATGGTAGAAACGTATTGGGTTTAAGTCGTTTTGCAACCTATATACACATAACCCACCCATGTCACCCAACACAATAGTAGTGATAAAAATTATAGCAGCACCCAAATCTAATAACCATTTCAGTCAATATGAAAATATCACTATAAACATGATAATGTTTAGAATTTAGTTTGAGTTTAGATATGATTTAACATATTCAATAAATGACTCCTCAATCTTAGCTGCTAATATTGATGGATTTGTAAGATCAATAATTGCAGCATTTGGTCTCATTCTCACTCGCTCAGAAAGAGTTTCAATAGAATCCAAACTATCTGTCGATGGTTGCTTTTTCTGAATTTAACTGTGCTTTAGCTTCTTGTGAAAATCAGAAGTAGGAACATTGGTAATGAATTTCCTTCAATACCAGCAATATGAACGCCTGAGATATATCAATTTAGTTGTTTTATGAATGAGAGCACCAGTAGAAAATCTTCTATATTTAATCTAACTATATTTGAGTGATCAGTTTCTTTCTACTAGGTAATGGTAAAGGTAGGAATCTTCAATATTTTTCAAACAAATCGAATGCTGAGTGCCTAACAGTTAAATTATACAAAATATGTGTCATTAATGTATAAAACATATGTATTTATACATCACTTGCTAACTTTAACAATAATTTTTTCATTTATTTTGAATTTTGTTTTCATACATTTGTTTAGAAGCTACAACACCTCTCTAATATGCAAGAAATCCTTCTTCTAACGATTTTGATAATAGAATAGTTCAATGTTTGAAAATGGCAAAATATTATATCAGACCATTGTAAAAAACTAAGGAACAAATGTTGCACAACAGTTTTGGTTTTCAAAGAAGCAGGAAATCCTTCTATTGACTGCTGTTTGCAGCATTTTCTTTCCTGAAAACTCGCAACTGTTCCTTCAACTCTTTGCTCTTTTCAAAGTTGGCCTTTCTCTTCACAGCTTTCTGTTTGAACACAGGCAATTATTACATGCCACAGAAAAACCAGATTAATGCAAAGAACTTCAAAATAAAATAAAAAAATAGGAGAAGATAACCAAAACAGGAAAACCTCACTTCTGCTCTGAAGCAACGATCCAATTTAATTTTCAAATCTGTACATTCGCCAAAGAATTTTGCAATAGGGTGTTCCACATGACACTTTTGAAACTCCTCAATAATCTACATAAAAGCATAGCCTGAATCAAAATTTGCTATAATATAACACACTTGTTCATACTTGCTGGACCATATATTATAACTTTCATAACCAAAAGAATAAGATAAATGAACTAAACTTTTAAATTGAGTAAATTCACAAATAAATTCTAAAGTCCCCTATGATCTGCCAATATTTACATCGTAACAATATTTCTAACAATATAAATCATAAGCAACTCCACATGTAACAATATTTACTGCTGGAGATCGGACTCAAAATGTGGAACCAACAATCATGTTTATCATAGGGATTGGACTAATCGAACTTGAGGAGTTCAATTGTCAATGAAAATAGAAATAATGTTGATAGTACAAAGATCAATTTGAATATTTATGACAAAATCAAGACACTCCCAAAGCTTCCATTTCTACACGCAATGAAAAAACAACAACCAAGCTCTATCCCACGGCTACATGGATCAACTTCCTCTATAAAACTTATGTTCAAATTGATCCTTGTGATCCCCGACGATCCCACCTGCTAGATCTTGCATTTCTTGGAGATGTATGCATAACTGAATGCCTAAGGACTACGATCTTAAACAACGCGGTTGCACAGTGGTATCTATCTCTAGCTAAGTAGCACCCATAGCTCTGAAAAAATGTGTATGTGTTAGTGTCAGTGTCCGAAACCAAGACTTATGATTGCGTTTGATTTATTCATTTTTTCAAATTATTACCGGTGTCGACGTGTCTGCATCAGAGTAGTGTTTCCAGTCCGAACTTCATAGATCTCTAGCTATAGAGCAAAGTAAATTTCTAACCATTTCATTATGCTAATATAAGGGTTTTTTACCACATTTTCAACTACTAATAGCCATTATCACATGAAATTAACATAGAAACATATCAAATTGATCATAATCAAGCGACACATTATTAAGAATAACAATGAGATCATAAACACTTGTAATAACAAATAATTAAACATTAAAAAAAGTGATAAAACAAAGAAACTGACTTCGGCGCACATAGGGTGTTTGTGCAATGTCAAGGGAGGATGCATCTTCTCTCAAACTACCAAATCAATCAGCAAGAACTTCTCCTGCAATTCAACAGAAGAACAAAAATAGGGAATCGATTAAAGTGAAATTCAACGGAAGATGATGTTCTGTTTCGGAGACGGAGATCGTTAGCGTTTGGGAAAGAAAGCCAGAATCGGAAATTGGTACAGAGGACTCTACAGAGTTGTTTGACACAGAATTTAGCTAAGAAGACAAGGACGTTGAATTGAGATGAAATTTGGGAGTAATCGGAGCCGTTAGCGAGACGGAAGAGGCCGATACCGAGGCGGAAGAGTATAGCAGTGGTGGATGAGTGGAGGCAAAAGTTATGCGGCGATCGATGAAGGTTATTTGGGTTTTGAGTGAAGGCAGAGTTTGTAGATTTTGATTATGAAGAGGATGGTTACGATGAAGGGAGCTTGTAGATTTTCATGGGTTTATCATTAGGGCTTGTTTGAAGGAATCAGAAAATTGAGGGTGGTTATCTATCATGTACAAATCCATTCCAAAGCTTCACACAAGTCATTTCACAACAAATTCAGAAGTACATTTTCAAGTCATGGGCCTAAACCTATTGCAAATCACAAAAGTGCTTGTTTTTTTGGTTCACAAAGAGGTTTGAAAAGCAATTTACAGCTAGTACAAACTGAGCAAAATGGCCTAAACATTTCAAATTATAATAAGATCATAGTTGCTTTAAGCCAAAACAGAATTTTCACAAACAGATCAGAGTTGTGCCATAGCCCAAAAGTACAAAAACACACAAGGCCTGTTTTTGTCAGAAATCGGAAAATGGACACAGAAATCCAAGCATCTCAGTTATAAAAGGCAATCATTGGCGATAATTGTATATTTTAAAATTTGATTCTCATGTCTTTTTGGTATTTGTATTTTTTTTTACACTATAAATCACTTTAGGAAATAATCTATGTATTATATCAATATAGTAACAGAGTATTGCATACTATAACATATTTTAATATGAACTAAAGTGATATACATTTGAAAATAGTGTAATAGTCATTTCTTATTTCTCATTTATTTTATTGAAAAAATCATGAGAGAAAAAAAAAAAGAAATAGTGTTTATAAAGTTTATAAAATAATATATATTGAAGTTACTAAATAGTTGTTAGTTTAATATATAGTTGCTAGATTTGAACTTTGAATCCATGACCACAATAGATGATACATATAATTTTTGTCCATGCGGAAAATAAATAAGAGTTTTGAGATATGTTACACATAAATAGTTGTTAGTTTAATATATTTTTGTCATGGTATGTATGTATACCAGAAATAATGTTAAATCTTTGTCAAAGATAATCACGTAACTTACACATTTTTTTAAATCAGTGTCATCTCATTTATATTTTTAGAGAGTTATACTTGCCACTTCTTTTGTATATTAGTGTACAACTACAAGTCTTTTATTCAGGATCAATTTTGATTTTTTAGAGACCCGAGACGAATAACAAAACTAGACCCCTAATAAATAATATAATATTTAAAAAACATCATATAGTTGTAAATAACACCAGCAACATCAAAAAAGATCATATTCTATTGAAGATTATCAAAATACCTTCTAATTACTTAAAAAAAATTCTCTTCTAGAATTTTTTTAAAATAAATTCTTCAATCAGGTCTTCATATTGTATATTCTCCAACAAATTTTTGAACAACTAATCTTAAATTTTGATAGCAAAAATTGCCAACCACTCATCCGGAATTGCTAAGTACATGTATTTTCATTACATTTTATATATACCTAATTTCATGTTAATATATATAAACCAAAGACTAAATTTTGAGGCCCATACTTTTTGAGGTTATGGGCTATGGATTTGGTTGCACTTGCACTATTATCTGATCTTCTTTCGTTACAACACCAAACTCCAATTTCAATGCCTGTGTATAAATCAAGCGGAGTATATGATCACAAAACTAACTTTTATCCATTTGTAAATTGATTGCCAACATCTGCTTCTTTAACATCAATATATTTGACATTTATAGACACAATAAATTTGGCGATAACATCATGGTACACCATATCTAAGACAAACAAAATAAATATTTTTAATTGATATTTATATTAATCCTAAAAATTTACAAAATAATATTTATATTAAATTTGTTGAAAATTGATGATATTTTTATAAATTATCATTTAAGAGATGATATTTTTATAATATTTACAGTTAATTATAAAAAAAAATTAATTAAATTAATTAATTAATGTTATTAGTTGTAAATAAAATAACTAATACAATTAAAATGAAAAAATGAAAAAAGATTAGTTGTTTTCTTCAAAATTGGCTACCTCAACAGTCAACTAAGATAGAATCTTAAACACCAAATTCGTTTTGACATCTCCACCTACCTACCCAGCTACCCCATAATTAGTCATAGTTTAATACTAATAACCTAAATAATATTCTACTATTAGTGCACACCAACAACTTCTTTCTCTCTTATCCCATACTATAATAATAGTTACCAGTTCTACATATATAATTCAGCTAAAACTAAGTTCAACATAAATAAAAGGTGAATTCAAAGATCCAAAACATTGAATCACATAGAAGAAAAAGAGAAGAAAATGGTAAAGAGCAAGGTTTTAGTAGTGGGGGGAACAGGATACATAGGAAGAAGAATAGTGAAAGCAAGTTTAGAACAAGGACATGAAACCTATGTGATTCAAAGACCAGAATTGGGTCTACAAATTGAGAAGCTTCAAAGACTTCTCTCATTCAAGAAACAAGGTGCTCATTTGATTGAAGCATCTTTTTCAGATCACAAGAGCTTAGTTGATGCTATCAAGAAGGTTGATGTTGTGATCAGTGCCATCTCTGGTGTTCATATTAGGAGTCATAGTATAGGATTGCAACTCAAACTTGTTGATGCTATCAAAGAAGCTGGTAATGTTAAGGTAATCTAATTTCCCTGGTATTTTCTATAACGGTTTCTTAAAATTACATAAAACATTAATACTTAAATGATAATATTGTTTTCTTCGCTAGCGTTTCTTGCCTTCGGAATTCGGACTAGATCCAGCAAGAATGGGAGATGCATTGGAACCAGGAAGAGTAACATTTGATGATAAAATGGCTGTAAGGAAAGCAATAGAAGAAGCTAACATTCCTTTCACTTACATCTCTGCTAACCTCTTTGCTGGATACTTTGCTGGCAGCCTCTCTCAGATGGGATCTTTTAATCCTCCAAGGGAAAAAGTTCATCTCTTTGGAGATGGAAAACTCAAAGGTACCTCTTATAACTTCAACAAACTTCTAAAAAAATTGAATCAACTAGAAAAATAGACAAAATATGTCAAATAGAAGCTATAATAGCGCTGAAGTGTCACAGCATAGTAGAATTTGAACAAATTGTTATTGTTCTGCAATACGCTAAACCGTTGTTATAACAATGTTGTAACAGTATAACAGTAGAATTTGAACAAATTGATAAGGTTTCATTTTCTGTCAATAATGAAATATTCATGAACATATATGTATGATTGCAGCTGTGTTTTTGGATGAATATGATGTTGCAACATATACAATCAAGACAATAGATGATCCCCGAACCTTAAACAAAACATTATACCTTAGACCACAAGAAAACATTCTCTCCCAAGGAGAACTTATAGGAATTTGGGAGAAACTCATTGGAAAGGAACTGGAGAAGACATATATACCTCCTGAAGGATTTCTCACAACATTGAAAGGTAGTAAATTCACTCAATTGTCCTAATTAAGTTTGTGCAGACAAAGTAACATTATTGTCCTAAGCAATTAGTGTCAGTGATTTATGGTTTATGTGAATTTGATTGCAGCGCTGGATTATAAACTTCAAGTAGGAATTGGACACTTTTATCATATTTTCTATGAGGGTTGTTTGACAAACTTTGAAATTGGGGAAGATGGAGAAGAAGCATCTGAGCTTTACCCTGAGGTGAATTACACACGCATGGATGAGTACCTGGAAATTTATGTGTAAAATGATAATTTCCACATGAGGCAGTGGTTCAAGCACAGACATGGTTGTTGGTTAAAAATACATTACCTTTAGGAGATTTTGTGCTTGTCCAATCGGGAATAAACTTGATATCTTGGATATCAAATGTCAATTTAATGTTTAACTTCTGTTTTTCAATTTTTCTCAATAACAACACTCTTGATTACACCATCTAATCTACTGATTTCAATTACTTTTGCCATGCACAACCAAAGCATGTGATGATAATATTAGACTAGACAGCCTTTGAAGCCTTTTCTGAGAGCAGTTTCATCTAAATTCCTTCCAATGAACACGAGCTTGTTTATCCTCTTTTCGTTGGGTTCCCATGTTTTTCCTGGGCTGTCATCTAACATGGAATGCACCCCCTGAAAGTAACAGAGAAATATAAGGTTTAAAATTACAAATAGGCAATACAATGGAAGAATGATAATATTGAAGAGAACCTGAAACACGTATCGTTGTTCAGAACCATCCACTGACAGGACACCTTTCATTCTATATAGGTCCTCTCCCTTTTCTTCAACCAATCTCTCAAGCCAATCTTCAACCTTAATCATCATTTATCATGAAAGTAAGGGAGAAACATGATCACCGCTTGTTAGAAAATATCACTGATCAACAGACTACGCATTGAAGATGTATATATTTTAACACATACATTCAATCATGTCTGACAGCATAACTATTTGTGACATTGTGATGAGATGAGATCTATCTTCTTTTTTTAACAATCATTAGTCAGTAAACTTTTAATTACATAGTTATTATGTCACACAAGGCGACTTTATCGGGTAGGAAGTTAAAAAACAGTATAAATAACATAATGATAAAACTTCAAAGAAACAGTTCCTGTACCAGATGCATTACACACCATGAAAAACTAAACCATGCATTCTTCAAGCCCAGGTTTCTAATGACAACAGGCATAGCCCACTTAAGCATTCTGACATATTATGAATGGTTATGTAAAATCAGTGGCCGAAAAGTATAAGAACGATTTCAAAACCTGTATTCCATAAGCAAATTCAAAACTCTATAATTTTATACTGAGCAATTGTTACAATCGACGAAACCATTTAAAAATGTATTTGATGTGAAATTCATGTAAACTTGGTCATCATGATTGATTGAGGACTAAGGATTAGTTACTCAATAAATAAACCATAATAGAGCTGACTAGGTAACCAAAAAAACAAAGAAACAAATTATTACAATTACCTCATCACGCTCAAGAGTTCCCTCCGCAACAATGCTGACACTAGTGACAGCGGAATCATGCACGTGATCATGATGATGATGATGATGATGCCCTTTGTGTCCTGTAGATACATTCAGAATGATGAACTAACTCATAATCACAAGAAAATATTACAATAAAAAAAGAAATCAGGAAATGTAGTGTATTAATCAAGTCAAAGTCATAGTCTTCGTTATTATTTCAAAATTTTAGACTAGGACCGATCAAACAACAGAAAAGGAAGGATATGGCACAAGATTAGAGAGTTTCAAATGTAAGGAAAGGAGAAGACAGAACTCAATATAATTACAGAGAAGAGTTTACTACAGAGTACGAATAGAACCTGAGTGAGAAAGATATAATTTGCAATTAATTACCACAAAGGACAACTAACTTTGCATTACAACCCCTGCTCTTATGAAATTTAATCAAATCCACACGATCCAACAAAAACATCTCCATGTGCAATCAACTCTGACCACACAAGTGAAAAAAATGTAAATAAGAAACTGACAACAAGGTTTTAAATAAGTACCATTCCCACAATCATCTGGGTGGCTCGCTGTAGAGGGGCATTCTCCATCTACCTCAGATTCAATTCTGCAATATCAAGACATTTGATCAAGATGAAGATAAACTTGCAGTAAATACAGACAAAAGTGTGAATGAGCATTATGATCTGTCATACAGTACTTACAGTCATATTATTTAGGAAGTATAAAGGGGGTATGATAGGAAGAGGAGTATAGAACTTCAACAGGAGCTAATAAAAAGGTAAATATACCTCTTATTCTCTTACCTTTGAAGATCATATCCTCCCACACCCAGAACAAAGTCTATGTCAACAGATCCAAATTTAGCTTGCTTTATTTGGGCCATTCCATTGATGTGCTGGCAAAAATTCCATAAATGAAAAAATTATTCCATTAGCATGTTTTCAAGAGGAGCTAGGTACATTCATATATAACTCAATAGAAGCTGATATAATAAACAATAAAAACAAAAATTGAAGGCAATAATCTAAAGCATTTCATAGAAAATAATTCAAATTTATCCCAGCTTCTCTTCAATACACACAGGCACATACATTTATCATATCATAATAAAACATGAAATAGCAATATCTATCATAACAGATAAAAAGTTATTAGATGTTTAATATCTTTTGCCCCAGAGCAAGAATTATAATTCAGTCCAAAACTACAGAACAATTATAGCCATATTGGAAAATCAGCAGGAGAGAACTAATTTTATTTATCGCCATGAACACAAGGTTTAGGAATTCGTAATCTGTTTCATGAAACTACTAATCCCCGAGCGGTGACCAATTGAAATTTGAAAGGCAATCATAGACTATGTAGATGTTTTTTTACCTTGGTAGTGAAATTCGGAACATAACAAAGTTACTTGCATGAAATTCGATGATGATATTGGCAACTTGCCAAAAGGATGCCGGACCTCCATAGTACATTATGTATTTATTTCGAAAACTCCAAGGTAGCAGCACAGGCAGAATATGACTTGGTATTTTTTATTTAAAAAAAAAAAAGAGAGAGAGAGATTTAGGCAAGCCATATATTTTGATCTATTTTTACTTGCATGAGATTGTTTATTTACAAAATTAACAAGTCTAAGATGAGATTGTTTATTAAAAAAATTAATGACACCAGTGTAGATCCAAATCCAATATTTGACCTACCTTATTTTGAAAGGAAAAAAAAAAGTAATACCTAGTATTTGCAACTTCCTTGGTAATTTTTGAAATAATTTAATAGTAATGTTGTCCTCCTAGTGTTGTCAATGGCGTCCATGACGAAATATGGCAGAAGGCCAAAAGTTTGCCATATAAGCACCCTATTGTGGCAAATGGCATCCCATGGTGGGCATCCCTTCACAAACGGCCTATGGCGATTGTCAAAAAAATGCCATGTCATTCAATAATTTAACAACATTGTATACTCGGGACTCTAGGAGGTAAGACTCCCCTTTTGCAAGTCACAAACAATGTCATATATGACTTGCTCCATACAGGTGAACTCATGGTTAAACTTTTAGGTCATGGTGAACTCTATGAAATTTGGGAAGAAACTCATGAAGTCATGAACACATGTTCATTTCATGAACCCAGTTTGATAATTATATTACCTTCCTAGTAAGGTTAAGTAAAACAAAGTTTGTGTATCATCCATAAGTAACAAACATACCTTTAACTTCTTGGTCAATATATTTAACTCGGATTCAGTAACCAAATCTATCTGGAAAAGCACAAAATAATAATCAAAATCTAGAGCATAGACTAAAACATATATTAGCATTCAATATGGGAAATTGGGAATAGAAACAAAGTTGAAAGTGCACATAGAAATATCACAGAATCTTAAAGCCATATGCTTGCCTTGTTCAAAACAATTCGGTCAGCATATGCAACTTGTTCAACTGCCTCATTGACTACAAATCTTGGTTTCACCTCGTTCAAATGTTGCATGGCATGCTTGCAGTCAACTAGAGTCACAACTCCATCCAGTTTAACATACTCAGAAACTAGTTCATCACTGAAGAAAGTTTCAATAACAGGGGCTGGTTTTGCAAGACCTACAAACCAGTTAAAATTTTAGACATTAAAATAATGTTTTATTAAACTGTTTCATAAGCCTAACATCCAAACAGACAAATTCTTTTTCATCAAACAACATATATTTTTTAGAATCCTTTTAATTAAAGTCCCGAGCAAAGTGAATTCAGAGAGCCGCTGCAATATTAATAAATATTCAAAACAAATTCTTTGAACAACGTGAGCATTTTGCAAACCTGTGGTTTCAATAACAATGTGATCAAATTTGTCTCTTTTTTTCCTAACCAACTCCAACAGCATTTTAACTAGATCTCCTCGCACCGTGCAGCATAGGCAGCCATTATTGACCATGATAATGTTTTCACCACTCACAGAAGAATGACTAGCAACCAGTGATCCATCAATATCAACCTCACCAAACTGCATTGTTTACAACCAGACAATTTCATGAATAACTATAAACCCATATTACAAGAAAAGACCCTCAAAAACACTCCACGCACTCAAATTCTCCCTTATTTTACAGTTATCCAAACAAATAACATGTTAAGTAGTTTTCCAATAAACTAACTAACACGTTACCTCTAGCTGGGTATCATACACGAGTAACAATATTTAGGTTGAATTAAGTCAATATCACAAGCAAAAGCCACCCTTGATGTGATTTCATAAGTTACATTACATCTTGTCAAAAATATTTTCCTAGCAAAATTATCAACTTACTATTGCCATTTCAAAGTTTGGTAGAGTTATTGAAATAAAATGATGCCAATTAAACTTGACAGGGCCATCATCTAATCACTTGGAACTAATCGATGTCAAATAAAATTTGTATGTTTGGATTAACTTTTGGAAGAGGCAAAAACAATTAGAGGTGTAGAATTGACTTTTGAATTATTTTGAGATGTTTGGTTCTTCTAAGGTAGAATTGATTCTGCCTCCAGAATTGATTCTACTTGAAGATAAAATTTGCAGCTTATGAATTTAAACGTGATTTTTACAAAGAAATGTACTGTTCAAATCAGGTCTATGTAAATTTGTTCAAACATAAATCACTTTAACTTCAACTCACTTTTAACTAAAATCAGTTTTACAAAATCAATTCTTTTCATTTGCAACCAAACACACACTTGTTTAGTTTCACAGTCGGAACACATAGATTTGATTCTTGATATGGATAATTGATTTTGATGCGTTTGATTGCTTTCGAGTAGTATTGATTCTACTTGAAGATAGAATTTGTAGCTTTTAAGTCTACACGTGATTTTTAAACTTAAATTTCCAAATTCAAATCACTTATGCAAAAATTTATCCAAACATGAATCACTTTAACATCAACTCACATTTCGTTAGAATAAATATTTTAGAACCAATCCACTCGTGATCAATTTTTTTGACGGCCGAACTATAACTAAACACGCGCTAAAACTAACACCGGGCTATTGTGTAATGTGTAAGATAGAACAAAGTTGATACCTCATTTTCGATCACAGCTATCCGCTTGCCGTGTTGGGATGTGAGAATATGATTCAGAAGAGTAGTCTGCAATACAGAAATAAATATAAAAAAATCAATAAAAGGTATAAGAAAAAAATATGATGAAGAGTTGGAAGTGTGAGAAAAGTAGAACCTTTCCGGAGCCAAGAAAACCGGTTATAATTGTTGCTGGAACGCGATTATCAGTAGAAGCTTCTTGGTCAGCGTGGGTTGGGGCAGAGGACATGTACCTGAAGAAGCTTCCATAGTAGAAGCTATGAGTGGTGGGTTGACGGGAAACGGGGGAATGTAGGGTTGTGATAGAACGGAGTTGGACTCGGAATAGGGTTTTGACGGAGTTTGTTAGAGTCGTGTATCTCATCATCACAGTTTTTCACTGCAAAAGTGAGAGGGAAATGTTTTTATTGGGAAATTGTTAAACCCTTCGCACAAGGGTTTATGTGATTTTTTTTTGGGAGGAAAATGTTTTTTTATGGAAAACTAGTAGAAGACTCGTGTTTTCCGTCCCCAATAAATTCATTCATATTTTAAATTATTAGATAAAATTTGATTGTTGTTGATATATTATTATTATCATTATTATTAAATTATTAATAATTATTAAAAATATTTAAAAATAATTCTAATAGCAAATCATCGATAAATTAAATATGCCTAATAATTATAAATATTTATTGATAATTATAAATATTTACAAATATTTTGTAGGTTAAAAAATATATTAGGATGATAATGACCCGTGAAAATAATGAGTTATCCGTCGTTGATGATATAAGATTGATGAATGTCATTCTTTTAATTTTTTATAAATGTATTGGTAAAAGTATAATATATTGACGAGAAATTGAACAATAATCAAATTGACACTATAAAAAAATGTACCTAGATAATAGATAAGAATTCACCTAAAAAATAAAGATTGTACCTACAAAATTTGATTATAATAATTAATTTCAATATTTTCAGTAATTTTACGAGGACTATTATTCGAAGAAAAATTTTAGAGAGACTAAAATTATAGGGTCGCATATTTATAGGGACTAAAAACATATTTAACTCTTATTTTATTATTCAGTTTATATTGTAATTAATATTTGTCTAAAATTTATTTAGATTTATATTTTGACTATTGTATAGTGTCTCAGAACTATATTTAGAATTTGAATTTAAAGAATGAATTTTAAAAATTATGATATTTTAAAATTTTATAAGTGTTGTGATATTTTTTAGATCGGATCATCTGATTTAATATCTATATAGTTTTGTTATAAAAATTAATTTATTCAATCGAATTATACATATTAATTTAGTTATAGTCTTGTGATTTATATAGTTGATTTACTAAAGAAATGATCCAATGTTAAAAGAAAATATTAGAGGTTTTCATTCACTTTGAAATCCATTCATCATACCTAATTTAATATTAATTTAGTTATAGTCTTGTGATTTATATAGTTGATTTACTAAAGAAATGATCCAATGTTAAAAGAAAATATTAGAGGTTTTCATTCACTTTGAAATCCATTCATCATACCTAATTTAATATAGGTATACTTGTTAGAAGTATAACTCAAAATTGAAAATTTTAATGAGTAAGTTTAAAAGTATAACTCAAAATCACTCGACTATAAACATGTCCCAAAAGATTATACGTAAACATTTTTTTACATACAATTTCAATTTTAATTATATTGTACAAAGTCATTACATGAAAATGGTTGGGAAACAAATCTACATGATGGAATTAGCTTTTGCCATGCTATCACATGAGAATTTTATTAAATAGAAGTAAACAATTGTAGTACACAACAAAAAATTTACTGCTATAAGAAGCTACAAAAATTTTAATGCTACAAAAATTTCACATGACAATTTCACAATTGTAGCTGTGTAGTCAAGAGCTAATTGCAAATAACTAACTGCTTTATGTAAAGTCAAGACCCTAACCTTAAACGCAACTTTGATTCCACTGCCATATGAAACTCAAACAATGCAAGTAAACATTTACCACAAATAATTACTTTTGACTAGGGGTGGCAAACGGGTATGCTTGCCCCGCGAAACCCCGCAAAAAAATGGAGCGGGACGGGACGGGGCGGTTATAGTTGAGGACGAGGGCTTAAAATATAGGTCCGTCCCGCAAAAAAGTAAGTGCGAGGTGGGGAAAGCCCGCGGGCACTACACCTTTTAGGCTTAAAAATGTTTAATTTTATGTTAAAACATGTGCCTCCAAAAGACCGCGAAAAAAATGAGGCGAGGTGGGGCGGTCACATTAGAAGGTGAAGACCTAAATTCTTGGCCTACCCCGGACTAAAGTGCGGGCAAAACAGACATGCCTAACGGACCGGGCCCGTTTTACCACCCCTACTTTTGACCATTTAAAAAAATCAAAACAAACATACATAAACATAAATATCAAAGCAAACAATTGGTGATGAAGTGATTGGATATAATTGATTATCCCATCAAGGACCATTTCTCAATAACCTGCATAAAAAATAAATAAACCAGCCATAAAGAATATAAAATATTGTCAGCTAATCTTATCAGAGATTTACAAACAAAAATATTCATGGATAATTTTCTTCTTTTTATTTCCATACGAAAAGTTACACATGTTATTCTTCATCCTTTATGCTTACTTTTGTGTTTTAGTTATACACCTAAAAATATGGTGAGAGCATAGACAAAATTCTACAGCCAGTAAGATAATCATACCTTGTTGCAACCAGGGACTAAATTCTGAAGAGTTTTCATCCTTTCACTACTCTTTTCTCTTCTAACCTGTCAGTGCACCAGTATTTCATTAGAAAATTAAGTCAATAACTCCAATTGCATAATATTTGATAATTCATTACTCCCTTCGTTTCAAAATGACTGTCGTTTAAGGATTTTTTACACAAATTAAGGAATGCAATGATATTGTCATAAAACATTACACTTTTACAAAATTAATCCTATTAATGTATTGGAAGTAGTGTAAAAAGTAAAAAAGTAAAGGGCATAATTGGAAAAGGAATAATTATTACTACATTGAAAATGAAAATGACAGTCATTTTGAAACAAAATAAATTTGCTAAAGCGACAGCCATTTTAAAACGGAGGGAGTATTTCCTCCCATTTGGGAATTTTCAGATATCACTACATGTCCAATAATTGAGTCAGCTTTTCAGCCTCTAAATTACAACTATCACAGTTAAGAAAAACATCCTTAGAAATAAATACACAAAACTTACCTAAAACTAAAACAACTATTGAGTAAATACTCGTTTTGATCTCAATTATAACCAAAACAAAAGTACTTACCTCACAATAATTAAGAAAATAAATACAGTTCATTTTGATCTCTATATAAACATTCTCATGAAACTAATTAGAATCATCTAATACATTGAACATTTAATCCTAACAGATTCTGTTATGAATCTCTATCTCTCTCTCTCGTATCTCTCTTAAATTCTAACACAATCAAGTAAATCATATTACAAATCTTTTTTAAGCTGAAGATAAGGCTATGACAATTTATAGAAAAGAGATGAAACTGTACGCGAAGAAGCAAAACTACAACTAAATATAGAGGAGAAAAATAGCACCTATGTATTGCTTTTTAAATGGTGAAGTGGAGTATCCCTAACAAATTTGACAGTAGAGTACTTTTAAAGGAAGAGGACACAGATTGAAAATTATGGTAACCAATGAGATGGAAACAAATTGTAGTTAGTAATATTTATACCATACAGTGGAAAAAGTAGTGTTGCAAAGAATAATATTTATACAATACAGTGGTAACCTTGGTAAAATATAGTTCTTCCATAAGCATCTAAATGAACAACAGAGAGGGACAACTGAATACGGTTTCCCTCTTTGTTGAAAAAACATTGTTACCTTCTGTTTTTATTCCAGAGCCTCATAGAAGCATTCATCTTCTTAATAGAATCGTCCTCTTCATTCCTACCAAGACATCAATCAACAAATTTTAATCTACATCACAACTACAATACAATGTTCTAAACTTTAAGAAAATATAGAGATGTTGCACCTCTTTTTAATGTAGAAACTTTCTAAAACAAAGATGGCCTCAGAAGAATCAAAGCAAAAAATCATAGCTTCACAATTTTTTCCAGTATTGGATAAATGGGAAATGAAGCTTGTTTTCTTAAATGAGAAAGCTAGTAAGAAAGAGATAAGTGAATATTATATTATTTATATGAATACATATACCATAATCTTTCAGCTTTCTGCAAGAAACTCAGTCATAAGTAATCATATAAATAAATATATTGACCGTAACATCTTTCAATGTATTTGAGTCACTTGGAACCGGGGCTTTTTTGTATAGATAAGTTTTCATCATTTTCAATAGGTCCAGAATTTGTTCTACAAGCAGGACCTGATGAAGACCAACCGGTATGTTCCCTCATGAATAGAACAAGAATGCTTCCCTGGTGAAAACACGCATTGTGATCTTCATCTGTTTCTTTATCTGGAACATCATTTCTTTCATTATCATCCTCATGTTTTTAATGTTAAACAAGCTTAAATATTGACAAATCCTAGCCCGACTAGTATTTTGCCGACAGTAGATTGCAACAAATGCAAACTTCGATGTTGATAAATTCTCTATCTATAGACAAACTTGCAGACATCAAATTCCAACATACCAGCAAATATTTAATAGAACATCTCCCTATTAGAATCACCTAACAACCGTTTGTAACAAACAAGATTAATACTAGCAAATTACCACCCCCATCAGCACATACTAGCAATAGACGGTAAAAAACATATCGACAACTTCACTAGGGATAGACTATCAAGTTTGAAACTCGTGACTGAAAATAGATAATTCCAAAGTGGATTGATCTTTGCTTTGTTAGCATTTAGCTAACAGTATATCATAATAAGCATGTAGTGTGTTGAGCAGCTTCAACACTACAATCAAATGTACTTCATCAAAGATAACATTCTTGGACTGAAAATCAATTAAACTCCATGTCGGTGGAGATAAATTTATGTTGGATGACGTGAAAGACTTATTGGAGAAATAAACACACCAGAGACTCGTTAGGGATTAACTGAGAACATCACAGAGAATCAGGTCTATGGAGGACTTTTGCCACTAAGACTCATTGGGGAAGTTGTTATTTGAAAGAATCTGGAAAAAATCTTGTTGAGAATAACAATACTAAGGATACCGCCACAATAATCATGTTGAAAAATCTCACTTAGGGAGCTCATGAAGCTTTACTAGGGCAATCTTCACAAGAAACTCTGCAGGGAACGTTACTGGGGAAACTCGGGTAGAAATGTCGTTGATACCTGAGTTTAATAGGGGGAAATAATCAATTTGCTGCGGAAGAAACTCGACTTGAAAATCAACACTACTGTGGATTGATTTCTAAACAAACATTCAACTCACACAGGAGAGAAGGACTAAATTTGCCATTTAAGAAATTGTCTTCAAAGCCTGATCCTAGTGAAGATTGCACTTGACTTCGTCTTGAGTTTAATGAACATGGCTATGCATGATATACTTGAGCGAAATGACATGATGAATGCATGACGATGATTTATGTGATAATTTATGAATGCATATACGGACTATTGGATGTGTGCCAAATAAAATTTGGACTTTTAAAGATGGAGTGTCACACGAGAACCAGCCTTAAAAAAGAGTTACCATATAGAAACTGGTGAAAGGATTTTAACAACCAAATATAAACTGGTGAAAATATTTTAACCATCAGACGAAAACATGTGAAAGGATTTTAACAACCAGAAGAAAACTGGTGAAAGGATTTTTAACAACCAGAAGAAAACTGGTGAAAAGATTTTAACCACCAAATGAAAACTAGATAAAAGATTTTAACCACTAGACACAAACTGGTGAAAGGATTTAAACAACCAGACGAAAACTGGAGAAAAGGATTTTAACCACCAGATAGAAACTGGTGAAATGATTTTAACAACCAGACAGAAACTAGTGAAAGGATTTTAATAACCAGACAGAAATTGGTGAAAAGATTTTAACCCCCAGACATAAATTACATAAAGGATTTTAACAACCAGACGAAAACTAGTGAAAAGATTTTAACCACCGGGCGGAAATTGACGAAAGGATTTTAACAACTAGACAGAAACTCGTAAAAAGAATTTTAACCACCAGACAGAAACTTGTGAAAAGATTTTAACAACCAGATGAAAACTGGTGAAAGGATTTTAACAACCAGCTGGAAATTGGCCACGAGACAAGAACTACATTAAAGGTACCCATAAAGGTTGGATGTTTTACATATGGGAGATGTCGAGATGCACAAGATGAGATGCTTGGTAATGATAATACATGCTAGATGTTTTAACTATTTGAATGGTTAATATTAAAAGAAGCTTGAAACAAGTTTCCCGTTAAGAGAATGTTGCTAGCATAATTCTCTGAGACTCCTTTTGAACTCTACGATCGTTGATGTCTAGTAGAAATTTTCTTTGAGAAGCTCGAGGGTATGAAGAGGAATTGTTTGTCTGTAGTATTCTTTTCCCCAATATGTTGGGTCTCTAAAGTATATTAGCTTCGAGCGGACATCAGAAGCAGCTAGCCATAACCCGACCTTAAGATGGCTTGCCCCAATATCTTGGAGTTTGAAGTCGGGCCCTGATTAACTGACTTTTTGAGTGATTTGCTTCATTGTGATCTTGAGGTAATTGCCCCATATAGACTGAATCTTGGAACGTCTTTACCCATACTAACTGTTATTTGGATGATTGCCCCATATTAGGTCCTATATGAATGGTTAAATTCTTTGCTGATTGTTTATTGCTTGAACTTCATTGGTGTTAAGTGCGAACTTGCAGATAAAATTGTTCGTTCAAAATGGTAATTTTAATGCAATATTTATGCGAATTTGAAATCAACATCATTATTGAAATGATGTGATGTACAATAAACATATCATAGGTTCATTCAAAGTGATGTGAGAATGTGATACCAAGACAGGTGATTAGTATATCTCTTTAGAAGTCATGTTAACGTAAGCTTGTTGTAGTATGCTTTCAAAATGATTCATACTTCAATTAAGTATTTTAAGGGTTATAATGTGCCATGATTCACGGTTTATGAAACAAAGTATATAAGGTTTAAATTTTGATTTTAACTCACCTCATGTTTCGTGATGTTCCCCAGTCCTACATTCAATTAATTTGACACACGCATTCAACTTCTAAGAATACTCGCAAATGATGACGTGATGGTTTGAGAACCAATGGCATTTGAGGTGAAAGTCACATATTCTTCTTTGAAAGTCAAACAAACTTGTTCTTCAGGACTTTTATTAAAGGATTTCTGGTGATTCTCTTTTTTTATTTTTTTCTTATCCCTAACTTTTATCATGAATGTTCCTTTTGAGCTTTCATTCCAAAGGGATGCCCTAATTTTTGCTTAAGTTTCTTTTTAGGGTTTCGAATTAGTGGGCTTTTTTCTCTGATTCTTTTTTCATTTTTGTAATTTTGGGAACAACTTGAATGGCATTTGTTTGCTTTATTTGTTTTGAAAGGGTCATGACTTCCGTGTTCTACTAGTTCAAGAGAAAGAGAAAACTGATGCAAGCTTTGGATTCCCACTACTTCTCTGACATTGTGTGCGAATAAAGGAAGTGCTTGAACCTCTCATGGGATGCTTTTTCTTGAAATTTAGATGTGTAGTCAAATTAACTGAACAACAACCCTCCCTCTAGTTAAGATTGTGAGTTTTCCTTATAGAAAGAAACATCAACTTCTAGGCTCAAAGGGGTTGACGAGGGATTAACTTCCTTATAACTATGGTGTTTGGGAATTTAAAATAATTCCTTAGATCATCAGCATAATTTTATCCGAAAGCATACTTGTCGGAAATTATGTGTTTTCATTTTCATCATTCTCTCTTCTATATTTTCTTAAATAATAGTTTGATATAGATTATTAGTGAATGGGATAAACAATGATATTTTTTCTTTTTTGCGATAAAGATGGAAAGATGAGTCAACACAAATAGATTGATTCAAAACAAATGCATATTCATTTTATTAATATTATCATTTAAAAAACAACAAACTTAAAGGCAAACATTACATTAGTGAGAAAAGAAATTGCAAATGAAAATGATAAATATGCCTTAAGGATCATCAGCTTTGAGGATGAGATTTCCATTTGATTCATTGGCCTTAGTAGATGCTTCTTGTAGTCTTGGAACTCAATTGAGTATGGGGTTTGAGTTCACCAACATGTTTCCTTCTTGAAGAGTAAGGTACTTATTGGCAATCAACTATTATACTTTAGAATTGTACATTGGGTTGTTCACCATAATAAAGTCTTATGCAGGATCAAAATTCTCTGTGACGGTATGCGGGAGATTATTCTTTGACAAGGCTAGCAGAGCTTCTGACATCTGGCCTATCTCATGGCTCATATCGTCCATGCCCTTTCTTAGCACAACATGATCTTGTTCCAACTGTTCCATTGCCCTTCACTAGTTATCATGAGTTCACAATGAGTGCATGGAAAACATTCAGACAAGAGGTGATCTAATTTTTTTTGGTTTTGGAGAAATATCCATGCATGTTGTTGAATTCACATGCAAGAATTTTTCTCGTTTTTTAAATACAAATGATTTTCATGAAAATTTAATGTATATCATGCATGAGTTTTTAGGGTGTCCAAATTTGGGTTGACATCTACCCAACAATTCGCCTCGCGGGATATCTCTAGGGGTTTTTGGATAGTTGGTACTTAGAGTCACATCCCCCTTTTGAAACTATCATCATCAATTGTGAATAACTTACAAGTTGACAATATTTCAAAAGTGTTTTCTCTGAGTGATGGTTTATGCACCAACCTGACGAGACAATAAAGTCCAATAGGTCAAAATTGCGCAACCATCAATTATAGGGTTATAAACAAGCTTCTCTGAATCATTGATCCCAACTTGACAATATCGTCATCAACATAAATAAATTTGTGAACCAACAATCATTCCAAGAAAGTCTCATCTGAGTGGTCTTAAAAAACCACAATTTTAAGGTATTATAAAGGTCTCTTAGAGTTATGGATCCTTTTTATAGATATTGATGTCAACGCACTAAACATACGAGAAAACAATCTCCTTAAAAAAATCAACTCTAAGTTCAGTTTTCACTTCTACCCAAGAGATAATAAAGCCCAATGGATCTAGACTATGTAACCACATCCTAACTTAGGTGAACTCAAGCCTGGGTAGTGGGCTTTTCTCACAATAATGTATCACATCCAGAAAACTCTTGACACAATGATATATCAACATGATAATATACGAAGTATAATGAGATAATAAGAAATGAAGCATAAAATAAGTAAAAATATAAACACCAAGAAGAAAGCATAATAAAACAATAAACTCTAACACACAAAGAAAAAATAAGGTTGGACTCACTTAGCAATGTTTCCCTGGTAGAGTCGCCAGTTATCACAGCGCCAAAAATACTCGAGTGCATGGCACCCTCGGAGTACATCAAAATATTCATCTATCTTTATTTATTCTTATAGAACGGTAAAATTTTGAATAAAATCCATAAAGGAAAGGGAATGGTCATCGCAACCATGGACGGGTTCCGGAGTCAGTTATGAAATAAGAAAGTGTTAGCACCCCCCACATGTGTTGTACTCAACGACACTCATTTAGTTAGTTATGTGTTTGAGTGTTAGCATGAATCTTTTGCAATATTCTACTAAGTAGTAAGAAAAAAGAAAATATGAAAGGGTTTTTAGTTTATTGGGCTCTCCAAGACTTTACATCTTGTGCCTATGTATTCTCTCATGCAATGAGAAAGTCAGAGCTTCGTATTTCCTCTAGAAAAGACCAAGAGTTTGTTGATGATTTTAGGAGAATGATGCGTTATACATTTCAAACGTTTGAACTTTGACTTATTTTGATCGTTCGGCGAAACTAAGTCTATGTGTTCGTTTCGTGTTAAAACGGATAAGGCACATTCACTTATGAAAGAATTTTCGAAGAGTTGCACAAGGACGGAAAAAATTTGATGGGTTGAAGTTGTTTTATGTAGGTGAAGAGTACTCAATAATAGGTCTAAACATCCTATGATTCAAATACTAGAATTTGGTGGAGCAATGACGTTCAACCAATTATTTCTCAATCTAAAACGTTTTCTTATGAAAAGGTGAAGTGAAACAAGGTTCATGTTCAATAGGTTTTGTGTGCATTAGAGGACGAGTTGTAGACAATTGGTCTATAAAACTAACGATCTAATAATTCGGAGTTGGAGGAGAAACTACACTCAACGGACCTTTGTCACATCTAAGTTTCTTATGAAAATTCTTTTGAAAATAGGGTTAAATACCTTTTACCCCCTGCCAAATAAGCGTGTTTTGATTTAGCCCCCTTGAAGAAAAAAATTGGTTGCGTAGACCTTACCAAATAAAGATTCCAACAGTTTACACTCTGAACACTAATTTTACCTAATACCACCGGTTTCTATCCCACATGTTAGTTACCTTAGTAATTAATGTTAAATAATTGCCACATAGCTCTGATTATATAAGGCATGCTTCCATAGTTGAAATTAAAAATTTTCAGTTGACCCCCTGGAAAAGCTACGGTTTCTTTGCACACAAAAAAGAAACTTGGAAATGGCGAAGAAAACAAAGAAGACGAAGAAGAAGACGCAGTCAAGACAGTTGAAGAAGACGACGCATACAAGTGAGTCACAGAAAACGACTTAGTCAAGCCAGTCAAAGAAAATGACGAAGTCAAGCCAGTCAAACAAAACGAAGGTAGTGAACCGAGACATACATGAAGAAGAAGAAGTTTCTGAAGCTCAAAAGGTTATATTTTTTTATTCTTGTGTTACCAGGTCACAAATAGTATACGGAAGTTAGGACTTAATCCCTTTTTTCTTTAAAAATTTCAGAATAATCAATTATTCAGTGTTGTTTTCCATCATGGAGGGGAATTTGTTTGCATGAATGATGAGGTTATGATTTATAGGGGAGGTGTAACGACATTAGTAAGTAACATTTACGTTGATAAGTTTACTATGGATAGCGTAAGGAAGATGTTGAATGGGTGTGGTTTCAATCAAGGGACATATAGGGTTTGGACTAAGGTTATTGAAATTGATCCGAACTATTTCTAGATCAAGAAAGACGATGATTGTTACGATTTTGCTTCATTTTCTTGTGCCAATGAGGTTGAGGGTAACATCTTTGTTGAGTATGATGTAATAGATACTTCAGTGTCAATAGTATGTCCCATATGTGTGAATGAAACAGTTGAGATGGATAGATGTGATGAAGATGGAGTAGAAGGGTTAGGAGATAGTGGGGATGAACGTGCCATTGCGTTGCTCAATGGGTTTGAAGACATTGATGTTACTGTACCTATCAAGTAAGCACCTTTCTTGGATGATTTAATGAGAGGTTCAAAAAATAAAAAAGTGGAAGATGATGATGAATATGTAAGTGATGAGTTGGATAGCTCAGACCCTGACATATCAGATGAGGAGAAAGTACCAAAGTTTGAAAAGTTTAAGAAAGAGCATTTTAATAAGAATTTTAAATTTGAGTGGGGTATGGAATTCAATTGTCTTGATGAGTTTCTAGAAGAAATACGTGAGTGGTCAGTATTAAATGGTAGGGAAATAAATATTGTGAAAAACGAGAGCTACAGGATAAGGGTAAAATGTAGGGCCAAATGTGGTTTTTTAATACTTTTTTCAAAAGTGAGCCACAAGCACACTTATTCTATAAAAACAATATTTGACAAACACGCATGTGTTAGGGTTCTAGATAACAGATCTACAAGCTCAAGGTGGGTGGCTAAAGTTGTGGTTAAAAAGATGCAAACATGTGAGGGTGTTAGGATTACTGACATAATTCAAGACATGAGGCCAAATTTTTCTGTTGGCATCACTATGGCTAGGGCATCGAAGGCAAAGCTCATATCAAAGAAGATTCTAGAGGGAGATGCAGACAAGCATGCTTTTAGGTTTTATCCAAAGTGTGATGTTCTTATGAATAACATTTCTGAGTCTTTCAATGCAACAATATTAGCTGCTAAGGATAAACCAATTCTGACCATGTTAGAATGGATTAGAAAATATTTAATGAATAGGTGCTCCTCTTCTGCATTGAAACTGGAAAAATGGCCACACAAGGTGATGTCCATTCCTAGGAAAGACTAGATAATGAGGTTGTTATGAGTGCCCATTGGCTGCCTACTTGGGCAATGAATGAACAATTTCAGGTCACACATTCTTTCAATACTCAGGAATTTATAGTTGATATTTCCAATAGGTCATGTAGTTGTAACTTCTGGGAATTGGTTGAAATTCCTTGTAGGCATGTCGTAGCAACATTAGGTTTTAGACAACAAAACCCTAGGAATTTTGTTGATGAGTGTTATTCTAGAGAAAAGTATAAAATGCGTTATGGTTTTGTTGTTAGTCCCATTAATGGTCAGGATATGTGGTCTGAAGTAGAATTAGAAGAATTATTGCCACCAATGTTTAAAAAAGGTCTAGGGAGGCATAGAAAGCTAAGGATTAGAGAGAGTGGTGAAGAAGGTGCAGGAAGAAGCTTGTCAGGTGTCTCTTACAGATGCACAACATGTGACAAATTTGGTCACAACGCACAGTCATGTAAAAGCACCAGTCAGGATCCAAATGCTCTCAAAAGAAAGGTATGATATATATGTGATATAATTGTCTAGTTGTCATTAGTGTATGATACATATGTTTGTGTTGCCACATAACTGTATTTATGTTGTTTTTGATATAAAAAAAAAGCGAAGACACAACAAACTCAAACTGGTACAAGTCACATTGATAGAGAAGTTACAACTCAAACTGATGCAAATCAAAATGGAGCCACCCAAACTGCTACAAGTCAAACTGATACCACCAATAGTGTTGCAAATCAAAATGATGCCACCCAAAATAATGCCATTCCAGGTGCTGCAAATCCAAAGATTGCCACTCCAGTTAATACAACTCCAATTGATACCACTCATACTGATGCCTTTCCTACCGATGACACTCAAACTACTGCAAATCAAAACGAAGCACCTTCAACTGATGCCATTCCAAATGCTACAACTCAGACTGATTACTTTAATGGCATCACTGATGACATTATTTCAAGCCTACCAGACATCACCACATCTCAGGTGGCTGCTGAAGTAAGCAAACCTACCAAAAAAATAAAAGGGAAAGAGGTGAAGCCATTGAGAAAGAGGTCTACTGAGAGAATCAAGATAAACTAGTTTAAAAAATCAAAACTATTCACAGGGTCTGGATCAAACACTGACCAGCCTATATCTTTGACAGATGAAGAACAAGGAAGAGGTTCACAAAGAGCAAAGAAGAAGCTTAGGAAATATAATGTTATGACTTTATTTATTATCTCATCTTTTGTATAATCTTGTGATTTTATGACTTTTAGCTGTTTTAAATATCATCAAACCTTATGTATTGTCTAATCTTTTCTGTACTATATTTTGTTTATGGCCAATGTAAGGCTAGTATGTAATGCTAATGGCCAAAGTAAGGCTTATGAACTTATGTAATGTCTACAACATTTTGTGAGTCTTATGCCCAATGTTATGTAATGCATTATTCTGTCTGTCATTATTATATCTTCTGTCAATTCTTATGGCTTCATATCAACATTTATCAACATCATACTGCATATATGTATAACAAAATCCATGATAGCTTATAACAAAATAATCCATTAGAGCTTATAACAAAATCAATGCTAGCTTAAAACATCATATGGAATAAGTTGTAAATAACATATTGCATTAATGAACTTATTTGAATTTTACAAAAGTTATAACAAAATACATGTTATCTTAAAACATCATATGGCATAACTTGTAAACAACATATTGTGCATTCATTCATGACAGCTTTTAACAAAATTCATGACAGCTTTTACAACAAAATAACAAAATCCTAATTCTACACTTTTGTTACATAAACTTGTACACCACTGCCAATAAAATCCAACAGAACCATAAGGCAAACGTCATTTGAAAGTTCTTCTTCTGCATAATGGCAACCTTCTTCTTGGATTTTTCTAGCTTTTTTACTGTTAATTCCAACTTGACCAGTGCCACATCACATTTGTTGCATTCGCCAATATCACTCTTTGTGCATTTATTCATGGCTATAGCAAGCTAATCATCCCATAAAAACAAGTCACAACAATTCATAGTCTGCAAACAACCAACACATATAATTCAATGTCATAAAACACATATAATTCAATGGCATATAATTCACGGAACTACTTACCCCGACATTACGATACTTCTAAAACTTCCTATTTTTGTTTTGCATTATATTTGCGACCCACACCTTCATAGGTCGACGACAACCACACTGGGGAACACTTGTCATATCTTGAAAAGAGTATAGATAAGGGGTAAAGTTGGTAAAAGTTGCATTGGGAAAATAAAGTGACTGTTATTTTGAGACAATTTTTTATGGTTAAAAATACATTTATTTTAAGGTAGAGGGAGTATATGATTTTGAAGTATTTGAGATGATTGTTTTGTTATTTCTAGAGATTTGTTGTCTCTTTTCGAGATGTTTATCTCATTGGATGAAATGCCTAGAATTAAAGGTAGACTCTCCAATATATGACTTTGTCATATAGTCAATTTTGAAATCACGAAATAATGTTTTTATAGGCATGTCTACTAATATGAAGGATGTGGAAGAAAATAACATTTTTTCTTGTTTGAAAATGATATCTTAATAGGTTTAATAACGTATTCTTTGTAATAGCATTTTGAGAGCCTTTAATATAGTGGATTTCTTAGTCCACCTCATAGTTTACTAGCGCACCATATGAATTTCCAAAAATGCTCTTGAAAATCGGAATTATACTTCCAGTTAGCACCTCATATCATGAAAATTCCGTTGAATAGAGTTGGGTGTAAACCGGAAGTATACTTCCGATTTACACCCAACCTTTTCAACGTGTATATGAGACCAAATTTAAAATAAATTCTTAATATTATATTATTTAGTTTGGAACCAGAAATATATTTTCGGTTTTCACCCAAATATTTTAAAATATGGTGCGTACTAGAAGTATATTTTCGGTTTTCAGGGGCATTTTGGGGTTTTTATGGGGTGGGTTAAGAAATCCACTTAATTTAACCTTGTTTTTGCAGGAAAAATGTTATGGAGTTTTTTTATTTCTGTCGATGGTAGGTAGTCTTGGCATATTTTCTTGAGTTTTCTATATATGTTGATGTTGGTCCGTTTGAGCAATATGATTTTTCTATTTTGGTAGTTAATTTGATTTTTCTCTTTTGGTGGTTAATTGACGAAATTGAACTAGGCGACCATATGGTATTAACATATAGTATATAATATTAGGGAATTTCTTCACCCACCTAGTGGATTTCTCCCACACCCCTGAAAAACCAAAAATACTCTTCGCAAGTTAACTTGCGAATTCACCTTGTTGGGTGAATTCACAAGTTAACTTGCGAATTGATCTTTCTGCGTGAATTTGCAAGTTAACTTACGAATTCTCCTTATTTTGTACGTTTTATTATTTTAAACATTGACATTTGAAAAAATAAACTTAATTCGTAAGTTGACTTACGAATTCACCTTTTTAGGTGAATTCGTATGTTAACTTACGAAATGTCTATTTGTATGCTGCATGGTCACCTCTTTTCCCATTTCATTCATTTTCTACTATATAACACAAAAACAATTCAACCCACACCCAAAATCAATACAATTTTTTCATCCAAATCAAGTTTCAAGTGAGTGATCCTAGAAAAGTGAGCATTGGAAGCTACAATTTGAGGTAAACTTTCATCCCCTCAACCTACATTTATTACATTGTTGTTGTTAAAGTGCTGCATAAAACAGCGTCACTTCGCAAGTTAACATGCGAAGTTCACCAGAAAAATTCGCTAGTTAACTTGCGAAATGTTCCCTGATGCATCAAACCAGAATTCTGTTTTACCATAATTTGCCTAGTTTTAACATAGTTTTATATATTTTAGGTATTGTGCACCCCGACAATACTGTCAAGACTATTGTGAAGGTTCTGATTACGGATAAAGTGAACATAGATGATAAGTCGATTATGGTCAAAGAAGTAGAGAATACAATTAAGTTGTGATCGATAATGAAAATAAATTTCCAAATGACAAAACTTTCGATACTCGTCAACAAATGGCTGATTATGTTAGAATGGAAGCAAGTAAACTTGCTTTTGGCATTGTGATCGCGAGGTTCGATAATGGGAGTAGTAATCGGCAACCATTTTTTATTTTGACATGCGAGAGAAGTGGAGCATACGTTCCAAAAATCCGCAAGTTACAACACGAAGACACATGTTCAAGGAAATGTGGGTGTTCGTTCAAGTTGTATGGTTATTGTAGAGTGGATAATTTATGGTGGTTGACTATGATGTCTAAAATTTATAATCATGAGTTGAAGACCAAGTTACATGGGCATCCTATTGTTTGTTGGCTTAAGGCTGAAGAGAAGAAATACGTTTCCGAATTATTGTTGATCAAAGTTACGCTTAGAAACCTATTTTCCAGTTTGAAACGGAATAGAGCGAGATGTGTGTCAAATATAAAATTGGTTTACAATTATCGATAAAAACAACATGTTGCTCAAATGGGTCTGAGGTCCGAAATGCAACATTTATTGAAATGTTTGGACGATAACAACTATGTTTCGAGACATAGAGTTTGTGATGACAATGTAAGTGTCTGTGATATACTTTGGACGCATCCGTCGAGTATCGAATTGTTTAATACATTTCCAACCGTTGTAATGATTGATTCAACATATAGGAAAATAAATATACGCTTCCGCTTCTTGAAATTGGTTGTGTCACCTTTACCGACAAAACATTTTGGGTTGCTTTTTGTTTCATGGAATGTAAGAAGGAAGACAACGTCACTTGGGCGTTTGGTGTTTGCAAGACTTTGTTGAAAGATGAAAAAAACATGCCTTTGGTTATTGTTATCGATCGAGATAACGCTCTTATGAATACGGTTGCCACTATGTTTCCGTCGTCATCCGTTTTACTATGTCGGTATCACATCACAAAAATGTGAGAGAAAGGCTAAAACCCGCGGTTGGCACCAAAGAGAAGAAAGGCAAAGACGTCCAAATTGTCAAATCTGGTGTTATGGTGGAGAAGATTATGAGTGCATGGATGGATATTCTTAATTCTTCTACTAAAGAGATGTATACTACTAATGTGATCCACTTTAGAAAATTGTGTATGGAATATCCCAAATTTTTGAAATATGTTAAATCCACTATTCTTAATCAAGTGAAAGAGAATATGGTGTATGCATGGACGAGCCGTGTTAGACATTTGTGGAACACAACCACTAATAGAGTGGAATTCACACATGCGGCTTTGAATAAGTGGTTGGGTGATATTAAGGGCGACTTATGTAGAGATTGGTATGTTGTGAACCAAATTCTCATAAACCAACACAATGAAATTCAAACAACATTTGGAAGGAGCAAAACTGTATTGGAGCACTAGTTCAAAGACAAAACTCTTTATGCATAGTTAGTTCACAATATATCTCGGGCGGGATTGAATTTTATTTTTTACGAAGCAAAACGAGTGGAAACAATGGGTCTCAATAGTGTGAAATGTGGGTGTACGATGTATACAACTTATGGACTCCCATGTGCTTGTATTATTTCCAAAAAAATGAAACTCAATTCCCCTATTCTAATGGATGAGATATGCACTCTTTGGAAAAGGCTCTGTTTCAATGATTACGAGCCGACAAAGGAAGGTAGTTCCAACATTACCATCACAACCGAGTTGGAAATCATACTATATCTTTTTTCAAAAGCGGACGATGCTAAAAATTTGCACATTAAAGAACAATTGAGAAAAGTGACATTTCCGGAAACAACCAATTTGAAGCCTCCGACCCAACCGATGAAAACTAAAGGTGCCCCAAAAAAGATGAAAACCTCACAAACCGACAATACAACCAAACGCACTCGCTCTTATCACGAAGTTGTCGATGAATTATTCCCAGATTTTCCAGTCCCACAATCCAAGACAAGTGCTAAAAAAGGAGTGTGGATTTCAAAACTACCTCGGACACCGACACCTCCACCACTACCACCACCACCACCACCACCACCAATAATATACATTAATGAGATGCCTTTATTTATGCACAAACACATTGAAAAAATCGTGGATGTGGGAAGTGATGGTAATTGCGGGTATCGGGCCGTATCCACTTTGCTTGACCAAGGGGAGGAGCAACACATTTTGTTCAAAAAAAACTTATCTTAGAATTGACCTCACATCGTGAACTTTATACGCGTCTATACGTGACAAAGGAAAACTTTAATAAAATTCACCATGCTCTAGCTCTGAGTGTTACCATCCAGCACCTGTTGAAAAATGGATGTGCTTCTCAGAAATGGGACATCTAATAGCAAGTGCTTATAACGTGGTGTGCGTCGACTTAACAAGATATGGTTTTTCGGAAACTTTTTTTCCTCTACAAGCTCCACCGCCTATTGATACATTCTGACGGATTGTGTGTGTTGTCTATCTATGGTCACGTCATTTTGTTCAAGTATATTTAAAGTCGGGTTGTCCTATTCTGGCCACTTCCGTGGAATGGATGGAACATCACGAAAAAGAGGCAGAAACTTGGCCGGATCATTTTTTAGATAGAATGACGGAGTTCACTCATTTCATGGATCTTGAGAGAGAATCCAACAGGGAGAAATCAAAGAATGAACCGATTTTAGATTTAAGTGGGACAATTTTTTTGGTTCGTTTTAGAATGTAACCGAACCAGTTTTTGTATGTATTGTCGAAACATTGTAAAATCCTATCGTTTTAATACACACACAATATATATATATATATATATAAGTTTTATGTATATTCCATTTTATTTATATGTATTACTTTTTGAATGTCAAAAACACCACAAAACAAAATTCTGTTTCAGCCAAAACTGAGTTTTGGTTCTGTTTATGCATAATTCGCAAGTTAACTTGCGAAATATGCCTAATTATTTAAAAAAAAACACATGCAACATTTCTTAAGTTCATTTATGAATTTACCTGATTTAGTGCATTTCGCAAGTTTATTTTTGTAAGTAAGTTGTATTAATAGAAGAGAACTAAGGGTTCTCCAACCTGTTTACAAAAAATGAACAGAATACCAAATTGACAAAAAAAAGGAAAATTAACAACCAATTACACCAAGCTAAGAGAGATGAAGCAAATGATCTTTGCTAAACTCATAGAACCTTAAATTGGACTTGGTAATTTTCCCTATTCCTAACCATCTCCAAACCAAACTATTTATACACCAAACCGTATTATCTACATTCCACCTCTCATTCTGAAAACAAATGTCATTTCTCAACAACCAAATGGACCAAGTGGTATCTATCCAAATGTCGCTTCTTTTACCCACCTTCACCTTTTTGTTTTTTCAAAAGTCATACCAATCAATGAAATTACCAAGACAATCCTCCATATCACCCAAAGATTTCTCCACCCAAAGAGATATTTCATTCCAAATAATCTTAACCACATGACAATAATAAAAAAAAATGATCCCTACTTTCGGCTACATTACCACAAAACAAATATTTACTATCTTCTAAAGAAAAATTAATACCTCTAATCTTCAAAAGATCTTTTGTTGGAAGCCTATTAATAAGGAGCCTCCACCCAAAAGCCTTGATTTTAAAAGGAACCTTCATATCCCAAATTAGACCCAACACTTTCTCATTCCTAATACAAGGACCATAAAGAATTCGGAAATTAGCATACCACCTATAACAAGAAGAAACCGAGAAAACACCATTATCTTCCAACTTCTACACGATCTTGTCACCCTCCAAATTATTTAAATAGAGCCCACCAAGAATCGAAAAGAGAGATGCAAGATGATTCCTAGAAACCGGAGACAACAACGAAACATCAATACCCAACCTACCCCATCTCCAACCCCCATCCACCCAACCCTCCATACCGGCCACCGCCACCTTTTTCAAGACAGAAGCCATAAATAAATCCGGGAAAGAATCTTTTAGACACATGTCTTCCATCCATCTAGCTTCCCAAAGTGATGTAGTAAACCCTTTCCCCAAATAAAACTTACAATTCTCCTCAAACGGATCGGTCCCTTTAATAGCCCCACAACTCAAAAGATCCCTCCACCATATCGAAGAAGACGAAGACGAAGAGGACACAATGGTGTTACTAGAATTTCCTCCAAAAACCTTCAAAGTTATGTCTCCATAACGCGCTTTTAATAACATAAACCAAAGACTATTAGCTCCTTGCAAAATTCTTCATCTCCATTTATTTAAGAGCGCCCTATTGAAATCTGGCAAGTTTTTAAATCTAAATCCCCCTTTCCACCGGTAAGCACGCCCTATACCAACTCACCCAATGGATCCTCCTTATATCCTCCACTCATCCCCACAAAAACTTACCTTGTATGCTAGTAAATTCTTTTTCCACCTTGGGAGGCATTTTAAAAAAAGATATATGAAATATAGTAAGAGAATTAAGGACCGATTTCAAAAGGGTGATCCTCCCACCAAGGTTAAGATAATGATACTTCCAATCCGCTAAAAGGTTCTTCATTTTGTTCAAAATAGGAAGCCAAGATGAATATTTTCTCAGGTTGGAACCAACAGGAATCCCTAGAAAAGTAAACTTGCAAGGTTCAACCTTATGAGAAAGAACAAAAGAAGCGACCTCCATGAAGTTTCTAGAAACATTCAAACCAATCAACTTACTTTTGTGATAATTAATTCCTAGCCCCGAAATAAGCTCAAAAGCTCTCAATACCACATTAATAGCCCACACTTGTCTCCAATATCCTTCTACCACCATCAAAGTATCATCCACAAATTGAAGAATATCCACCGAGCACCTCCCATTAACGTGAAAACCCCGATACTCCCCCATATCTAAAGATTTCCGAACCAACCCTGAAAGCCCTTCCGCCACCAAGACAAAGAGAAAAGGAGAAAGGGGATCTCCTTGTATTAAACCTCTCTTCACCACAAACTACTTTGTAGGACTACCATTAACTAAAACCGACATCTTACTTTGAAAAATTAAAATCTCCATCCACCTTCTCCACACCGAACCAAAGCCCATCTTTTCCAACATACACCTAAGGAAATTCCAACTAACTTTATCATACGCCTTTTCAAAATCCATCTTGAACATAAGACAATCTCTTCCTTCCTTCTTTGCATAATCTACCATCTCATTCGCCACAAGGACTCTATCAAGAAGTTGTCTTCCCGGCACAAAAGCACTTTGACAAGGAGATATTATTGAATGCAAAACCCTCTTCAAACTTTCTGCCAAGAGTTTAGAAATTGCCTTGTAAATACATCCTACCAAGCAAATTGAGTGATACTCATCCAAAAAAGAAGAAGTGATCGACTTAGACAAAAGCTCACCGGAATGAAATCTATTGAAAAATCGAATGAAGTCCTCTTTAAGAAAAAACCAACATTTTTGGATGAAAAGAAACATAAACCATCTGGACCCGGACTCTTCGAACCACCACAACTTCAAATGGATTCCTTAATCTCATCCTCATGAAACGATTTTTCAAGATCCAACCTCTCCTCCATACTAATACATTGAACGGGTAACCCTTCCACACTCCAACTCCTCCTCACCCATCCTCTAACTTATTCGAAAAATGACTCCACACTTCTTCCTTCACATCCTCGACCGACTCCACCATCGATCCAGCTACATTAAGAGGTCCCAAGTGATTAAACCTCCTTCTATTCTTCAAAACCTTATGAAAAAACCTGTTATTACAATCGCCTTCTCTAAGCCATTTGACTTTCAACTTTTGTGCTTTCATGTTTTCTTTAATCCTCAACTTTAACCAAAAGTTACTCGTTGCTTCCTTATGATTTAAAATAATTTCGGAAAGCAAACTATCATCATCTCCTTCCAATTAATCATCTCCCAAATTTATATCTTGCACATGCTTCTCCATCTCCAAATCAATCTCACTGAAAACCATTTTATTCCACCATCTAAGCCTCTCTTTCAACCAACGTATTTTTTCTTTCAAAACAAAATCCCATCTACCTTCAATCTTCAACTCTCTCCATTCATGTTCGTCAAAAGGAATAAAAGAGTCAAAGGTAAACCATTCATTGTTGAACTTGAAAGATTTCGGATCCCAATTACACGTATCTATATCCAACCAAACCGGGCAATGATCCGAAATATCTCTAGAATAAATCTGTTGACCAACAACATTCCACCTATTCACAATAATATTAGACACAAGGAAACAGTCAATATGGCTCATCGTTTTTCCTTCACCACTATACCAAGAGAATCTCTTCCCCTTACATGTAACATCCACCAAATTATTCTCAAAAATAAAATTCGCAAAAAGATTGGTATCCACCCTATTGTCCACCATAGTTCTACCTTTCCTTTCTCTATGATGTTTTGTAGCATTAAAATCTCCCCCGATAATCCATTCCCCATCTTGAAAATTCTCCTTTAACTCCAATAATCTAGCACACATTTCTTTCTTTCTATTTAACAAGCAAGAAGAGTAAGGGTTAATTATGTAATAGATATCCGTCTTCCACAACACCTTAATCCCCAAACCCCCCCTTAAGACTGTGAACCACCTCAATTATATTCCTTCCATAATGTGATAATTCCCCCATAAGAACCTTTCGAATTAGAAAACAAATACCCAATATCATTAGAACTCCACATGCTCTTAGACCACGAATCTTGCATATTAAAAATATTAGTCTCCTGAATCAAGAACAAATTCGCTCTACCCTTCTTAATCAAGTCACCAATTCTCTTTCTCTTTAGAGCACTACATCCTCCCCTAATCTTTAAAGAGCCAATAATCATTGGGCACTATGATATTTCTCCTTCAAACCACCTCTCCTTTCTTTATCCATCTTTTCCAGCTCCTCAATTTTTTTTTTGCTAAGTTGGATTCCCCGTCCTCAACAATCACTCCTAAAGCTTTTATGGCTAACCAAATCTTATCGCCATTAACACCATCCAAACAATCCCACAATTTCTCATTATTCCTAATAAGATCGGAATTACTAACACTCTCCAAAATTGTGTCCCCAGATTGAGACTTGATCTTATTAGCAAGTTTAGGTTTTCCCAATCCCGGTACCGAATCTGCCTTACTGGCAATTATATCTCCCTTGATCCTCCCTACCTTCTCTCTCTTTTTTAACTTCCGCATGTTTTTCACAGCACCACTAGAAATAACTCCACCCAAATCTTTCATATAACCAAAACAAAGCTTCCTCGCCCGCCCCTTAGTCGGATTTTCTAAGGAACAATTGACCATTGACACATCATCTACCGAGACCCCCACCATAGAACCAGAAGGCTGCACACCATCTAGAATATTAACCTGCACTTTGGAAGACGAAATGGCTCTACCAAAAGAGCCACGAATCCCAGGATGATCTAAAGTAGAATCAGGTTTCTTCTGAAACAAACAACAACTGGGGGAAGAAACAACGAAGCAAAAGAAAAAGGGAAGAGAAGGGCAGAGGCGGTAATGATGAGACATGATTAAGCAAGACTTGTGCGTGAGAATGCACCAAAACGAGATTACCCCCTGCCTTCCTGAATGCGCTATTGACCGACACCTCCTCAATACTGTCTTCCGACTCGATAGCATTGTTCAACTCCTATACACTAATACTGTCACTCAACCAAGCTTCATCTGAATCAAGAGATTTCGATGAAGTAGAATCAGTAATTTCTGTTGAGAGCATACCTGAAAGATCTAATTGATGAAATTCAGATTCCTCCCTAAGCAAGATGGAAAATTCTCAGCCATCGATCTCCACTACTAATGAATATGGAAGCGCGAAGTCCAACTCAACCTTAACCATAATTATGGCTACGTCGAAGCGCGACTTATCTACCGTCTCTTCCATCAGACAAATGAAACAACCGAAGTGATTGCGTAGCAATCGAAAATTTGAAAGTGGTTAAATTGACCTCTCTTGAATTGTGATCGTCTTTCTTCCAATTCCTAATTTCTGAAAACTAGGATTTCCACCTCAATGATTCGTCCCCAATAAAATCTGCCAAAGCCCCTTCAACTTCTTCTTCAATCAGACACAAATTACATCCCATAACAAAGGATTTGATCGAGAAAAAACCTTCATTTTCCAACACAGATTTCATCCTCAACGAAGACCCAACGACATGAACCACTCCCACCATCACTCTACCAAACCTTTGGGCATCAATCTCTTTAGACTTGAAAGAAATACCAGAAGAAATTTGAGAAAATGACTCTACACGATTCTCCACCACTACAGCATAAGTTCTGGCCCCCCTGCGATGAGATTCTCTGAAATCTACTCTCTAAACTTCTATATTACGCAACACCTGGTGATTATTTATACTTTTCCTTGTCGCGTTGAAAGTTGAAATCTGGTGTTTATTTATACATTGTTGAGACTCACTGCAAGCAATCTCGCGTCAACCACATTACTGAACCGAGCAAAACCGAACTTTTTCCCTCCTTATTCTTATGGGGAGCAATCAAAATGTCCACTATATCCCCATACAACCCAAATAGCTCATGGGACTCCTTAGCCTTGCACCTCTCCTGAAATTCCGAAAAATAAATTGAAACAATAGAGGATTCTCTTTCAACTCCGAACTTGGACACGTTTGCAGGAAATGTATTCCATCTAGGAACCCGATGGCGAAAACGGCTACGGCTAACATCCTTCCATTCTCCGTCGCGGTGGAGGCCACCATCTATCATGGTGAGAACAAAAACCCTAAGCCCAAAATTGCCGATGTTTTCACTCTCTTATATTCTCCTTAATAGTGCATAAAAAACAACACAGAGAACATTTCGTAAGTTAACTTACGAATTTACCTGATTTAGTGCATTTCGTAAGTTAACTTTTGAAATTTGATGTGATAAGATTTCTTTGGTCCATATTACTCCAACTTTGCTATAAATTGGGTCTACAACTCATTCATTTCCCCATCACAAACCAAAACCAGAAAAATGACACAAACTTATCCACACCTTGCGTTTGTCTACTTCATTGTTGTGTGTGCGCCAGTTCAATTCAGGCTCTCGCAGGACACCCCGTACGACGAGCTCATTATGATACTGCATTCTCTATTGCAGCATCCAGATAATCGCAAGGTAGTCAAGTTGGAGTACCGTTCACCTTCACTTGATGCTGAAGGAAAAGTCAAGTTCACCCGATTTCTGCTGAAGAACGACGATGACTTAGACTTTATGTGGGAGACCTTTCATCAGTACTCGACAAAGGGTCCGATTGAGATTCATAGATCGGCGGAAGATGTTATCAAGATGTTGCAACGTCCTCAACTTTCCATTTATAATAATATGTAATCTAATTTTCTGCATCTACTATGTGCTTTTATGAATTAAGTTGAATGAATGTTATGAATTGTGTTAAATGTTTCTGAACCTTGTCCAACCCACAATTCGTAAGTTAACTTACTAATTCACCCAATAAGGTGAATTTGTAGTTAACTTACGAATTCATCTTATTTTCAGAAAATAAGGTGAATTCGTAAGTTAACTTGCGAATTCACCTTATTTTTTAAAAAAACAAAGTGAATTCGCAGATGCACTTACAAATTCACCTTATTTTTAGAATTTCTTGGATTGTTTCGTAAGTTAACTTACGAAACCTCACTTGGTATTGTTGATGAGTTCTTTATTTTAATTCATGCATATATATATAAAGAACTGAATCCCAAATTAGAGCACCGAATGTTATTTCTATCCACCTAACGAGATGGAAAACTATTTTTTTCCTTCATATTAATCTCACATAGAAGCTTGCAGGCTTGAAATGAGGCATGGAAATAATTTGCTTCCAACGGAAGTTTAAGTTTTTAATGGATTTTATTTTTTAAAACAACTAGTACTTTGATATGATATTACACCTTAAATAAGTTACATAGTAGCACAAGACTTGTACAAATAAATGAGACTACAAGTTCATATTAAATGGAGTAGCTGAAACGTGTCTATGAGATTGAAAAAATTGCTCAGCAAGAAAGTCAAAACGCCAACTCCACTTGTCATGAAACCAACGGGAATAAATAGAATGAATGTTACACTAGTTGGTGTCTCCAGCATTTTTTGAATCAAAAAAGGTTTTGTTAGCATTTTCTGACTCAAAAATGGCTGTCACCTGCATTTCCTGACTCAAAAATGGTGGTGTCTCCTACATTTTCAGACTGAAAAATGGAGGTCTCTGCAGCATTTTCTGAATCAAAAATGATGGTGTCTGGAGCATTTCCTGAAGCAAAAATGGTGGTGGCAGCAACATTTTTTGAACCAAAATTGGCGCCTGCAGCATTTTCTAACTTAAACATGGTGGTGTCTCCAGCATTTTCTGATTCAAACTTGGTGGTTTCTGCAGCATTTTCTGACTCAAACATGGTGGTGTCACCTGCATTTTCTGACTCAAAAATGGAGGTGTCTGCAGCATTGTCCGTCTCAAAAATGGTGGTGTCCTGATCATTTTCTAAATTAAAAATGATCGTTTCGGAAACATTTTCTGACTTAAAAATGATGGTGTCGGCAGCATTTTCTGACTCAAAAATAGTGGTAGCAATTTTGGTATTGGCAGCATTTTCTGACTCGACTACGGTGGTGTCGACTGCATTTTCTGACTCAAAAATGGTCGTTTCGGCAACATTATCCGACTTAAAAATGGTGGTGTCGGAGGGATTTTCTGACTCAAAAATGGTTGTTTCAGCAACATTTTCTGACTTGAAAATGATAGTGTCGGCAGCATTCTCTGACTCAAAAATGGCGGTGTCACCTGTATTTTCTGACTCAAAAACAGCGTTGGCAGCATTTTCTGACTCAAAAGTGGTGGTAGTAATTTTGGTGTTGGTAGCATTTTCTGACTCAACTATGGTGGTGTCGCCAGCATTTTCTGACTTAACTATGGTGGTGTTGGTAGCATTTTCTGACTCAACTACGGTGGTTACGCCTACATTTTCTGACTCAAAAATGGAGGAGTTGTCAACATGATTACTTGTTAATTGAAGATAATTGGAAAGAGAGAATTTGGATGGGAGGGTCATATGATGCTCATTACTGCCAAGCTTCCTATGTGCAATTCCTAGGGCATATCCTAAAGCTCGCGAAACAGGAACAGCAACTGCATTTCCAATTTGACGGTACCTGTAAATAATATCATAAGAAAAGTGTAAGGACATTACACTCAGTATCTTTCTATATTATCACAATGTTTTGCAAGGGAATTTTGATTGTAGTCCCTCTAAAATCAATTTCTATTTCTGTCCCTTGTTTTTTTCATTATCTACAAAATGCTTTTGTTTCAGTCTTTATCATAATTACATGGTTGTTGATACAGTTCAAAACAGATTTCGAACGCAAAGTTGTGACTTCGGTGGACCAAAAGGGATCCCTTTTACAAAACAAGGGACAAAACCAAAACCCAAATCTTAGAGGGTCTGCAATCAAAATTTGGTAAGATTCAGGAAAGAAAAGCATATCTAAATTAAACCTATTTTATATTCATTAAATAATGGCTTTACCTAGCTTTCACAGACCCATAAAATCTATAATAATCATGAAATCCTTGCAGCCGGGCAAATTCTCGTATAGTCAGGATTCGATCCTGCTTTGGATGTAGTACTACCTGCAAGAGTTTGAATATATAAGAAACCAATTTGGAGATTTCTGCAACAAATTAGAGAGTGCAATAAGACCTGGTTATGACAGCTTGGGGAGGTTAGTGCAGTAGGAACAGTCTCATCCCACCACAACCGTCCAAAAGGCCTACATATACGTCCAAATTTAGATCAAAAGTAATCAAATGCAAAGCAATAAAAATAACCAGAATGACTACTGAACTGAAAAAAAATCACCTCTTGGACTTCCCCTGTTCATAAGTGAGGCAGTAATCTGGGACCTGAGACAAACAGTAAAGTCGGCAAAGATTAACTAACTTAGTACCGTTTGAATCTAAATACATAACCTCTCATTCAAAACCCTGGAACTTCAACTGCATATAGAGACCAGAAACATCTAATAACATCTTATTTTCCTATACATATGGCAGGCAATACAGCTTACGAGTTTGCTTCAATTGAACTGCTTGAGAGGCTAACAACCCTTAGCCATATGTATTTATAATGAAAGATTATGATCAAGATCCCTTAGTTATAGGGATAAGAATGAGTTCCAATATCTATCAAATAGGAATAAAGAATGTAAATTTTGGCAATACCTTAATATATTATTATTATTATTATTATTATTATTATTATTATTGATTTAATTGTTTGGTTGCTGTGCCATGATCTCTTTTATTCCACCCATATCAATTCACGGTCTAGATGTGTAGTCTTGGATGTGAGGGGAGTGCTGAGATAAGTATTATGAATTGCAAATGGTAACAGACCAGAAGTCCACTATTTTAAGCCACAACTTAGTCCATAAAACGCCATCCTTCAGAAATTGGACACAGGGGTTGGCCAAAAATTCCAGCACCTCACTCTACCATGGCTACTCTTAAACAATAATAGTTGAGATCCCATTTCAATTAGAGATATGGCCGAAGTAATCCTTAACTTATAACTCTAGGGCAGTTTTTACCACACAGGTTGGCTTTATGGAGTTATATGAGTTCTAGCCCAAACTCTAAGAATATTCATTTATTATGTCTTAATAACTACTATCTAAGGAAAGCAATATAAAGACTTACCAATGGCTTTCCAGATGGGAGCAATGGAATTTTCTCTACTGGATGTGGCTTAACCACATTGTCAGGTCCAACAACTATACCAGGAAGATTACGGAAATTCGCTCCCTGCAGTAATATTAAATTAAAGTTTGTTCAAGGAATGGCACAGGTGCAGTACATGAAATTGATCCAGAATATAACCTTCTGTTTGGGTATTTGACAAACGCGTAGGTAGTCATCTTCAAACAAAAGGGAAGGTCGGTGATCATATAATAAATGATTTTGCTCTGTTGTTCCATTTAATGTGGATCCAGTCATCTCTACTCAAAATGAATAACAAGTGAACAAGATGAGCCAATGCTTGATCCATATATTTATTGCTAAAATACTCAAGGGAAGGCACTATTACCATACTTAGTTGACCGTATATATCTTTGAAATTCTGTTTCTGGAGGATTCTTGTAAGCCATTTCGTCCCGAGTTTCAAAGTTTGTGACCTACAATATTGAATTAAGTTAAAGTTATGTTGAAACCAGTAAACATAAAGGAAAAGGCTTCTCTAACAGTACGATTGTGTAAAATGTACCACACCACAACTTAATCAATATCTCTTTGTGAATAAATGAAGGATGAATATAACATTAGTAGTTCACACTAAAAACCAAGGTCAATTAAGAGAAGCCTTTTAAAAAGTCAAGCAAAAGCAAGTTGTTACAGGAGGAAGATCGGAGATGGCATCTTGAATAACAACAGCTTTCTCTACTTCTCGTTTTTGGTCCTCATCATAAGCAACAGTATTACGCTGCAAACAAAAGCCAAAAGCTAGTGAAAAATAGAAAGAACTCCAGATAGAATTACTTTACAAAAAAGAGTAAGGATTAATACCTCATACTCAGGTGGAGGCCAGTATCTAATAATAACATCATGTGTTGGCAATGGAAATTGGGGTAGAACCTGGAAAAAAATAACAAACCATAGAAAAGTAAAATATTTTTTTTAGATCAATGAAACTTAGAAAATTTATTTCATACAAGAATTTGATGTGCTTAATACAAGTCATTATATTAATGTTATGTAAAATTGATGTGTTTCTTAACAAAATTAAAAAAATTTACTACATGCAAGAATCTGACGTGATGAATAAAAGGAATTAGATCAGTAAGTAAAATGGATATGCTAATGAAAAAAGTGCCATTGGCAGAAAATGATTAGAAACTTTTCAATGACATGCAAGAATCTGATGTGACGAATAAAAGGAATTAGATCAGCAAGTAAAATGGATATGCTAATGAAAAAAGTGCCCTTGGCAGAAAATGATTGGAAGATGTTTAATGAAAGACAAATTTTCAGTTGAAAGGAACCCATCAACACTTCATGTTTGGGCTGCATTTCATTCACATTGCCGGTTTGCAAGTTCGGTTTTCTATTCCTAGAAGATTTGCCCTAGAGGATAGTTTTATGTCTGTTGAATCATAGTAAGATTCATCTTCAAGATCTTCTACTTTCTGAAAACAGATACGCTCCTGATATTTTTCTATATAGACATGTGTAGTAAGCAAATGAGACGTCTATCCTCTGCCTATGCTGTGCTCGCTTATCTTATGTAGCTTGTCCAAAGCCCGAAAAAAGATAAGGAATTGTATCGGATTGTCAATAGCCAACGTAAAACATTATCAAATTTTTATGAAATAGATAGAAGATGTGATTTTGTTAATCCTATGTTGTCAGTTGTAAGTAATATGTTGTATGACTTGCACATCTCAAGTACATCACATCTTTGTAAGAACAACTACATTAATGCATCGACAAACATTAGTTCTCATACTTTTGAGAAAGAATTTGTTAAAGAAAGTAATTGTTATGTAACTTATAAGTCTACAAAAGTAATTGACACTAAACATGCTTTTAAACTTGAAATATTTGCACAATTGAAATTAATGGAAATTGGTGGGCAGGAGAATTTATTGTCATTTGCCTACACGAGAGCAAGCTTGTTCCTACACTTCTGTTTTTAATCGGTGGTAGATAGAAAATATGATATCCATAAATGGGATAAAGATAATAGTAGATTACATTTGGTAGAATAACATAGTGGATCTTAGAAGGGTCAGAGATGATCACAACATTAAAGTTTTTAGAGAAACAAGAAACCCTGGATACATGTTTTTTACAAAAGATGTTTTAGTGGAAATAGAGGGTAGTAAACAAGAGTGGCGGTAGTGAACCTTGGAATAATATAGGTTCCATTTATCAATAAGTAAAATGGAATATATGAAATGCAAATTGATCCGGGTACAAGCTAGAATTGTGATAGTTCTTTGATTTTTGTGATAGTTCTTTGATATTTGTGAGACTCATGGATATCTTGGATAAAAAACAAATAAATAGTAGAAGTTCAAATTTATAATTAAGCAAGACAAAAAAGTAGTAGCAGTTCAAAAATATAATTCAAGCAAGTGATGAATATTCTAGTGCTATTTCTGATAGAAAGGAACAATTAAAGTTAAAAGGAAAAGAATGTGAACGGTAGACTAATAAATGTAGTAAAGTACTGATTATTAGACCGTAAAAAGAGCACAAGTCGGAAGTTATGACAATACTGTCTTGGTTGAGTGGCACCATACATCAGGAACTAATGTATTTAACAAGAAAAAATTACATTTATTGATGACAAGACAGTAGACTTATGCCTAAAACTGATTGAAAATTTATTGATAGAGCAAAATTGCATCATTTGATATGTTGCTTACTATTCTTGAGGTACAACAATGAATGTTAGAAACGACAGCAGCTAATGCATTATGTTGAATGTATTGATGGAAAGAGACATTTGCAATCCCTTAAAGTTAGGTCAATTAACATAGGCATAAGCTTTAAAATATATTTTTAAAAGATAAGAGATATTTTAGTTTTCAATTCTAAATTCATCAAATTTACTTGATATCAAATTATAAAACACACCTCATCAGGATGAGCCCCCCACATGAAAACGCGCAGTCGAAATTGTGGAAGACCGTAACACCCAGCTGCAACAATTCCCAATCTTGCTTGGTAATGCATATGTACCAAACGACCTAAAGCATACCTTCCAAGTGAACCCTTGTCAAATCTTAATATGTCAACCACATTCTCCATTAAAACATACTTAGGCTTTAAATATTTCACTATATCCATGAAAACTACTATCTGATGATTTCTTTCATCATCCAGCGGTGATTCCGTGTTTCTATAGCGATTATATCCACTAATTCCTTGACATGGAGGACCTCCACAAACAACACCAACGTCACCCTGAAATCATTTTAAGCAACAATTCTAATTAAAATGCAAAAGTCATCTAGATCTTTTCAAATTTACACCATTAAAAATAGTACTTACAGGAAGAGGCAAGAGTTTTGATTGTATCCCCTCTCTCACAAAATCCTGAATGATTTGCTTACAATTGCTGCATAAACAAAATAATAATAATAATAATAATAATAATAATAATAATAATAATAATAATAATAATAATAATAATAATAATAATAATAATAATAATAATAATAAGTATGGATGCACTAAAAATACGTAAACTTATCAATCATTGGAAAGAATCAAGTTATATACCGTAAGTTTTCAATTGGTTCCCATGTATCTTCACTTTCATCATAACCTTTCCAGTTCACCTACAAAATAAATTCATGAATATTCTCAGAGATTTCAATATGGAAACATATGAGTAGAAGATTAGACAGTAAACTTATTAAAAGTATTGTATAACTTTAGAACTTGATTATTCCTATGAAAGGATGCTCCTTTTATAGGAAAGAGTACATAAAGACACTCAATAATAAAACACAACAAAAATAAAATCAAATAGTGTCCATAAAACTAATAATTTTTCGCATTAGATGTATTGGGCGGGTGATGTAGACTAGTAGAGTCTGTAGCACTAAAGTTAAAGTTTATGGAACATTAACAATATCTGATTGGTCGCTTAGGACAATCTTATCTAAAATTTACAAAAATAAGCAAAATTAAGCAGAATTCATGAGTCTTGGTTCTCTCCCAAGAATTCGAGAGCTTGGTCTCTCCCTCCCAAATATAATCTCTTTCTAATTTTTCAACATGATCAGACCATGGTTCTGTCCCATTCTTGTTCTGCCTAAGTTTTGTAACTGCTCCTAATAATAATATTGTTACTCTAATAATACTAATGGCTGCTCTTAGATTCTGCGACAGCTACAGATAGCTTTTATAATGGCTATTCTTATGCCTGTAACGGCTAGTTTACAGAATAGAACAGCCAAATTCAATTTTGGTTTCTAGTAATTCTTAAGGTCCAACAAATTTTTAACACCACTCTTGTTTAAATCTCACTTGATTGTTTTCTGTTTCTCTTTAACCGGTGAATTCAGAAAGCAAAGCCTTTTTTGAATATGCATGCCTTTTTATGACCCACAGTTGTCAACATCTAATTATCAAATTGTATAATAAAAAAAATGTATCGGAACTTGAAACAATGGCAAATACTAGTCATTTGAAGGTGACATGAATATCACCATATCTAAAAACAAGTATATATATATATATATATATATATATATATATATATATATATATATATATATATATATATATATATATATATATATATATATATATATATATATATATATATATATATATATATATTCAAGAAGACTAAAGATTTTACTTGGAAGAAAAAAAGCCAAAAATTGACAGAAATTAGATTTATTACCTTCAAATATAGACTATGTTTTCCTGTTTTACTGGGATCACCGTAGCATATATCAACTAACCTAGATACTTCAAGTTCATCATCAGAACTATCATCAGCTTTAGAATTCACTTGCTTCTTTCCTCCTGAGCTCCTCGACCGCATTGGAGTTTTTCCTTCTGTGTCACCAACATTATACCGTTTACATAGCTTTTCCCACTCCTTCAATAGTTGCAGAAAGTCCTCTGCAGATTCATTTCTCACCTATACAATAGAATTAAATAAATATCATATGGAATCAGAAAATTTATCATCCAAAACATTTGTAGAAGATAGTCAGCACTTACGTGCGTATCTGGATGGTTTAGTTTCAAGCTTTTAGTTGCAGACTTATCACTATCAACAGCCCATCTCTGAGCAAAAAAGAAAACAATAGAAGATCAGTGTACAACAATGATATTCAATGTAATTTGTGAAATACAAATAATTTCAGTACAAATATGAATTTCATGTATAAATACCGCGACAAGATTAACAGATGATAGTTTGGCCCCTAAGCACAGTCCGGTTGACATGCCACCACAGCCAGAATAGAGATCTAGTAATGTCAGTTCTGTCCTGTGCAATTCAGGACTAGGTAGGCTCTTGGAAATAGTAGATGCCTCTGTTGAGAGACTCTCAAGCACAGCAGGTTGTGATGACTCCTTAATCTTAACAACATTATCTAAGAAATAAAGACATTTTTTAGCTATAAATCTAAGCAAAACAATACATATTTTACGAACTTAGTTTGAATATCTCAACTTGCAGTTTTAAAAGATCGCTGAAATTGCACTTTGTTGTCAATTCAACAGTTAAAGGATGCAAATGCTGACCACTTAAGAACTGGTGATATTTAACAGTATATAATATGACCAGGGAATAGATGAATTTTTAGCAAAAACTGGAGATCACTAGAAAAAATGAATTTTAGTGTTCAACAAACAAACATGACAACTGCAAGAAGCACACTGAACAGAAATGTTTCCTATTTCTAAACTACTTTTATTGCTTTCTGTAAAGGCACTTCTGCCTCCCAACTCCTTGTCTAGTAATAGATTAAACAAAAAAAAATTGGTATAGATAAGACCAAAAGCATCTTGCACTCACTCATGACATACCTGTTGGTATTTGGCGAAATGTAGAGTAATCAACACAATATTCCATATCATAATAGAAGTTGGATGGTAAAAGAGAAGTCAACCTCAGACCAACCTGCAAGAAGTCACACAGAAAAAAAGAACTTGCAAATATTACATACAAAGACGGAAATATAAACCTCAAAATTGACAAGGCAGACTAATAGAAAAAATAAGAAAGATCTTAACTGAGTTTTGCCATACCTTAGGTTTTACATATCTAACATCCACTTTCTCTATTATGGAATCTATTAAGTTATCATTCATTATTGATGAATAGAACAAACGCCTCTTGTCATGATAGTCACCTGCATCTTTGACAACCTGTGAAAAAATCAGAAGCAATAATTACAATGACATATATTTCAACATAACTAAATAAATATCATGACACACTCGGGACTCACTGTATCTTGAATTCTGTAAAACCATTGGACCCGGAAATAATTTTTCCTATCAGTAGTTTGGAAAAATTCAACAATCTTGCCAATATGTTTTTGTTCTTCTTCACCCTGTAAGAATCACATAGAATATAAGTATAACTAGCTCTCATTGTGTTCATAGAATCATGAGATTTTGTGGTACACAGATGTCACTGATATGCATATATTACTCTGCTGGCTCTTCATAGGACAGTAGAGAGATTAATATGACTAGCCAGACTCACAAGCAAGTTTTAAGGATATACTCGTACACCTTTAATAATAAAGTTGATGGACATGAACATATAGCAGTATGCTTTGAGAAATTTTATTAGAAAAAAAATAGAAAAATGCATAACAACCCCTTATATCTATTTACTTTGTTTTGAACTGATCACGCCATGAAATTTTGAATCCAGAACCTTCCGAAAGATTCAAATAGTGTAATAGACCCTTTCATCTATCAGCTAGTTAAATCACTTGCACATGATTAACACTAGAGTGAGAATCGATAGTGAGACTACACCATTTTAAAAATAAATATGAAAAATTAAAAAAGAAAAGATATATTATTTTTAGAAAAAGTGACTAAGACAAGTGATAGTGCGGAGATCTATGTTTGTTAATAGCAGCACTGTAGCAGGCAATAGGAGAATCAGGGCCTGGTGCAATGCTAGATGCAGGTGCGATCTGTTTTTCTGTAGCATGTTTAGCAGCCACAAATAGCAGTGGAATAGTATATTAGTAACTAAATTACCCAGTAGCCAAGGACGTTAAAATTGACATCCTACATAGAATTGGGAAGGGGAATCAATATCGTCGATTGCGGGATTCATATTCATAGTTGTTTGTATTCTAAATGTCTAGTAGTGTGGGCATGAAGGGTAAGGACTAGTGTGAAAAGATCCCACATCGACTAGTGATATCACCGAAATACCCCTTATGAGAGAGAGAGAGAGAGAGAGAGAGAGAGAGAGAGAGAGAGAGAGAGATTGAGAATTCAATCATCCAGCAGCCTTAGTCGGCCTTCTTTGAAACTTCTAGTAGGTGTTTTTCCATTTCTGAATGGAAGGTCTGCAAGAGATTGCTCAAAATCCTAAGTGGTTCTTGATGCCGTGTAGAAAGCGAGGAAGAGACATAAGAAGACTCTAATGGGATATACTGCAATACAATGATCCTTATATTTATATTATTAGGTTAAGAGATACATAAGAAAGACATGTGGGCGGAGCCTATGTACTCAAGACTAAATCTTAATGACTAGTCAAAAAAACTCTTACTAGTGATTAGTCTAAGAAATCACATTTTCTGGAAATCAATATACATTATTTTGTAAAATAAGGAGAGAAGTAAAGAGATAGGAACTGTAATATGAGTACATTAGAGGAAATTTTAGAGTAGAAGTAAAGGATGTGAAATAGGCTACATGCGTAGCCTTAGTTGAGAGTTTGCCAAATGAAATTTAACTTGTTTCAATAGTTGATGCTGCACAAGTTTAGGTAAAATTGAAATGCCGTGGGAAGATACGGAAGCAATATGGATTAGATAAAAATATATATATCAAAGAAAAAAGTTGATGTTACTAACTAATCCAAACTTAAATGAATTAGTACTTACAGTCATTATAGTTGCACTACTAAGTTAATGTACAGAGTAAACCTATAACAAGTTTTGCTTAGGTGACAAACAGATAAAATACCATGTTTTCTGAACTATGCACTTACTTTAATAAATGCACAATCACCAATATTGAAAATGCAGTTCCCAATTTTAGCTTGGGCATAATGGCATTTAACATTTATAATAGTCTCGTCTTCTTCACCCTCACTATGATATCAGCCATGTCAAAAAGAAAAAAATACAGTGAAAAATTTAGAACACTTATCATCTGAGAAAGAGTGTTAAAATTGCCATAGTTGAATTTATGAATCAGTCAGTACTTACTTTATTTTGAACACTTTATCTTTACATTGTTTGTCCTGCAATTTTCAACAGAGAAATCAGATGAAAAGAAAATGCGTTGCAATGTGTTTGAATCAATAGAAACTAACAGACCTTTTCATTACTTAAAATGAATAATGCAGATATTGACCAACTAGTTAATGCAAAATGAAAATGGTAAATAGTTTCTTCTCTTTTTGGGTTCGGCATAATGTAGTTAGAACAACATGAAAAGCATACTAAAAGAATCAGGCCAACAACCTTCAATTCATAACGCCATCCCCATCTTTCGCGAGCTTCATCATCAGGTATTGGATCACCAATGAATAAATAAATGTTTTTCTCACCCATACTTCCATTTGCAAATGAAGCTTTAAATTTCTTTTTTGGTGGTTTTCCTTGTAGCTTAGACAAGGCGAAATAATCAGAATTTGTTTGGCCATTTTCAACCCAGGCTGAGGATGTGATTTCCTCCATAGACGGCGCTGAGCAGTTGATATCATCAACTTCAGGGGAATGCTGTTCCTCAGATGAATTAGACAATTCAATGGAAGAAGAAATCACTTTTCTAGTTTTCTTCTTTTGGTGAACTACTTGCATGTTTGCATTTCCGTTTGAAGACCTACATTTTCGAAGCTGCATGACTCAAGAATCAGAATACAGAATCCTTTATCATGGAAAACAAAGAAAAGTAATATCAACGGTTTCAGGTATGTCAACAATGCCCACATTGTGCCAATATGTTGTTACATATAATACTAGTAGAGAAAAATAGATACATAAAAATAAATGAAAGTAGTTTAAGTTGAGGGCATAGGAACTAAAGTAACAACACATTAAGAATCAAATGCACTTCAACAACCACAACAAAAAAAAATAATAACTAAAAAAAAGTGTACATCGCTTGGGGAAGCAACTTAATTAACCACTTATGCATAGGTTATTTCAATAATCAAACAAGAAATGTGGTTAAATTATTATTCTATAAGTAATAAATTTTCCGTTAAGTTAAACCAGCTTAGTTGGTAGCTCTAGAGACATCCGGTTGCAGGAACACGCTTCCGAACCCGCAACACTCAAATTATTCACGTTTAAGTGGTTAAATTCTGTCCATTAGGCCCTTAGAGCTAAAAAAAATTTAAGCATTTCATACGTAGGTTACAGTAGTAAGCTAAAAATAGCCAATGGATGTTTCACAATTTATTTACAAAAACTCTAACTCTATCAAAAGCATCAAAGCAAATGTGCTTGTGAAAACACGATTAATTAACAAAATGAGAGAGAAGCATGCGGTAATTGCTGAATTGGTCTACACAATAACACAACCCAAGAGTAAATATTGATATGCTTCCGGAATGAAATAAACTTTTAAAATTTATTTAAATATATAACTTTTGAATTGAAAATATTATCAGTTAAATAAACAGCATAAAATCAAGTAAATAGAAATAAGGTTGATATTTGATTATAGTATTTATATTTTATTATACCATTAATTTTTTCGACAAGTAAATATCTATTAATTAATAAATATAATAAATTATATAATTTACTAACTGTGCTTTATTAACGTGATTAAATTGTAAAATAATTTTATATTTTCAACCAATCACAATTATGTTAAGTATGATTTTTAAATAAGTTACATGACATGATTAAATGACGAATTTTATTAGATGACTATTTTACACGGTATCTTTTAACCCAATAAAAAAAGAGTACTGACAGTATAAAATATTGTCAACTAATCAAAGTCATGTATCCAACCAAATTATATTTTTAATTTAAAAATACTGATATGAAATAGCAGAATATTATAATTCTATAATGTAAAACAAGTTTACAGAGTGCATTATCTCTAACCTCATAACTATTATGCACAAAAAGTTTGTCACCATCCGTAAATATTACTTTAAAATATGACGTCACTACGGATACCAAATAAATCCTTTTGTAAGAAAAACACGGAAACCAGACTGATAAAAAGAAGTTAATAATAATAAGTATAGTTTTTTATTTCCGAAGAACATAATTAGAGTTTTTACAAGAGTTGAAATATACAATTAACAAAGAATTTTCCATACATACATATAAGGAAATTATATATAACTATCAAATTAAATCTCTGTCATAAAATTTCCAAAAATAGTTTAACAAATTTTCACAGTAAAATCTGATTTAATTAATTAAATAATTGCATAAAGTTTTGTTTACATCTTTCCAGGCTTAATTCTTAACCTAAAAAAAAATCAAGATTATCCAAAATCCTATAATTATCCACAGAATAAAGATTATTATCACCCAGAAAAAAAAAACACTAAAACATAGAGAATTAAAATCATATTTTAGGTTCATTTTGATTTTGAATCAAAATATAATATCCAATTTAATGCTCTTAGTCTTCAACTTTATTCAAATTAAATTCTTTAAATATATTTCAAAAATTAGGTTTAAATTTTAAACTTAAATTTATAATAAAATGATACAACTAATATATTTAATTTAAATATTAAGGATCTAATTGATCATTGTTAGATAACATAATATATTATAAAATTTTACGTTAATTATTAAATTACATTATATATATTAATTAATAAATCTTAATAATTAATGCAAAATATTATAAAATATTAACAAAAATCATTATAATTATTATATAATAATGGATTCTAATAAATAACCTAAAACATTATATTATCTAACAATGCCAATTAGATCTTTAATATTTAAATTAAATATATTAATTGTATATCTTATTATATATTAATTCTAAAATTTAAATCTAATTTTGAAATATATTTAGATAACTAAATTTAAATAAGATAGACTAAGAGTATTAAATTGAATATTATATTTTGATTCAAAATTCAAATCAACCTAAAATATAATTATTTCGATTTTCGTCGTATTTCCTATCAATTATTAGGAGGTTTAAATATGATTTGATCTTAATACTCCATCCGTTTACAATTATCACTTTTGTGAATTTTAAAATAGTGTTAAGAATAATTTTATCAAAATTACTCCTAATCAACCATTTATTAGAGAGAGAGAGAAATAACTTAAATTAACAAAAAATGAAGATTATTATAAATAAAAGAAAAATTATTATTTAAATAATAACAACAAAATTTAATAGATACGATTAAAAAAATTAAAAAGTGACAGTTAAAAAGGAACTGATTTATCTTAAACTAAAAAAATATCAAGATTATCCTAAAACGTAAAATTATCCACAGAATAAAGATTATTATCACGCAGAAAAAAGAAAAACGCTAAAACATAAAGAATTAAAAGAAAAATAGAGAATTACGAGTGACGGACCTTAAAATCACGAGAAGAAGAGTCAGTTCCGTCTGATTCAACGGATAATCTCGGCGAGCGTCGTCGATTCTCCTCCGACAATCTCACCTCCGAAACCCTACCTTTTCTCCGCGAAGATCCTCCGGAAGAACCTGCATTGCGACCATTAGCATCGGCGGGATCTGGTTTCGGCGGAGGAGATCGCATGGAGTCGTCATCTGCATGCGGTATCGGGAGCACCTTCGGCAGCGATCCCTCCGTCATTTGGAGGTTAACGACGGAGAGGAGTGAATTGAATTAGGTTAGGTTAGAGTTTGGATGAGGTTTTGGTTTTAAAGATCTAAATCTCGAAAATGTTAGAAGCAGGGTTTTTGCTTTTTTTGTGTTGACCGTTTCAGTGTGAAGTGGTTAATGTGAATCGTGTGAGTGAGGTAAGGTAAGAAGGAAAGGAAAGATTAAAGAATAGTGTGTGGTGGAATTTAGTTTCACTGAATCTATTCTATTCTAATCTAATCTAACATCGCGGTAACCCAAAAAAGTACTTTCAGTTTAGTGACAACTCAAACTGATTTTACCACGAGTCATGCCTTCTTTGGACTTTTACTTTCATCCTAAAATTAGTGATTCATTTTAGCACTTTCCATAAATTAAAAGAATGTAAAATGATTATTTTATAAAAGGATAATATTTATCTTGACCAAAATAAATAAATAGGCTTAATACATGTTTTATGTTTTAGTTGATAGATTTAATTGAATCACATAATCACAAATTATAGCATATTATATATTAAGAAATGGTCAAGAATAATATGATTTAATTGAATAGGATAGATATAAATTATAATATATTATATATCAAAAATAAGAATAACTTACATAAGAACAACAATTTATATAATCATAAATCTCAAATACATTGAACAACATGTATTATATTAATAATAATATACCGATAGGATATAACTACTATTAAAATAATATTTATTATAACTTAGATAATTTAAATATTTTACTAAACAAAATTTATATAATTGTACCCATGATAGGTGAATTATAGTCATACAAATTACAAATGTTTATATTTTATATAAAATAATATTTTTGTATAATTATATTTCCAATGAGTTTAAATTTTACAAATTAATAGTTATTACTTAAAACTCTCAAAATACTAAAATTTCTAATATACTCGTAAAATTATATTTTTATTTACTTATTTATTTGAGTATATAACAAGAAATCAATTTATGACGATAAATTGTGAGTTTTTACTTCAAAATATTTTGAAAAATTAATAATTTTATGTAAATGCACTTTTATATTTTTCAAAAGGAGTTGATAATATTAGAAACAATTTTTTCTTATATGCAATTATATAATATAAGTCACAAGGTTTTAAAAAATAATTAAATTATAATAATTCTGTACGATAAGACATGTATACCATGCTCTTGATCTAATAAATTTTGATGACTTTAAGGTATCATAATATCCTCTCAAATGATTCATAAGTCAATAGCAAACCATTATAACAAATGAAATATTCTTATATGATAAATTGCAAGGATGATATATTTTTCACTTGTCTTCAGAATTACTCAAAATGACAAGTCAGTGTAGAATTTAATAATAATTTTAAATTCAAGGTATATAAAAAAATTTGGTGTCTGAAACAATAAAATTGAATCTAAAATTAATTCAAAATACAACACTTTATTAAAATAATTCATAATAGTGTTACTATCAAAAGAAATTTTCACCAAATATAATATTGAGAATATATTACGTAAAATAGGCATAATTCTCAATTTAATTAACATGATATTTACATAAATTTCATAAAAAAAATCTTCAATCCAAAAATCAAGAATGTAATATTAAAAAAATCAAATATTATTGTACTTATTATAAAAAATATTTTGATCATAAATAAAATTATAATTTCATTCCAATAATTAAATAGAATATTCAATCATTTTATTATATAATCAAAATAAATCGATTTCTATAATGATTTATAAACTTTGATGACTTATAAAATATCAAAGTGTCATCTTAAATGATTCATAAATTAGCAATAAATTATAATTTTATTTCATAAATAAATTTTTTAGAAATTTTATTTACTAAAATCTAATTAAAAACAATTTTATTAGCACATAAAAAGCACTATAAATGTCCAATAAATAAGGAACATACACATAAAGTTATTATTTTTAATTATCAAAATTAATATAATATAATTACAAGGAAAAAGCCTAGGCAAATTCCTTAGATCTGGTTCATATTTATTTCCAATAAAAATATGACAAGTGTATAATTTTCTCTTATATGTGTGCAATTTTCTCCTAATTTTACTCCTTAAATGATATTTAAACATATTTGTCCTAATTTTATTAGAGAAAAATATGAATCACACATATGAAATTGTATCTAAATATTCTTCTAATTACAATATTAATGTTAGGGTAGATTAATACACTAATGCCACTATTTTATTTTATTTCATCACATTTAATAAGTGGATTCAGAATTTTTATCAAAAATAAAAAATAAAAATAAAAATAAGTGGATTCAGAAACACTTCGAAATTTTCTAAAAGTTAGGCCACAAAATAGCACCGACTAAGCTGTAAAAAAATATAATTCAGGAGAAATAATTATTATAATGATTAAAACAAACACTTTTAAAGGCTAGGTTTGAATGACACTTGACTCATTCAATTTTGTTGACAAATCCATCGTATAAGAAAAGAAAGTGTTTATTAAAATTCTTAATTACTCTTCTTACTCCTTAATCACCCACGTGGTTATCCTAATCAATCAACATAATTTTTGTTTACAAAATCAAATTAAAAAAATCAAATAAAATTAATTAATGTTTTTACACCTCATCCTCCTAATTCAATTCAACTCATTTTTGATATAAAAATTGTTCCACTTGCACCTCTATCTCTAAAACCACCCTCTCACAGTCCACAATCCATCTCTTACTCATGCCTCACATACATCCCTCTCTTTCTTCTTCTATTTCTTCTTAATTGTTACAACTTCCAAGGCTTTCACTAATCAATCCGTGGACGGTTCCGGCGATTTTATTCACGACAGTTTCATTTTCCCATGCCCCAGAGGCATGCTTTTTTTGATCTCCCACTCCTTCTAAATCCTAACTACTTCCAATACTTAATCACTTTTATTCTGACCGCATTTGTAGGTGATTTATCGCTTTTGTTATTGATCTCTATATTGCTAAACATTGTTTAACCGGATCAGCAATGAGGCTGCAATGGTCAATGGCTTCCGTTGCAGTGGTCAGAACAGTTTATGTTCGTTAGAGATAGGCGGTAAGTAGTTTATTCAACGATAGCAATGTGCTTCTGTCTTAAATTTCTTTTTATGTTTTGATTCTTTTGTTAATATGTGTTGTTGTGAGATTTATTCATTGAAATTAGTGATGTGTTTGGGTTTTGAAACCTTGAATTTGTAACAGTTTGGGTTGTCTGGATTTGTGACGATGTTATTGATGATGGTGTCTCGAGGCAATTGATGATATTGTTAAAGTCCTTCTGGAAAAGGAGACTTTGATTGGAGATGAATTTCGCGCTCTACTGTCTGAGTTTGTTGAATTTCCTGCTAAAACCCGGGTTACTCCTGCTACTCTATTGCCAGTCGCTGCTTGAATTTCCAATCTGTATGTAGTTTATGTAATATTTATTTTGTTATATCTCAAAATATTAATCATGAATACATTTATTATTCTACTATAGGGAAAAACATCATTTAAAGAAACACAGAGATTTGTATCAAATCATTGTATGAAAAATAAAAGCAATTCAAAGTCTTTTAATCAATCTATTTCCTTCTTTATCTGAGATCGTATATATAGCTTCAACAATACCAAAACTTTACTCTAATTTTACTTGGTCTTTTTTTGCATGGTTACTTCATTTCCCATTTCTTATGATATCTTGGTTTATAAGTTTTTGTTTATGTTGTTGAATACAGATACTCAATTGACAAAATTCCTTTATATGACTTTGCGGAGGATGAACGGCAGAAGGTACTTAACCAAAAGGTAGTGTTGTATGGATTACTGGACTCAGTGGATCAGGTTCATATTTTTGCAGGAATCATGTTTGAGCTGCTCCCAAAATTGATCTATTTCCATCAAGGATTTCATGATTAGTTGTTTTGTTTCAATTGATCTCACTTTGGCAACATTATAGTTGAGATATGCAAGTCTCAACTTTTGGCGTCGAAGAAACAAAGGGAACTACTGGTGAAATTAGAACTACACTATAGTAATGACCAGTTGCTGCAGTTTGATAATTTAACATTTTTAATTCTGAAATCCTGATAGATTTTGGTTACATCTCTCTGCTGGAAACAAATAAGGAACATAGTGCAAGTATAAATGGGTTTATAGGATGGCCAACTTCTCCCGATTACATTTCAAAGTCTTTAAATATTAATGAGTTTTTAATTTCTTGGTACAGTTTCCTTTTCGCAATTTTATCCGTTGAACATAATTCATGTTAGAACATTGAATCATTAAATTTGTTAAATCCGGGTTTGTCCTCTACATATATGCGAAGCATACTGCGTCACTTGGAATTGAACTTTAGAATGAACCATCCGATGGCACAATTTTGTTATATTGCTTAGGTAAAAAAATTGCTTAAAGTAATGTATGCAAAGGTAAAAAAATTGCAGTCAATTATGTCTGCATGCTTAAAGTTACAAGCAATGTGGTTAACTAATATTTATATAAGATCATATCCTAAATCTTAATTTCTCTAAATCTCAAATTATGATTCAGTGAATGTATCATCACCTATCTCTTTTGTCATTCTATTTAACTAGCAGAGATTCTTTTTTGTTTTGCTTTAGTATTTTGTTGTGTATTGTGGTTAGGTACACATATATAAACATGGTTTTTTCTTATGTTGTTACTTTTTGTGTAGAAATTGAAAATTCTGTTAATTCTGTTAATTTACATAGTCTTTTACTTTTCTCTGTATGTTTTGTGTTGATATACATTGCACAATGAAAATTCTGATAATTAGGTTTAGATTAAAGAGAGTGTTGATGAGGTCAAGACTGAAGCCCTTGAATAAAGTGATTTGGTTACGGTAACTTTTGATGCCCTCGCACTATGTGAATTTAATGAGTTGTTGTAACAATAAGTAATGTCGCATGTATTGTTGAACTTGACTATATTCGATTATGTAACAGGATCTTGAGATTACGTATAAGCATAACCCCGATCCAAAAACTCCCACTGCTAAAAGACAGGTTCCACATGGATCAAGTGAGTCAACAACCTCAAAAGGCTTGTCTGAAGGAGAGCTCTCATCAACCAAGCTTAAGAAGATTATAAAAATTGAGAAGAAGGATTAGTTGCAACTATAATTTGTTTTTCTTCACACAAAAAATCGTCTGGAGTTGTAATTTGTTTGTTTCGTCGTTGCATTTTACTTTTATTCGACTATAACTACGTTATCATTTCTGGTTCAAGTTTATCAATATCCATTCTTTATTCATTATGGGTTATATTCTTTATTCATTGAAATCAACAGAGACGTTGTTGTGAAAGAGTCAGAAGTTTGGGATTGGAGTAAGTTCCAACCAACTTTTGATGTAGACATAACTTCTGAAGACGAGTCAGAAGTTGAAACTTCTGAAGAAGAGCCAAAAGTTGAAACTTCTGAAGAAGAGTCAAAAGTTGAAACTTCTGAAAAAGAGTCAAAAGTTGAAACTTCTGAAGAGTCAGAAAATGACATTGAAGATTTTGAAGATGAGTCAGAATCTGAGGTTTCGGAAGAAGAATCGGAGTTAGAAGATGACTCTGAAGACAAGTCAGAAACCGAAGGTGATTTTGAGTTTGAAGAAGAATCAGAAGATGAGTTAGAATCTCAAGGAGATTCTGCTTCTGAAGATGAGTCAGAACATGAAGGTTCCTAAGATGAGTCAAAACTTGAAAGTTTTGAAGAAGAGTTAGAGTCAAAAGATGAAGAATCTTCTGGAGACTCTAAGGATGAGTCAGATGGTGAATCTGATTCTGATCCAGATTTTGATTATGATCAAGAATCTGGTGGTGATCATGCTTCTGGAAGGGAAAACTCTGAAGATGTAGGTTCTAGAGGACAAGCTTCCGGAGGTAATCAAATTTTTGGTGGTAATCATGAATCTAAAGGTTGACCTTCTGAAGGAGGAGCTTCTAAAGGTAGTCCATCCTCTGGTGGTTGTCATGATTCTGAAGGAGGAACTTTTGAAGGTGATGGTTCTGGACAAGGTCCAGAAGTTAACAAAGGTGGAACTTCTGGTGGAAGTAAAACTTATGAAGAAAGTCCAGAAGGATATACGGTTCCAGAATTAGAAGGAGATTCTAAACAAAAAGGTATTGGAGAAGTTCTCATGAAAAGTGTGGTTGAAGGCCATGAAAGAAGAACTTGAGGCATTAGAAATAAACAAGACTTGGAAGTTAACTGAGCTTCTAAAGGAGAAGGAAACCATCAGCGTCAAATGGGTTTTTAAGGAGAAATCTGCATTTCTAAATGGAGTATTGGAAGTTGCACACTGTAGCAACCAGAAGAAACTTGCAGACGTTTTGATGAAGGATGTCAAAACTGAACACCTTATCTGTTTGAGGGATGGAATTGGTGTTGTTAGTTTCTGATGAATATGAATTAAGGGATGGTGTTGAGAATAATTCATATTCAAAACTTCTGAGGGTCAGCAGAAGTTTTGTTGCTCAGAAGTTATAGAACTTCTGTGATTGTATTCAGAAGTTGTTGAACTTCCGAGGTTGTGTCCAGAAGTGTATTTAACTTCTGGTTCCTTAACTTAGCTATTAAGTTTAGTTTTAAGGGTACTTTAGTATTTGTTAGTTTGTACTGTTAGTACCTTTTATCTTGGTCACCAAAATTAGTTTTATTATGGCCTATGTGGCAATTAAATCTGATCAATATACTGAATATTAACGAAAATATTAAATTGTTGATCAAAATATTGAATATTAACGAGAACATGAAGTTGTTGGTCAAAATATTGAATAATAACATAAAAGTAAATTTAGTAATTAAAATATTGAATATTAACGGAAACATGACATTTTTATATATTGAAACAATTATACGCACTGATTTATTATCTATTTAAAAAAAAAACATTTTTTTTAATAATATTTTGGGAACAAATGTATGTACCATATCGATACTCGTGCAATAATTATAACGGGAACATGTGAAATTATTGAGCAAAATATTGAATATTAACGAAAACATAAAATCACTAATCAAAATATTGAATATCAATGGGAACACGAAGTTATTGATTCAAATTTTGAATATTAACGAACACTTCTTGATCAAAATATTGATATTAACAGGAACACGAAGCTACTTGAATATTAACGGAAATATTAAGTTACTGATAATTTTTTTTAAATATTAAAGAGAACATAAAATTACTAATAAAAATATTAAATATTAACGGGAACATGAAGTTATCAAAATTTTGTTAAGTTTGTTGTATAAGCCTCAGTTTTGTTTTTATACAACTAACTTAAAAAATCTTTTATTTTACCTAACTTTTTTTTAATATGTAAATAAATTACTATAAATCAAACCACTTTTTCATTTTATTTAAAATCATTTTTTTAAATTATATTTGCCTTTGCAATAATATCAATATTGAGAAAAATAAGAGGGCTGAAAAGGGTACCCGTGTGAACGCACGGGTATCACACTAGTTGGTTGAGAAAAAAATCATGCAAGTCAAATACTTTTGCATATTTGGTAAGATCAAAATAAGTTGATTTAGTGATACTACAACACACAATTGATACGTAAACCTAATCTCAAACTAAATTTTGTGATGCAAAAATTAAATTAAACTCTTAGTAAATTTTTTAACCCATCCCATGATCTTCTTACTCACCCATACGAAATTCCAAAATTGTCTATGAAAATTAGAAATATATTTTCGGGACGCACACCTTCTGATAAAATTTACATCAAATCATAAATTAAGTTTCGGTTCTGTCTTGTATGAAGGAACTGGACAAACTCATCTGATAGAATATCTATAAAGTCGTCATCGAACGCTTTTTTATCTCACCCAAGGAGAAAGGTAAACATTGAGTAAACCTGAAACGGAGAAATCACAGTCTTACGACCAAGAGAATGGGTAAGGGAGTCAGTTAGGCGAGGGGAAGGTATTAGTGTTCGCGTTAAAAAGTGACGAACGAGGGAATCAAATCGAAATTCGAATCTCTGACTTGAAATGATTTACTCTTTTGATTTGTTTTTAAAGATGTCGCGAGCATCAAGCTTTATTATTTCCAAAACAAGAAAAATGAGATGAAAAAGGGGAAAGTTGCAATACCCTCAATAAATAATGATATGCGGTACGACTAGCGTGAACTAGACGTAACGCATTGGGGAGAGATCTGAGTAAGGGGGTTTGTTATATAAAGGGAAAGATGTGGCACCCTATATATATATATAGTTATCTATAGCCTTATTTATATATATGAATATTTTTGATATGTTTGTGTGTTTTAATTTTCTATTCTATTCTTTGGGAAGTTTCTCCTTTGGATTTTAAGAAAGGTAGGTTATGTGGGATCCTAGGTTTTGTTATTATTGTGCTCGTAAAGATCATTGGATCTTCTGAATACATATCCCTTAATGGGAATCAGAGCATCTGTAGCTCGGATCTAAGGGAGCTATGGTTTTGTTTGGTTTGAGGGAGAAAGAAGTATGCTCGCCAAGGATGAGACCTTGTGCCTACGTATTCTCAAAGGGAGGTTGAGAAAGTCAGAGCAATCGTAGTTCCCACTTATGCTAGTGGAAGCAAAGGGTGTTATTAAGAGACAAAGACAAATGTCATCTTAATGAAAAATGTATCCAATCTATTTCATCACATACATTTTGAAGGGTTGATTGATTGAATCTTTCATCGTAAGTATTAGGTGTTTTGCTTGAGTGTACAAGCGTTACCACTTACGAGTTAAGAAAGATGTTTGAAATATGATTGAATCTTTAATTGTAAGTTTTGGTGTTTTGCTTAAGTGTACAAGCGTTACCACTTACAATTAAAAGATGTTTTTGTTTGAAAAAGTGTGTGAAAAGAGTTTGATTTGTATGTGATGTGATAGATGAGATACTTCTTCCATAGAGATGATAAGTGTCTAAATCTCGAGGAGAAATTGATTATGGATTAGGAGGATTCATTTAAGAAGCATGTGGGTCCTTGTATTGTAAGCCCAAGAGGAGGCATTCCGAGAGTCATCGAGGATCCTTGCATTGTGAGCCCAAGAGAAGGCATTCCGAGGGTCATCTAGGGTCCTTGCATGAAGCTCAAGAGGAAGCTATAGGGTATGGCAGGCTTTGGATTTAAGAGTGGTTTCACCGGGAAATCATACTCTCAGGGTTCTATCCTAGCGCGGGTGATTCTTTGTATTGGAAGCCCAATAGGAGGTTGTTAAGAGATTTCCAGATCTCTTTCTTGTTTGATACCCAAGAGAAGGCTAAACTCAACGAGGGAGTTCTTTTGAACGAAGCCCAAGAGGAGGCTAACTCAGCAGGGGAGTTGTCTTATATGAAGCCTAAGCGGAGGCTAAACTCAACAGGTGAGTTATCTTATATGAAGCCTAAGAGGAGGCTAACTCAATAAATGAGTTATATTATACGAAGCCTAAGAGGAGGCTGAAGGGGACCTAGTTGTTAGGCTAGTTGTTATGTTATAACTGAACAATTATATGAACAAGTGTGTGATGTGTATTCACAGGAGTTTATGAAGGAAATATATAAACAAGTGTATAAAACAAGCTATTAAAGCAAGTGTAACTTGAATATATACAAAGGGTTTGGGACTTACACCTTAAGGGAGGCCCATTGATTTAAGAGAAGTTTCACCGGGAATAATGCTCCTCTTAATACCAATGGAATCGGTGTATAAACAAGCGGATAAAAACAAACAAACGAAGTTTGTTTATGCTTGAATATTTACAAAGATGATTGAATGTGTACAAGGAAATGAATATGTACACGAAAGGGTGGTTATGTACAAGGAAATAAATATGTACATAGGAGGGTTGGGACTTACACCGTGAGGGAGACCCATGATCAATAAAGAACTTCAAGGAAAAACCTGGGTCAGTTTATCTTCAAATTGAATCGATCATGGAAAAAGGTGTGTAAGTTTATTGAAAGGTTTTTGAAAAGGTTTTGAAAATGATTTTGAAAAGTGAAGGATATTCACAAGAAGTTTTGGAAAAGATTAGGTTTGAAAATTGGAAAGAAAACATTTTTTGAAAAAAAGGTATTAAAAATACTTAAAATGTCTCATTTTTTAACTTATTTAAAAATATAATCAAAAAGAAAATATTTTTGGATTTTTTTGACATAATCATAAAATAGGTATATTAAATGACAAGTGTGCAAAAAATCATCTCGAAATGAGAAGTTTTGATTAGTTTTTGAAAATGTTGAAGTTTATTTGAAAACTTAAGAAAATTAGTGATAAAAAAAAGTTTTTGGTCCTAAGGAGGTTTGAACCTTGGGCTTTTGGCTTAGAAGTGAAGAGTTTTTCCACTGAGCCATGTGCTTGACTTGTCATTTAATCACCTTGGTTTAAAGGAGTTTTTGAAAAAATGAAGTTTTGAAAAAAGGTCAGAAGTTGGATGCTTCTGAGGGGGGTCAGAAGCTAACTGCTTCTGAAGGAAATTAGAAGCGTGTTGCTTCTGGAAGAGTCAGAAGCGTTATGCTTCTGGAGAGGTTAGAAGCATGCTGCTTCTGAAGGGTGAGAGGCACCAGAAGTGTTTCTGAAGGAACAAGCGTCAGAAGTGATGAGCCTTTTATTTTTAAAAAAAGGTCCCAGGGGGATTCGAACCCTGAGCCTTGAGGCGAGGCAAAGGACTAAGAGCGTGCTGGCTTGCCACTGGGGTGGCTGTTACATCCGATTATGAAACAGCAACCAATAAATATAACATATACAAAGAATTTGAATTTTTCCAGAATCAGAAAACGCGCGTTTAGCTTCATCTTCAACCTCCAAATTTTTCTCCATGGATTCTTCATTTCTTAATGAAATTACATGATCCAAACATCAAACTTGCTCGGATTTTCACCAGGAACATGATGGTGGCAATTAATTTCATTTATTTTAAGCTTATAACTGTTAATTTTCGTATGAACACGAAGAATCCTAATTCTAAGTTTTGATTATGTAATCATGTATGAGCATAGTTTTAAGCAATTGATTGAGGGTTATTACTCAGTGATAGTGCAGAAGCAAAATGGCCAAGCCTTTTTTGAACTGGAAGTTAGAAATCAAAGAGTTCAAAGTTCAAGTTCTTACCCCTTGAAACTGAAATCGGATTCCTTGCTGGAGGTGTTCCAGAGGTGTTTTGAGGAAAGCTACAACTTCAGTGATGATTATGGAAGGTGTTGATGTGTTCACCTTGACTTGAAATGGTCTGGATCGTTCTGACCAAGTCCAACTACATTCACTTGAAGTGAGAATAAAATTTGATGATTATGAGTTTACAGTGATGAAAAGATGGTTAGGATTACTTCTATATGGTGTATAGAATGTGTTTGAAGTGAAAGTTTGGAAGATGCACGAGTGGATTGAGAATTTGTAAGATGGCTCAATATGTGCATACATGAGGTTTGGAAGTGATTTTTGAGTTTGGCCAGTTTTTGGGCTAGCTTGAGGATTCTAACAACTGTCTAATGATGTTTAGAAATTATTTGAAGCCTAAGATTGCTCAGAAATTGCAAGGCTTGAAATTTGTAAATTCTCCTACTTAGAAACTTGAAACTTGAAAATCAAGAAAGTAAGAAGGAAAGCTTGGATTATGATTGCTTTTGGGGTCCTTTTGAATGAAGAAGTGACCTCTATTTATAGGCCAATAATTCTTAATGGTAAGTAGAGGAGATTGGCTTGAAATTGAACAACTTGCCTTCAAGGGCAAGAAAGACATTTTTGCCATAAATGCACATGGAATATTCCTTTAACTATGGTTAAAATATCACTTGATCTTATCTCCCTCATAATTACTCCTCATCTGATTTTTATCAGCTCTAACCTATCTAACTTGGTGACAAGGCTTCTAGAAGGAGGAATTTGTGAAAAAATGACCTATAGTTCTTGAAAAATGACTTGTAATTCATGGCTATGGAGCTCTAAGTTTGAATTTCAAAACTCTAGCTACACAAAGTGTTTTTGCAAGTTCTTGGACATTTTGGAAAGCTTGTTACAAGATCTACAACTTTCATGTTTTGAGTTTTTCTTGAATCAAAATGGATCTAGGTGAAAAATGGTCATGAAAGTAAGGAAAAACCATGTTTTTTAACACTTGAAAATTTTTCTAAGTGTTAGAAAAAAATCCAACTTTGACTTTTTGTTGACTTTTTCACATTTCTTGATTTTTTATGATCATGATGGATTATTTGAAATTATTTTATGATTGAAAAAGTTTGGATTTGAAAAAGTTGACCAAAAGTCAAAGTTTGACTTTTTTTTGAATAGTTGAACTTTCATCAGATGATTCAGAATTTGTCTGATGAAGAAACATGGATTTTGGAATGTTTTGAACCCATAAATTAGGTCAAGATGTTGCATTGAGGATGTTAATATCAATCTTCAAGCAAATAGGTCATTCATTGAGCAGAAAGTCAATGATTCACTATCTTCGATCAAAACCCTAATTAGTCGATTCAAGGTAGATCATGAGAAAAAGTTAGGAATTTAAAGATGAAATGTTGATGATTGATTAAGATAGATCAATTAAGGTGAGTGGAGACTCAAACCCTAATTTATCATACCTTAAACAGATGGAATTTTGATAAAACCCTAATTTGACTTTAGAAGCACACGCATGATCTATCCTTTTCTGAAACTGTTAGTGATGCAATGAGGCACATATGAATGATATAAGGTGGTATCTTAGATCAAAAATTGGGGTATGAAAATTAGCTCCCCACATGTTTGTAGTACTCAACATGATCCACTTCTATTTTCTATCTAATGGGTATGTTTTATCTATTGCTTAATCGATATGTCTATATTATATGCTAAAAGGAAATGCATGTGAAAGAAAGAAAAAAAACAAGGGGAAAAGAAGGAAGTATTTACAAAGTTTGCTCAGTCAAGCCCCGTGACCAGATGCCTACGGATTCCCTCGTGAAATGAGAAAGTTAGAGTGTCGTAGTTCGACTCACATGTTTTATTGGGTTTTGTATTTTCTAATGGAACGGTTTTAAGTTAGCTTCCTGCCGCCGCCCGACCTTTGGGGAATTACGCGTCAGCACATAAAGGAATTAAGACGCCCCTGTGAAAATTTTGATTAAGGAGACTAGGAGGCAAAAAAGAGTTTGAATTGAACCATTATTAAATATTTTGATTTTCAAAATAAAAAGAAAACAAGTTTTAGTTTTACATGCAAGGATGCAAAAAAAAGAAGAAACATCTAAGAGAAACTAACTAGTTCTACCCTAATGTTATCATACAATAATTGATCCTAAAGTTGAGGATAAAAATCAGTAGGCATGTCAGGATGGAGAACAGCATAGGGTACGTCACCTATAGCAATAGGTTCCATAATTACTGGTAAAACAGGCGTGAATGGCATCATGAGGTTTTGAGCTCGAGCTCGTACCCATTTGAGGTAAGGTTCCCAAGGAATGGAGTTTTGGTGCCCCAAAGTCTTGGTGTCAGTCTTCTTTACCATGCCCCAAGCGTGTATAAACCTTCGTCGGTAATTCTGGAGATCGTGATTGTAGTCGAACACAACATCTTGGAGAAGCATATCATGTGGACCGTCTCTTCGGGCAAAACCAAACTGACGTAAAGCTAGAGAAGGGTTGTAAGTAATACCTCCCCTTATACCAAGGAGTGGTACATTAGGGAATTCTCCACAACGCTCGATGAAGGTGAAGTCCTTTTGAGAGAAAAGGCTCCAACGGATATCTGAATGAGAGAGTGACATCAACCTTTGAGACCATCTCAACCTTTGTTCATTCTTCAAAACTGATTGAGGAAGGTGCGAAATAAACCACCTTGAAAGTAACGGGATACAACACATGAGAGTTCCTTGTCGCTTAGTAGTACGAGTGTGGAGAGAATGCAGGATGTCTCCAAGCAAAGTAGGCACTGGATTGCGGGTAAGGAACAACTTAATGGCATTGATATCGATGAATTGATCCGAGTTAGAAAATAGAACCAAACCATAAATTAGCAAGGCCACAATATTTTCAAATGCATGGAAACTCATAACTTTGAGGAATTCTCGGGCTTTCTTAATTAGGAACTTGGAAAGTAAACCCTTAACTCCACTTCTAGTTTCCCAATTGGCTTCAATATCTGAACGCTTAAGATGTAAGGCGGATGCGATGTCTTCGAACTTAGGAACCTTTTCCAAACCGGTGAATGGCATTTGGTCGAGAATAGGTACCCCAAGTAGCTTAGAGAATTCTTCCAAGGTAGGAACCAACTGATAATCGGGAAATGTAAAGCAATGGTGTTTCGGATCAAAGAACTGGAATAGGACATGCATCATATCTTCTTCAAAACCGGAGATAACCAAATCAAGTAGATAACCATGTCTTTTGATGAACCGAGCATGGTCGGAATTTCGAAACCAATTCTTTGAGTTGAGAAGGGATACCCATGAAGTTGATTCGGATAGTCTTTCTAGAAGCCATAATCCCTACAAAACAGAGCAAAGATAAATCCCTAGGTCCTTGAAATAGTTAGAAATGATATGCAATGTGAATGATGTCATGATGTCATGTTTAGCACACACAAACAATTCACACAATGAGCCTAGGTTTAAGGCTTGCATGAGGTATAGGTGATTACCCTACCAAAAGTTTGAGTTGGTTCATCCTGTCCTATAATAGTAACCGGTTCTAGGAATCTCACATCACGATCTTTCTAGGCGCTTATTTCAATACGACGGCCAAGTGGTCGATCGAAAATGTCCCAAAAGTCTAATCTCAATGAGCGTAGCATCGAGTATCAACCAACCTCGGTCTACACCAAAGCCGGCCATCTCACTACCTTCTAATGGCTAAGATGGGTCAATTAAGGTTCTAAAAGTTTAGTTAGCGCTTGATGACACCACGCGAAGCCAAATACTATCTTCAACTTGGGAATGAAGAGTATCGGGACAACCAAAGTGTCACGCTAACGTAGCCATCATGTTGACCGCGTAGTTATCGTCTAGCGGTCGCGATGATCTAATGCTACTTACCTAAAGGAAACCGGATCCGGTGTAGGATCCCCAACAATATAATACCCAAGCAACCCTTAAAGATAAAGCATACAATTCAAACAGAAAGCAATAAAGGTTATCTAGAAATCCCTAAGGCAATTCTCTCTTTTGGGTTCATCCCAGTAGTCGCCAGTTACGTGATACTGAACCGACTTTGTAGGATTTTGTATCCAAATGTGCGGATAGCAAGAGTCGCCACCGACTTTTATTTTTATCCAATTAAGGGAAGGTAAAAGTAACAGAAAAAGACCTTCGTTAGATTCTAAGTTCGGGAGAATGGTTATGAAAAGGGAAGGTATTAGCTCCCCTTTCTATCCGTAGTTATCTACGGGCTCTTAGTTGCTCTAGATCACTTTTAAAAATTGCTTTCTGTGTGTTTGACAAAGATGTTTTGAAAAGACATTTCGCTTTGACTTTGTAATGATTCATGTAGGAATGTATACAAAGTGTTCGGAAATGTTTCGTTTTGAAAAGAGTTTGATCTTTGAAAAAGAGTGTGTGGTGTGAAAAGCATTTGATAGAGCGAGCAACTAAAAGTCTTATTTACCCACTCAGAATCGGTCGTTTTGTTGTACTTTTACGTTCCTTTAGAATAGCGCTAGCCATACCATTAGTTAGTAGGTAGCTCCATTCGTTGGATGTAAGCGGGACATTCGAAGGGACATCGGATGGTCATAGAAGGCAACTTGTAGGAAGTATCCTAGCACATTCGAAGGGACTATCATCATTTTTCGTAGGCGACAATCGAGGGTCAAGATCATGTATTCGGAGGCGACATCGTGGGTCTTATGATCTTTGTATCGAAGGGACTATGATGATTTGTTTGGAAGGCAACGGTGCTAGAATACCTCTACGTTCGAGGGACATGACCGTTTTGGAATCGAAAGGCATCGAGAGAGAATTACCCTAAGGGGTGCATGTGTGAAAGAAGTGTGTTGATTTCAGATATGTTTATCTTGAAAATTAGTGTGAGCTATGTCCAATTATTATCTTGCCATACACGCCTAATTACTAGCAATTGATAAGGGTGCGGAAAGTAAAATGCGGAATGTAAAGGTACGGAAAGATAAATCCTACGCTATTACATGGCTTTGGGGCAGATACATAATTTAGAATGCGGAAAGTAAAAGTCTAATTAACTATTACAACCCATGAGCAATTATATTATTGAAAAAAAATAAAACGATAAAAGAAAAACGTCCGAATCGGAGCAACCTGTGAAAGAATAAGAAAATCGGGAAATGCAATATGAATTGAACAAGAGAAAAAATGTTAGAAAAATGCAATTTTTAATATGAGAAAATTAATATATGCTGGAAATAAGATAAATAAGTTAAAATAATTTTTTGGGATTTTTTAGAAAAGTTTTAATAATTAAAATGCAATTAAAAGTGAATTAAATGCAAAAATATAAATAAAAATAAATATGCATGCAAAAATATGTTTTTTAATTTATTAAATTAAATAAAGGTTTTTATGAAAATAATGCAAAAAGAAAAATATTTTTTGTAATTTTTTTAATGCATAAATAAAATGTGTAAAGAAATTAAAATAAATGGAAAATATTAAATAAAAGAAAATATATGAAAATATGAAAACATGCAGTTTTGCAAAAGAGAAAACAAAACCGGTGCAAGCAGGATTCGAACTGAGGACCACAGGGAGTATCTATGCACAGTGAACGCCTTATCCACCACGCCAGCTTGCACTTGTTGTCATGGAATGAAAACGGATGATCATGAGATGCACACGCGTCGTTGCCTGGGAAAGTTAAGAATACAGTCAGCTGGTGGGGTCCTCGTTGGATGAGAGAGCGAATCAGAAAGCGCCATGACGCCACGCAATCCCCTCGCCGGTCCAAGTGGAGTCAACGACGCCGGAGCCCTAGCTCCGGTCGTCTTCTCCGGCCACCTGAAAAATGAAACGGAAAAAACACGACGGATAAATGGAAAAGGGGGACCCTACCCCCCTAAATCGGCCATGGCGAATCCAATGGTAATGTTAGTTTCGATTGAAAACGCCTGTAAGACCCGGTTCGAAGCTCAGCAGTTCAAGAACCCTAAACATGGCATCATGCGTTTTTGACGTTCAAGCTGGCTAACGATGGCCCAGATCATGCATAATGAACCTCATGAACACATTAAAGGCATTAGAAACAATTAACACAAGCAGAATAATCAAATGCAAAAAGCAAGAAAAGTTGAATATGTATGTATGTATATGCAACGATTCTGGACGATTTAATCAAAGGCAATGGTGCATTCTTACTCAAACCTACCCACTGAGCACGATGGAATGATGTTTGGAGGCTGAAACCTGCTAGAAATTAAAACACGATTTTCTACAATTCTTGAAAAATTTTGCAAGAGTTTGGGTTTGTTTTTAAGTTAGGGTTTCCGTCCTCTTGGTTGTACACAATGCTGAGTATTTATAGAGAGGATTGGAGAGGAAAAAAGGAATGGAAAAGATTTGATTTGGAGCATTCAATATTTTTCAAATAAAAATCAAATTTTGAAAGAAATTTAATTTTCTCCTTCAATGCATGATCAAGCACGAATTTGGCAAGTATCTTGGGCTTTCTTGGACATTAAGGAACATATAAAATCAGCCCTTTTAGAAAAAAATATGATTTTCATATTTTATATAATTTAATTTTGAATTAAATGCTCTAAAATTCAAAATAAAATCAATAAAATAGAAAATTGCCATGGCCAAGCATTTATGGGTCAAAAATATTGTCATGAACAAGTTTGGATCAAAAGATTATAGGCCCATTTGGAAAATTTTGCATTTTGACCAAAATGTCCTTTTGTGCAATTGTCCAAAATTGCCCAACTTCTGAATAGTGTATCTTGCTCATTTTTCCACATTTTTGAGAGTTCTTGGACTTTTTGGAAAGCTCTAAGAGTCCTCTAAACAATGTCTTTGGTTTCATCTCAATTGGAGTTACCATGCTCAATATATCTTCAAAACAAAAAAGTTGACTTTTTGTTGACTTTGAAAATGACCTGTAATGTTTTGAGCCATACCTCTCAAATGAAGCATTTTTTGGACATTCTTGTGAGACATGAAGTTGTAGAGAATTGAATTTCCTTCAAAACAAGAGGTGGTGGAAAAATTTCTGAGAAAGTATGAGAAAGTTATGATCACCAAAGTTCATTGACTTTTCACCTAAAACCCTAATTTAGAAAGTTTGACTTTTGGGCAAATCTTGAGTTTTCTTGATGAATCATGATCAACCCTTGATCAAATGATGAATGTAACTTCAAAATGAGGATGTTGACCAAAAATCGAAGTTTTGTGTATGTTGACCACAGTTGACTTTTTGTCCAATACAGATTTTCAACCATCGAGCAATTGCACGAGGAAACTTGACTTGTGAGGCTTGAAACTTGACATGGAGAATCTTTGAAGCATATGAGGAGGCATGAAGGCCATTGGAGATGTTGGAAGTTCATCTTGACTTGAGAGATACCAAACCCTAGTTTGGGTTGATTGTCTAGGAGGGAGTTTGTCTGATCAACTCTTGAGGAATCCTTGAGCATGGAGGTATGAAATCTTTTGAGAAGATGGAGGGCAAATTTTGGGGTATGACAGCTGCCCCTGTTCAATCTTCTTGTACTTGAAGGGTTAGATTGACATGCTTGTCTTTCGTGACTGGAGGTGAAGATGATTGAACACCACGAAAATTTGCACTCGTTGTTGGTGGATGATGCGGGAATGGGCTTACAGATGCCATTTGGAGAAGTTGGAGACTTCACTGGGGAACGAGTCGTACGCTAGACTCGAGGTTGTTAATAGGAGAGCTGACGAAGATGGGCTTAAGATGCCATCTGGAAAGGGCGATGCCGGGGGGTGAGTCGTATGTTAGACTCTGTAGATGTTTCTGAAACGGAGAGGAGATGGGCTTAAGATGCCATCCGAAGGGAGTCGTACGTTAGACTTTATGTCCACTTTGAATGAAGTTATTGGTTTGTATTGATTTTTAACCATATATGCAGCATTCTAAAAGTGAAGAGATGTTGACAAATAGTCGGAGATGGGCTTAAGATGCCATCCAAGGCAAGAGTCGCGCTAGACTCATTCTTGTCGAATAAATCTTCGTGTCGATTACTACGAGGAGATTGTAGTTGGCAAGGATGTGGATAGCTTCCGTTGTGCATCGGTGTTGATCCATTGCACATTATCGAGGATAACCGGTGGTCTTTCGGATAGTTTTCCGTCGGTTCGGGCTTAATCTGGACCCGTCGTCGGAGGCGGTCTTCGATAGTTTTCCGTCGGCGGGGCTTACTGGACTGTTTTCGGACGGTCTTCGAGATAGTTTTCCGTCGGCTCGGGGCTTAATCTCGGACTGTTTGCGTCGGGTGTACATTACTGTTTTGGAGAAAACAAGAGAAACTTTGATAGAATATTTGTTAGCTTTATGCAAAGTATGATGCATGATAGTGTATATGAATGACATATGCATGAAGTATGATTTTATGAGAAATGTATGAATGAGGAATGTTGTGATATTTCAAAACATATCCATCTTGAAGAAGATCACGGATGTTACGTTTGAAGATTTCGACTTACGCGGGGAATTGAATAGGTGAGATCCACCTTTTGAAGAAGAAAGATATCAGGATTCCTCCGATCGCTATCGACCAAGTCTTGGGCCTAGATCTTGTTGAGGAAGGTAGAAGTTCGTTGTTGGAGATCTCATAGACGAGGCCATCTTGGGGACGTATGTAGATCCTGAGGAATTCTAGGAGGCGCTCTGGGAGATTCAGTGTAGATCTCATTGGAAGCATTTGATGGTTCTTGAGACCGGGCTAGAAGAGTCAGGTCCGTCGTAACCTCTTGGGGAATAAAGGTGTATGTTTCCTCCGATGCACTATCGACCAAGTTTGGTCCGGATCTGCTGCGGGGAGAAGGGAGGATTGAGAAATATCCATGGAGATGAATACCTTATTTGGGATGAGGTGTTACTGCTTGGAGACTGATGTAACATTGCTCCGTTGAGTGGAATTACTGCTCGGGGATTTAACGTATATCCCGCTGGGGAAGGTATGTTGTGAGTGACACCTTTATGCGGGGATCATACTCTATGGGGGGATGTTTTGGTGACTTTCGTCGTCATCTCAATTCCTGGAACCTGTAGTAAGTACTTTTGTACGTTCACTTTTCGTATGTTTGCAAAGAGATTCTTATTGTCAAATGCATATAATCATTCAAAGCAAACGTTGGGCTTATTGCAAACGACAACAACAAGAATTGTAAAGAGAAAGAATTTGCGTTTATTTGAAAGGTGGCGTATGGCCAAATAGTTCGTACACAAGAAAAGTAAAAAGCTATGCGGAAACAATCTCGTTAAGTTCCAACTATGCTAGTACTCATATATTTCGACTATCTCATCTCCTTTGTCGTGAAAGTGAGCGGTGATCTTCGCCATTTGAATCTTGAATCTTGATAGTAGTGCGGCGGATGATCTGGAAGAGACATAGTCATGCGCTTAAATCCCTAACTTTTGCCTAGACCGCCCTTTCGGGTTTTCGATCTCTGGGATACCCTTTTTGCCCAAGCCTTTTCGGTTTTCGACTTGGGGTGTACATGTTCGCATATATCCTTAATTTTGCCCGAACCTTTTGGTTCGCCAGATGCCCTTATTTTTGCCTAGGTTATCGACCTAGCGGGTCTCTTTATCGTAGTATTTTTGACTATGTCGCATTCACGGGGTGTGGGAAGTCTTCACCATCCATGGTGCTAAGTATCATAGCTCCGAAAAACACTTTCTTGACTACAAGCGGTCCCTCATAGGTGGGAGTCCATTTGCCGGATCACCTTGTGGAAGAATGATGCGCTTGACTACTAGATCACCGACTTGGTAGACTCGGTGCTTGACCTTCTTGTTAAATGCTCGATCATTCGTTTACGATAAATCATCCATGGTAGATGGACGCGAGTCGTTCTCATCAATCAAGTTAATCGGTCAAGGCGAGTGGACCCAATCGTCTTCGCCTAACTCTGCGTCTTGGAGGACTCGGTTGAGGGTATCCGAACCTCGATAGGTAAGGCGGCTTCCATACCGTATACAAGAGAAGGGGTTGCCCTGTTGATGTTCGTCTTTGTAGTGCGATAACCATGAAGAGCAAATGGTAACATCTCATGCCAATCTTTGTAAGTCATCATCTTCTATAATCTTCTTAATGTTCTTATTGGCGGCTTCCACTGCTTCATCTTAGGCCGATATGGAGAATTGTGATGCTTGATCTTGAGCGCATGCAGAGTTCGGTGATCATCTTGTTGTTGAGATTGGAACCGTTATCTGATAATCCTTTCGGGTGCCATACCGACGAGATAAGGTTATGTTTGATGAATCGAGCCACAACATTCTTGGTAAGATGCAACGAGGTTGCTTCTACCCACTTGGTGAAATAGTCAATTGCCACAAGGATGAAGCGATGTCCATTGGAAGCGTGGGCTTAATCTCTCCGATCATGTCAATGCCCCACATTGCAAAGGCCAAGGAGTTAGAACATTCGAGTCTTGGAGGTGCGTGCACTTTGCGGCACTTGTGACAAGATCGAGCATAGCGGTGACAATCGGCTTCCATGGTGGACCAATAGTAACTGTTCTCGAATCTTCTTAGCCATGGTGTGTCCATTGGAGTGGGTACCAAATCGCCTTCATGTAACTCTTCCATGATACGCATTCTTTGTTTGGTCTACAGTAGATAAACATAAGTCGTGGTTGCTTGTATAAGATGTTGTTCTTTGAGGAAGAATTTGGATGCAAATCTTCTCATGAACTTCTTATCATTGAGATGCCCTGGGATATTCACGAGTCTCAAGATACCTCTTCACGTCATAGTACCAAGGTTTCTCTTGCGTCGAGCTCGTAACAATATCTTTGGTTCGTCAAACTTCTCAATGATGATCCGGGAGCCTCGTTGTCCCATCGACCTTGAACATAGGCGACATAGTAGCCAATGCGTGCATGATTCTCCTCGTGGAATATGATCAAAAGTAATCTCTTGATAGGGGATCAAACTCGAACATGCTCTCGTCTGAATGAGATTCGGATGCTTCGTATCCCACTCGCCATAATCGGTGATCACCAAAGTGAGTCTCCATACACTTGATTCTTAAGTCAATAGCGACTTTAAGACCCATGATGCAGCTTCGTACTCGGCCATGTTGTTAGTGCAACCGAAACACAATCTGGCGGTGAAAGGCGTATGTCACTTTGTGGGGATGTAATGATGGCGCCAATGCCATTGCCAAGTGCGTTCGAGGCTCCATCAAAGACCATAGTCCATCGGGATCCTTGTTCGGGTCCTTAAATGCGGGCACAGTTCTTGTAATCTGTAACTAGCAAAACATCTTCATCGGAAATTGAGCTGCATAGGCGATAGTCATCTGACGATGAGCCAAATGATCGGCTACTACACTTCCTTTGATCGCTTTCGAGAAGTGTCTTGGATGTCATATTCGGTCAAGATCATTTGCCATCTTGCTATTCTTAGGAGAGAGCTGGTTTCTCAAATATGTATTTTATCGGATCCATCTTGGAGATCAACAAAGTAGTGTGAGTCAACATATCTTGTCTTAGTCGTGACAGCCAAAGCGTTGCAAGTTTTCTCGTGAGTATCTTTTTCACGATCGGTAAACTTTTGCTAAGGTAGTATATTGCATGCTCTTTTCGACCGGACTCGTCATGTTGCCCCAACACACACCCCATTGAGTTCTCTTCAAGTACATGATGAGAGGTCTTCCTTGGCGGCATCGGGATAGGAGGATTACAGGGTACTCCTTGATTTTGTCAAAAGCGATCGGCAATCGTCGTTCCATTCCACTATTTGATCTTTCTTTAGTAACTTGAAGATTGGCTCACAGGTGCGATTAAGTGTGCAATGAATCGGCAATGTAGTTCAATCGGCCCGAAACCTCGACCTCCTTCTCTGCGGGGAGCGGCATTTCTTGAATAGCTTTAACCTTCGGTCAACCTCAATACCTCTTCCACGACTACAAACCCTAGGAGTTTTCGGGATCGACTCCAAGGTGCACTTGTTGGGATTAAGTCTCGATCTGCTTCTCAATCATCAAATAGTTTACGCAAATGATCAAGATGTTCTTCTTGATGCGTGATCGAGCTATCATGTCGTCGGCGTAGACCTCTATCTCGTGATGAATCATGTCATGAAACAATGTCACCATAACGATAAGTGGCGCTGCATTCTTCGATCCGAGCGGCATAACCTTGTAGCGAAAGTGCCCCGCGTAACAAAAGTAGTCTTCTCCATATCTTGAGCCATTTTGATTTGATTGTAGGAGAAACCATCCATGAAGGAGAAAACCTTGTCTTTGGCGGTGTTGTCAACGAACATCAATATGAGGAAGTGGGAAATCGTCTTTCGGACTTGCTTTATTGGATCTACGTAATCCACACACATTCGTACCTTACCATCCTTCTTGGCACGGGCACGTTCGCAACCAGGGATAAGAGGTGACTAAAAACTGCATTGAGCGCTTCATAACTTGGCTTTGATCTTCTCGACATCTCGGGACGTCACGAACCTTACATTTCAGGGAGAAAACCTTCTTTGTCAACGGTGTACCACAATATCAATGTCTAAACCAGGCATGTCTTCGTATGACCAAGCAAAAACCTCAATGTAGTCTCGTAGCATCGAACCAACCTTTCTTTAACATTGTTCTCAAGACCGCTCCTATCTTGATCTCTTTTCATCTTCGTCGGTACCCAAATTCACAACCTCGACTTGCTCTTCGTGTGGTGTATAACTCGCTCTTCTTGTAGTAGTCAGCAAGTTCTCCGGCACTTCACAATCTTCCTCACTTTCGTCTTGACTTGGTAGATCGGATTATCAAAGTCATATTTAGCACTAGCATGTTATTAACGAGATTCGGAGTGATTCTGCAGTGTATCACGTGGGTGTGTGTAAGAACACATAGCTTTTTTGAAGGGGTGATAAAGTAAAAGAGAGAAAACAAACAAATGAATGCAAAAGTCCAACGAATTTATTGAATGAAAATACGCAAACGACAAATAATAACCCTCATGAAGCGAGCCATGGCCCGGGCAAGGCACGGACTTTCAAAGTTTATTGTTCAAACATAAAGAAATACGAAAAGCAAAACAAAACAAGAGCAATTACTCCTGGCTAAAGGAGATTGGTATGACGTCTTCAGTCTTCCAATTGCTGAGCCCATGATCTAGAGTTGGGAAGATCCACTTGCTGATGTCGAAGCCGTTGTCTTCGTCTTCTATAGCATGGATTCCACTCGATCGGAAAGGAAGTTGGTAAACACGTTCGCGTATCATCTTGACCTTTGACGGTGAAGCCTAAATCAGTCTTGTCAAATTTGAAAGGAAGATCAGGGAGCCGACCCCAAATAGTACTACCTTCTTCAACAGCAGCTTGAGCATCTTTCAGCGAGGCCATCCTAGGTGGAGCTTTATCATCTTCGAGGGTGACGGGAGAGTCAACAGGCATGACTCTGGGAATTGTTTCAAAAGCTTGGGAGTCTCGAAGAATTCACCCTCCATCTCGAGATAAGCGGAATGGTAGAGATGGTGACCATATACTCTTCTTACCACACTGTAACAACCTTCCCTTTCACGGGTACTTGACCGATGCAAGGTGGAGGTATGGCCTTGCCCATGTATCCAAGGCGTCCAAGTAGACAAGAGTAAGCGGGACGGATGTCCATGACAAAGAAAGTGGAGTCAAAAGTGCGGAACCGACTTTAGCAGTGAGCTCTCCAATCTTGTTAAGCTTAGAACCATCAAAAGCTCTCACAATAATGTCGGGTCTCGAACCAACCCTTGACATCAAGCCGATCAAAGCGGACTTGGTGGGATATTGAGGGAGCCGGTATCAACAAAACATGAGACAATGTAACGCCTTTGCATTCGACGAGAGATGTGCAAGGCTTTGTTGTGTTCTTTCGGAAGGAGTCAAATCGACATCGAGAGAAGCCTAGGCCGTTGTTGGCGGCCGGCTAGCAATACAAACTTCAAATTGATCGGTGGTAGTGTCTTGCGGCACATGAGCATTCTTGAAACTTCACCAGGCATTAGCATGAGCCTCGGAGCACAAGAGCAAGCGAGCATGGAAATCTTGAGTCTGTCCCAGCTATTCCACAACATTGTAGTCACTCTTCTTGATGATCTTGAATTTCCTCCATTTCTTGTTTGGAGGTGTCTTGATAACTTCCTTTGGTACTTGGTTGAGCGGGATGAGTCCTTGGTTCTTTCCTCTGGGGGGATATTGGTTGAGTAGGCGGAATGCAGTGGAGTCGCATCTTTTGGAGGAGAGATTGGAGAGAATACCCTTCGGTTGGGTCACCTTACTAGATCCGGTGATGTTGTCAATGTCGGGAATGGTAGCTTCTGTAAGATCTTCAATGGTCGGAGGATCTTGCTTGGCGCCATGATAGTAAACCTCGGATCCATAATTCCAAGGGATAGCCTTGTCGGAGGAATATGGGCGGTCTTGGAGAAGTGATAATGAGAGGTGCCACTCTAGGCACGGGATCGTGAGAGAAATCCTTATTGTGTTAACATCGGCATAATCTTACAAATCGTCACCCCATCCGGTCGCTTTAACATCTTCAATAGGAATCTTGTAACTATCGAACGATGTACTTCACCATGTAATCATACTTTCCACTTGGCTGCCCCAGGTATCCCACAGATGGTACAACCGTTTGCATTGTCAATCTTCAACTTAGACATTTCTTCACGACTTACGCACGGTGGTTTGAAATAGTATCTCACGGTTATCCATCATGCCTGAACACGTCTTCTCGACCAAGCGCAACCATCGGTGCGGATGGGCACCAACGCAGTTCTTTGAGCATCTGGTTGACACCGCTTGCAACAAATTCTTCTTAACGGTCATCGGAGGAATGATCAAGTCATCTATGTGGAAAACATAAGTATCATCACCATGACATTGGAACTCTTGTCATGGTTAGGCATAGGGCGTTGATCACATTCGGTCTCAGCGGAGGGTCAAACTCAATGCTTAGATTGATCATATCTTGAATTTTGTTCTTGAGCCCAACAATTGTCGATTATGGTGCCAGGCTATTGGAATGGTAAGCACACTTAGCATTAGGATTGAGAGGAAGTGTTGACATTCGAGGAGGATCCCTCAAGTAAACTTTGCTTTCAACATGTGTTGCAAGGCTTGCGACAAAGGCATGTTGATCTTCGTAAAGCTGTCTTCATGGCGCGTTAAGTTCTGCGTTGTCTCGGCGAGGTTGTCTTGATGTAGGATTGGAGATCTGGCCCCACAGTTGAGCACGGTCGGTCTTGGCTCGGTTTTTCGACCATACACGGCATTGGCTTCTTTCTTACCACCAAAGATCTCTTTGGCATTTGAAGATGACTCTACAGAATCTTCCATTCTTGATACCGCCTCGATCGCTCGCTTTGTCAATATCATTTCGGTGAATCCGGATGAAGAATTTCCAATCGGATGATTGAAGAATGGGCTGTCGGTGTTCCCATAAACATATCAACCAACTCCCTATTGGACAAGGGTGGTTGAACTCACTGCTAGATCTCTCCACTTGAGCATACTCCTTGAACTTCTCATCACCCCATAGACATGCTTTGTAGTTGCATGCGGCGTGGGTGTCAATTGACATTGTACTTGTGCATGAGAAAGCATCGGCTAAGTCACTCCAAGTACGGATCGGTCATTCTCTAGTTGATAATACCATTCCAAGCGGGTTCGGACAAACTCTCTTGAAAATAGTGCATCCTGACTTTACATCATCGGTGTGGGGATTGATCTTACGGACATAGGACTTCAAATGCGACTTTGGGCAAGACATGCCATCATACTTAGCAAAAGTGGGAACTTTGAACTTGGGGAATCACAACACGGGCGAGACTCGGATCATCAAAATTCAGCCGGACATCTTCAAGTTTTCCACGTTGAGACGGTCTTCAAGTTGCTTGTACTTGTCATCTTCATCAGTGTTGGCTATAATCGAATGATCCTCTCCTCCTTTCTTTGGCACATGATCACCTTCATCACCCTTGGTACTCCCCTCGGTATGGACACTTCCTTGAGAGCTCAATCGGTGACCACTTTAGGACCCCTTTGAAGCGTCTACCCATGTTGAGGAACCAACAACCTTCTTCTTCTTGTTGATGAGCTTCTTCAAATCTTCTTGGCCTTGGACCAAGTTGGTGAACATCTGCTTGGCCCAGCATTACGAGCACGGAGATCTTTGTGGTTTGTTCAAGAGCCATTTACGCTAAAATAAATAGCGAGCAAATGAGAAAACCAATCTCCAATGTACCTGTGATGCAATGTTATGCTATGCTATACAATGTTTATGCGAATGCAATGCAATGTTTTCAAGGACCTAAGAGATTTAAATTTGTTAAACAAGTAATGAACAAACATTTATTAGTACTCTTCTTATTATTCTCTTTTTTTTTCTTTTTAAGTACAAGAGATAGTCCAAAACAATAAAAGAAAACATAAACATCCTAAAGCTCTAAATCTCCCATGGGCGCTTCCTCTTGGTGCCGATGTAGGCATTGATGTTTCGCTCCTCATGAAGTAGCTTTGTCAACTCTAACACTTTCTTCTCGCTTGCATAGCATTGAGCTTCAAAGGTATCCCTTTCTTCTTTAATTGAATCCGGGATCTCTTCAGTCTTCAAAATCGGTAGGCATGTCGGGATGGAGAACAGCATAGGTCGTCACCTATAGCAGGTTCCATAATTCTTGGTAAAGCAGTGAATGGCATCATGAGGTTTTGAGCTCGAGCTCGTACCCATTTGAGGTAAGGTTCCCAAGGAATGGAGTTTTGGTGCCCCAAAGTCTTGGTGTCGATCTTCTTTACCATGCCCCAGCGTGTATAAACCTTAAATCGGTAATTACGGAGATCGTGATTGTAGTCGAACACAACATCTTGGAGAAGCATATCATGTGGACCGTCTCTTGAGCAAAACCAAGCGTAAAGCTAGAAGGGTTGTAAGTAATACCTCCCTTATACCAGAGTGGTACATTAGGAATTCTCCATGCGCTCGATGAAGGTGAAGTCCTTTTGAGAGAAAAGGCTCCAACGGATATCCGAATGAGAGAGTGACATCAACCTTTGAGACCATCTCAACCTTTGTTCATTCTTCAAGCGATTGAGGAAGGTGCGAAATAAACCACCTTGAAAGTAACGGGATACAACACATGAGAGTTCCTTGTCGCTTAGTAGTACGAGTGTGGAGAGAATGCAGGATGTCTCCAAGCAAAGTAGGCACTAGATTGCGGGTAAGGAACAACTTGATGGCATTGATATCGATGAATTGATCCGAGTTAGGAAATAGAACCAAACCATAAATTAGCAAGGCCACAATATTTTCAAATGCATGGAAACTCATAACTTTGAGGAATTCTCGGGCTTTCTTAATTAGGAACTTGGAAAGTAAACCCTTAACTCCACTTCTAGTTTCCCAATTGGCTTCAATATCTGAGCGCTTAAGATGTAAGGCGGATGCAATGTCTTCGAACTTAGGAACCTTTTCCAAACCGGTGAATGGCATTTGGTCGAGAATAGGTACCCCAGTAGCTTAGAGAATTCTTCAAGGTAGGAACCAGCGATAATCGGAAATGTAAAGCAATGGTGTTTGGATCAAAGAGCTGGAATAGGACATGCATCATATCTTCTTCAAAGGAGATAACCAAATCAAGTAGATAACCATGTCTTTTGATGAGCGAGCATGGTGGGAATTTACGAAACCAATTCTTTGAGTTGAGAAGGGATACCCATGAAGTTGATTCGGATAGTCTTTCTAGAAGCCATAATCCCTACAAAACAGAGCAAAGATAAATCCCTAGGTCCTTGAAATAGTTAGAAATGATATGCAATGTGAATGATGTCATGATGTCATGTTTAGCACACACAAACAATTCACACAATGAGCCTAGGTTTAAGGCTTGCATGAGGTATAGGTGATTACCCTACCAAAAGTTTGAGTTGGTTCATCTGTCCTATAATAGTAACCGGGTTCTAGGAATCTCACATCACGGATCTTTCTCGTAGGCGCTTATTTCAATCTGACGGCCAAGTGGTCGATCGAAAATGTCCCAAAGTCTAATCTCGATGAGCGTAGCATCGGTATCAACCAACCTCGGTCTACACCAAAGGCCATCTCACTACCTTCAATGGCTAAGATGGGTCAATTAAGGTTCTAAAAGTTTAGGTAGCGCTTGATGACACCACGAAGCCAAATACTATCTTCAACTTGGGAATGAAGAGTATCGGGACAACAAAGTGTCACGCTAACGTAGCCATCATGTTGACCGCGTAGTTATCGTCTAGCGGTCGCGATGATCTAATGCTACTTACCTAAAAAACCGGATCCGGTGTAGGATCCCAACAATATAATACCCAAGCAACCCTTAAAGATAAAGCATACAATTCAAACGAAAGCAATAAAGGTTATCTAGAAATCCCTAAGGCAATTCTCTCTTTGGGTTCATCCCAGTAGTCGCGATTCGTGATACGGTGAAGACTTTGTAGGATTTTGTATCCAAATGTGCGGATAGCAAGAGTCGCCACCGACTTTTATTTTATCAATTAAGGGAAGGTAAAAGTAACAGAAAAAGACCTTCGTTAGATTCTGAGTTCGGGAGAATGGTTATGAAAAGGGAAGGTATTAGCACCCCTTTCCATCCGTAGTTATCTACGGGCTCTTAGTTGCTCTAGATCACTTTTAAAAATTGCTTTCTGTGTGTTTGACAAAGATGTTTTGAAAAGACATTTCGCTTTGACTTTGTAATGATTCATGTAGGAATGTATACAAAGTGTTCGGAAATGTTTCGTTTTGAAAAGAGTTTGATCTTTGAAAAAGAGTGTGTGGTGTGAAAAGCATTTGATAGAGCGAGCAACTAAAAGTCTTATTTACCCACTCAGAATCGGTCGTTTTGTTGTACTTTTACGTTCCTTTAGAATAGCGCTAGCCATACCATTAGTTAGTAGGTAGCTCCATTCGTTGGATGTAAGCGGGACATTCGAAGGGACATCGGATGGTCATAGAAGGCAACTTGTAGGAAGTATCCTAGCACATTCGAAGGGACTATCATCATTTTTCGTAGGCGACAATCGAGGGTCAAGATCATGTATTCGGAGGCGACATCGTGGGTCTTATGATCTTTGTATCGAAGGGACTATGATGATTTGTTTGGAAGGCAACGGTGCTAGAATACCTCTACGTTCGAGGGACATGACCGTTTTGGAATCGAAAGGCATCGAGAGAGAATTACCCTAAGGGGTGCATGTGTGAAAGAAGTGTGTTGATTTCAGATATGTTTATCTTGAAAATTAGTGTGAGCTATGTCCAATTATTATCTTGCCATACACGCCTAATTACTAGCAATTGATAAGGGTGCGGAAAGTAAAATGCGGAATGTAAAGGTACGGAAAGATAAATCCTACGCTATTACATGGCTTTGTGGCAGATACATAATTTAGAATGCGGAAAGTAAAAGCCTAATTAACTATTACAACCCATGGGCAATTACATTATTGAAAAAAAATAAAACGATAAAAGAAAAACGTCCGAATCGGAGCTACCTGTGAAAGAATAAGAAAATCGGGAAATGCAATATGAATTGAACAAGAGAAAAAATGTTAGAAAAATGCAATTTTTAATATGAGAAAATTAATATATGCTGGAAATAAGATAAATAAGTTAAAATAATTTTTTGGGATTTTTTAGAAAAGTTTTAATAATTAAAATGCAATTAAAAGTGAATTAAATGCAAAAATATAAATAAAAATAAATATGCATGCAAAAATATGTTTTTTAATTTATTAAATTAAATAAAGGTTTTTATGAAAATAATGCAAAAAGAAAAATATTTTTTGTAATTTTTTTAATGCATAAATAAAATGTGTAAAGAAATTAAAATAAATGGAAAATATTAAATAAAAGAAAATATATGAAAATATGAAAACATGCAGTTTTGCAAAAGAGAAAACAAAACCGGTGCAAGCAGGATTCGAACTGAGGACCACAGGGAGTATCTATGCACAGTGAACGCCTTATCCACCACGCCAGCTTGCACTTGTTGTCATGGAATGAAAACGGATGATCATGAGATGCACACGCGTCGTTGCCTGGGAAAGTTAAGAATACAGTCAGCTGGTGGGGTCCTCGTTGGATGAGAGAGCGAATCAGAAAGCGCCATGACGCCACGCAATCCCTCGCCGGTCCAAGTGGAGTCAACGACGCCGGAGCCCTAGCTCCGGTCGTCTTCTCCGGCCACCTGAAAAATGAAACGGAAAAAACACGACGGATAAATGGAAAAGGGGGACCCTACCCCCCTAAATCGGCCATGGCGAATCCAATGGTAATGTTAGTTTCGATTGAAAACGCCTGTAAGACCCGGTTCGAAGCTCAGCAGTTCAAGAACCCTAAACATGGCATCATGCGTTTTTGACGTTCAAGCTGGCTAACGATGGCCCAGATCATGCATAATGAACCTCATGAACACATTAAAGGCATTAGAAACAATTAACACAAGCAGAATAATCAAATGCAAAAAGCAAGAAAAGTTGAATATGTATGTATGTATATGCAACGATTCTGGACGATTTAATCAAAGGCAATGGTGCATTCTTACTCAAACCTACCCACTGAGCACGATGGAATGATGTTTGGAGGCTGAAACCTGCCAGAAATTAAAACACGATTTTCTACAATTCTTGAAAAATTTTGCAAGAGTTTGGGTTTGTTTTTAAGTTAGGGTTTCCGTCCTCTTGGTTGTACACAATGCTGAGTATTTATAGAGAGCATTGGAGAGGAAAAAAGGAATGGAAAAGATTTGATTTGGAGCATTCAATATTTTTCAAATAAAAATCAAATTTTGAAAGAAATTTGATTTTCTCCTTCAATGCATGATCAAGCACGAATTTGGCAAGTATCTTGGGCTTTCTTGGACATTAAGGAACATATAAAATCAGCCCTTTTAGAAAAAAATATGATTTTCATATTTTATATAATTTAATTTTGAATTAAATGCTCTAAAATTCAAAATAAAATCAATAAAATAGAAAATTGCCATGGCCAAGCATTTATGGGTCAAAAATATTGTCATGAACAAGTTTGGATCAAAAAGATTATAGGCCCATTTGGAAAATTTTGCATTTTGACCAAAATGTCCTTTTGTGCAATTGTCCAAAATTGCCCAACTTCTGAATAGTGTATCTTGCTCATTTTTCCACATTTTTGAGAGTTCTTGGACTTTTTGGAAAGCTCTAAGAGTCCTCTAAACAATGTCTTTGGTTTCATCTCAATTGGAGTTACCATGCTCAATATATCTTCAAAACAAAAAAGTTGACTTTTTGTTGACTTTGAAAATGACCTGTAATGTTTTGAGCCATACCTCTCAAATGAAGCATTTTTTGGACATTCTTGTGAGACATGAAGTTGTAGAGAATTGAATTTCCTTCAAAACAAGAGGTGGTGGAAAAATTTCTGAGAAAGTATGAGAAAGTTATGATCAGTCAAAGTTCAGTTGACTTTTCACCTAGAAACCCTAATTTAGAAAGTTTGACTTTTGGGCAAATCTTGAGTTTTCTTGATGAATCATGATCAACCCTTGATCAAATGATGAATGTAACTTCAAAATGAGGATGTTGACCAAAAATCAGAAGTTTTGACTGTATGTTGACCACAGTTGACTTTTTTATCCAATACACCCGATTTTCAACCATCTGAGCAATTGCCTGAGGAAACTTGACTTGTGAGGCTTGAAACTTGACATGGAGAATCTTTGAAGCATATGAGGAGGCATGAAGGCCATTGGAGATGTTGGAAGTTCATCTTGACTTGAGAGATACCAAACCCTAGTTTGGGTTGATTGTCTAGGAGGGAGTTTGTCTGATCAACTCTTGAGGAATCCTTGAGCATGGAGGTATGAAATCTTTTGAGAAGATGGAGGGCAAATTTTGGGGTATGACAGGTTGCCTAACCACTCATGATCTATGCAAGCATAAAAGTAAACACACAATGGAAGTTACCTCCCTTTGCACGAAAAGGATTTTAAACAAACCACACACAGTTAGCACACATAATCTCCCTAAACGGTTCTTTAAATAAACTAGAGGGGTTCCTGAACATGCTCCAACTACAAAAGCCCCATCATGCATCTCTATTCCTACTTCTCTTGGTAAAAGAAAGCGGTAAAACCCTATTTCTCACGCTCTCTAGAAAAGTGGTTAAAAAATGCGATAAAAAGGATAAGAAAATACCAAATGGATAACAATCCGTATAAGCAAAAGCAAGCTAAAAATACTCTAGAAAACTTCGAGTACTATCGATAAGCAATAAAGAAATATGGTGATCAATGTGCGGAGGCACCAAAAGCATAATCAGAATGTGTGTCATACACATCCGAAGCAAATAAACCTACAGGAGATTGCAACCCAAACAATACAGACAATGGAGTGCCTATCGTAGGAAATATTAGAATGTGTATCAATACACATCTGAAACAATCCAATAAACCTACAAGAAATCATAATCCAGATAATGCAAACAAAGAATGTGTGTTGTACGCAAATGTCAGAACGTGCATTTGTACACATCTGATACAAATGAACCTTCAAGAAGGTGAAAACCAAGGAAGCAGACAAAAAGTGCACACACATGTGTGCAAGATAGAAATGTGTGTTCGTACACATCCAAATTAATTGAATAAACCTGCAAGAAGGTGAAAACCAAGCAATATAGACAAAAGAGCGCACACACACATGTGCGCAAGATCGAGATATGTGTCATACATATCCAAATCTCAAAGATAATGCTCAAAGTACCTCGCACATGTACAAAGTGTTAGAAATAATAAGATGGAGTGCTTGTTGGAAACACAAAGCTCAAAAGTGATTATTCACATGATGATAAACTAGTATAAGCATACAAGAAGTGAAATAAAAACTCAAAAATCGGTTTGGGAAGGCACTTATTCGAAATCGAAGCGAAAAAGTCAACTTGTCGGAATTGATTAAAAATCGCATGGTTGCTTACAAATGAGCCAAAGAATTCAAAAATCTGAGTGGTTTTAATTAATTCCAAGTGAAAACAACGTTTTTCGTACCTTAAAGAAATGGGGCAGCAAGTGTGTTTTAGGAAAGTTGCACTTGAAATTCGATTCTGAAACCATCAAAATCGGTTTTAAAACATACCAAAATGTTGGGGATAAGTATTGCTGCTACCTTGGACTTTTGAGAAAAAATCAATTTCGGTTCACAAAAATGCATGAAAATGCTTATGGAATGTGAAATTCATGTGTCAATTTAATTTCTAATTCTCACTTGTTTTGTTTTGAAATGAAGTGGAGAATTGAATATTAAATCCATACATGATGCAAACAATTCTAAACAATTGAATATGCACATGATATGCAAAAATTGAAAAAGTTAGAATTGAAACAATGCATGAAAATGCATATTTATTCATGTATTTAAGACTTTTTATGAATGAAATGCATTAACATTTGACATAAATGCATACAATGAGATGATCAACCTATACCATATCTAGACATAATATAACATGTGAATTAAAGTCAATCAAGAAATAAGAATTCAACATGTTATAATGCATCAATTTAATTGCTCAATAATGCATCGATCAACACATGAAAATGTGCATAAAAACTAGGCTTCGACATATTTAGAGTTCATAAAATGAAGCCTAAATACGTGAATTCGATTCAATTATTCAACACAAATTTAATCTAATGCATGAACATGCAAATTACAAGTCAAACAATCAATACAAATGCACTATGTACAACGAAATTGCTTTAAGCAAGTGAATGTGCAAAAATTCTACATCTCGACATAATAACATTCACAAATCAAGCCTTACTCAAAGAAATTCCAAGCAATTAATCAAGATTTCAATTAATCGGAACAATTACAACCAATTCCTCAAGTCAAAATCAAGAAAAAGCAATTTCGAAAAAATCACTTAAAATAAGTGCTTGTGGAAGTAAGTACTTACTTGAAATCGAAGAATCGAAGTTAAATTGATGAGAATTGGAGGAAAATTGATGAGATAAGTCTTAATTTGATGCAAACCGAGCTATAGAGCAAGGGGAGAGGCTTGGCCGAGCAAGAAGACAGAAGAGCATTGTCCGGCCGATTTGGTGGCTTGGACGTGGAGGCGACCGTTGTGTTGGCCGGGAAGAGCTCTGATCGGAGAAGGAAGTTGGAAGCGAGGAGGAAGTCTGGCGTGATGACCGTCCGGTAGCGATGAGAGACGAGGCGGTCGCAAGAGGGTGAGGCCGGAACGTGAGTGATCGAAGGGAGAAAGGCGGGGGACCGGGAGGAGGTTTGGTCTCCAGAGAAAGGTGGCGGGACGGTGATGGTGGACTATGGTCGGTCTTGGAGGATTTCTGGTCGGGCTAGGTGGAGGAGGAAGGAGGTTGGCTTGCAGGGAAAACCTCTTTTATTCTTCAACTTGTTCCTTTGATTTGAGAGAGAATTGAGAGGGAAAATGTGAGTTTTTTTGGGTGAAATTTAACAAATGATTCTTCTATTTTGATTTGTGAGAGACAAATTTTATTTATAGGTGCTAATTTGGGATTTGGAGTGCCTTGGATCCAAGATTAGGCCCAAACCGCGATTATCAGAATAATTTTCGTCAACAACCCGAAACATCGAGAATGATGCAAAATTTAAACTCGGACTCTTCACGAAAAATATCTGGTACAAAAAATTGCTTGCGTGAGTTAAAATTTTGACTCATCCAGACAAACGGTCCAGGAGATATGAATTTTTGAAGTTTCAGCATACTTTTTAGGCATCTTAGACATGCAGATTTTTTATTGCACGACTCGGGGAAATTGCTTTGAACGAGGATCTTCTGATCAAAATCCGAACTCGGGATGTTCATAAAAATCGAAGCCAACGGAATTTTTGAACTTTTGGCACCAGTCCCATTGCGTTTTGATAAAAATCGAGCGAGATATGATTTTTTGAATGTTGTGCATCAGATGAAAAATGCTCGGTTCGTCTCAAAATCAACTCCAAAGAATAAAATTCTGGTATTGATTGATGATGAATCAACTCTCGGCTTTATCACGTACGTTGGAAAGGACTCCGAGATGGAATTTTAGACATTAGCCTCGCTCAATTTCGATATTCCAGTCAGGAATTATGAATTTTTTAGTGTACCATAAACACGGTTCAGACATAAAATTTAGTTTATCCCACTTGAAAGATGAATCTCTCTGAGGACTTTCTTCATGCAATTGGCCTTCGACCTATGAATGAAAGTTGTAGATAATATCGAGAGGGACTTTCCAATCGAAAATCATCAGAAACTACACAACGATCTGAGATATATGAATTCCGGAACATCTGAAACGCACAATACACCCAAAATTCCACTTTATCAAGAAATGAACTGTCGGAGTTCTTCCTTGACGAATATGGCTCCCAATCTGAATAGGTGAACTGGAGAACACATTGAAATTGTTCCAACACATGTAGAACCAACTAGAGATAACCTTCTAACTAGAAGATCATGTATCAAGCATACGAACCGATAAATATCAATTTCTGGCTCAAAGTAGTATGAATCGGCCGAAACGCACAATTTCTTCCATAATTTGAAGTGCTTTGGATCTCATAACGAAATGATCAATGAATGATATGTATGAAATGCACCTATAGATTAAGTGTAATCCAATTATTTTATTGAAAAATGAAGAGGGCGGATTTTAGGGTACAACAATTTCCCTTATTTAATCTTCTTCGATCGGGGGGTGAGATTAGCATAAGCCTTTCGAACCAACATGATGGAAGAGGATTGAATACTTAATGGAACCGTAAAATTCACGCTCTGAAGATGAGCGGAGAATGATTATATTTTGGATTTTCTGCTTGAACATATATACACTAGGGAAAAACATCTATATAAAGATGAATTCAATGGAGAAAACACAAAGGGGACCAACTCATACAAACGAACTCGAGAAGAATGCTCACGAGAACACTTGTTCTAAAGCAACCCATCGGGGATGAGAGTACCTGATGATCTTCAGCATAAAGACTCTTAGAGATAAGCAACATTCGCAGATCAAGAATGAGGACACATAGAGACAATGAACTCAACGGGGAGAACAACGTCGGGCGAAGACGAACTTCAAACATAGATCTTTGGCATGAATCGCTTGTTGATAAGAAATTTCGCAGATATAAGAAATGAGGACACTTGGAAACGGTGGACTCAACAGAGAGAGAACGTAGGGAAAATACGAACTCGAAACATAGATCTTCAGCACGAAGCGCTTATTGATAAGCAACTATGCATATCTAAGAAATGAGGACACCTGACGACGGAGGACTCAACAAGGAGAACAACGTCGGGTGAAGACGAACTTCAAACATAGATCTTCGACACAAAGCACTTGTTGATAATTAACTTTGGAGATATAAGCAATGAGGACACCTGGCGATGACAGACTCAACAAGGAGAAGAACGTCAGGCGAAGATGAACTTCAAACATAGATCTTCAGCACGAAGCGCTTGTTGATAAGCAACTTTGCATACCTAAGAAATAAGGACACCTGTAGACGGTGGACTCAACAAGGACAAGAACGTCGGGCGAAAATGAACTTCAAACATAGATCTTTGGTACGAAGTGCTTGTTGTTAAGCAACTTCGCAGACCTAAGCAATGAGGACACCTTGCGACGGTGGACTCAAAAAGGGGAAGAACGTCGGGCGAAGACGAACTTCAAACATAGATCTTCAGCATGAAGCGTTTGTTGATAAGAAACTCCGCAGATCTAAGCCATGAGGACACCTGGCGACGGTGGACTCAACAAGGAGAAGAACGTCGGGCAAAGACAAACTTTAAACATAGATCTTCATCATAAAGCACTTGTTGATAAGCAACTCCACAGATCTAAACAATGAGAACTCCAAACGTATATGCTCGGTCAATTTGGGAACACACAAACCTTCTGAATGAAGCCAATTTTAGATAAGCGACTTCGTAGATTAAAAAGGAAGAACTCTAAATGTATATGCTCAGTCAATTCAGACACATATAGATCTTCGGCACAAAGCAACTTATATATAAGCAACTTTGCAGATCTAAACAATGGGGACACCTGACGACAATGCACTCATAGGGGAAGAGGACGTCGAGCAAAGACGAACTCATTGGGAAAAAGAAACATCTATGCAAAGATGAAGTTACAAGGGGAAGAGACCGACAACTTGCACAAGCAAGAGAAAGTCTACGACTTACTGGGGAAAAAGGTGACATGACCTGACCTGACTGTGGTAAAGTACGCCACAGAAGACTCTACTGGAGAGGGAATGGGTTCCCATGAGACACTTAGTTTAAAGTGACGATTAGGGAAGCAGGAATATATTGAGAAAAGACTCTTGAGGGTAAACCACATATACTATTTATTTCTTCTGGATATATACAACCTAGTTATTTTGATCAATAACATAATTGGCAAACACTTAATATGCATGTTTGAACTTTTATGGTGTAATGCTCCCAATCAATGCAATGTTATGCGTTTAGGCTAGATGCATGTAATGAATGCATGCTTGAATGATTAAATGAGAAGTAATAATATCGATGATTGGCTGCTGAGAACCATGAACATCCAAGAAAGGTTCCACTGAGGAGTGGGCTTTAAGGAAAATACTTTGCAAAACTAAATTGCAACTCCAAGACGGGAAGCGTTCTTCACTTGGGGAGAGTCGAATTAGACTTCCTGGGGAGAAATTTGTTACTCTTCACTAAGGATACGAAAAAATTCTCTAGAGAATTCTCCAACTTTCACTGGGGAATTTGGAAGAAACTTCACGGGGGATTCCGAAAGAAACTTTCCTGGGGATAGACAATCATATTGAGTGAATTTCGCAAGCATCTGTGGGCATTCATTAGTCACTTTGAATAAATCAAATGACATTAGACTTCATCGGGGAATCAACCCCTTCAAGGGGATGTGGATCTTTAAACCACGAATCCACCAGGGATAACATAACAACTTTTGTTTCCAGGAAATGATGATTTCAACAGCAAGACTAGGGGGACTTTGACTGGGGAACGCATATCGGTGTAGATGTACCGAAACAACCGAATGATTAATCTTTACTGGGGAATAGAGAAATCTGATTCGGGTAGAAAGCTCTGATGGGGAAACAAATACTATTGTCTCAAAATAGCTTCTTAGAGAGTATATCTCTTGATGATGCTCAAGATAACTTCAAATGGAAGAGTGCGGCTTATGTCGGGGGATAAAATCAATTGATTGGGGCACAGCTTGCATTGGGAACATTGATGTGCCAAGGCGCCACTAACTGGAGAATATGATAATCGTTTATCTGTCAAAGCATGATTCGCTGGGGATACATCAACTCGACAGTATTCTTAGAGATGGATTCTGCTTTGGAATCTACCTCAATGGGAATAATCCTTACCCACCATTGATACTTCAAGGGGATACAAATTATTGTCGACCAATTTCTGGGAAAATCCCAGGTAGACCTTATACCGTTAGAAAAGGAGACCCAAGAAAACTCCTCGGTGTTGACGCACTTTGGAATAATCAGAATAATTTGATGTCCATACGTCGGGGAGAGAGATAACTCCTAAGAAAGTTCAATTGATATACCAACTTAGTGGAGCGATAATTCCATCATCAAGAACCTGCGAGAATTGCCTGAGTGCACACTTCATGGGAAACCGCATTGGGGAAGTGTCTGATCATAAGCAAATCACTAGGGATAACCATCCTTTAGGCACCATCCTCATTCGAGATAACAATCCTTTGAGCACCGTCCTTACTGGGGATATAAATCCTTCAAGCACCGTCCTTACTGGGGATAAAGGCTAAAATCCTCTATTGGAAATGGTTTGAAAATTCAACAGACATCCAATGGGGAATTTCGCCTGGAATAAGTATCAACGACTTGCACTGGGGATTTATGCATCGCCTCAGGATGATACCCTGTCAATGGTCGTAGAACCTATTTTTTCGAAAGGAAGCCTCTACTGGGGATAAGCCTGAAACAACATCAAAACTTATACTGAGGAGTACAACCATATCAATATGTCGAAGCGTGAATCACAGGTAACAAATCAACCCATCAGGCCCTTCTAGAAGTGAATTTCGCTTGAGAGTTGGCTTCATAGAGGATGAACTTGGATTGATATGCACTCTTTATTGGGGAAAGAGGCCTCATACTGATGACCAATCACATACCTGCAAGTTGCAAGTCATGACAATGTCTCCAAGCATGGAGTGGAAAACTTTGGATATCGACCCCAAAATCTTAAGCAATTTCAAATGTTTATATCATGTGTTGTAGCAACATCAACATTTTCAGATATGCAAAATTTATCAAAAATGTTGGACGTATTTCTTGCAAACAAAACAGCGAAAATAAAAACAAGACATAATTTGGATAAAACGAAATTTTATTGATAGAATCGCCCGTAAATGGGTATTTACATCAAGAAGTAATTCCTAAAAAGAGGTAATTGCACACACATCATAATAATAGAGAAACATAAATGGCAATGTGAAGACAAATTTTCAATGGATCCGACTTGGCTATGACTTTTCATGACCTCAAACACCTCAGTCATCTTGCTTTCTGAATAGGCGGATTGGATTGATTCTGTATCCTTCTGAGCTAACCTCTATAGTGGAGAACAACAATACAGATGCCATACAGATTATAGTCAGATGCTTTGAATCTCTAACTTTTGTCAGAATCGACTTTTTCTACCTAAGCCAGCCAAACTTAGTAGGTCTATTTTATGCAAAGTTTTGCTTGACTACATATGCATTGACGGGATGAGGAAAATCCTCTCCATCCATAGTTGTAAGCATCATAGCTCCTCCAAAGAAAACTTTCTTCACAACGTATGGACCTTCATAATTCATAGCCTATTTGCCCCGAGCATTTGTATTGTTTGGAGGCAAGATTCTCTTCAACACGAGATCGCCAACCTAAAAATTTTGAGGACATACTTTCTTGTCGAAGGTAACTTTCATCCTCCTTTAGTATACTTGTCCATTGAAAATTGCCGCTAGTATATTCTCGTCAATGAGATTCAACCGATCTAAACGATGTTGAACCCACTCAGCTTCATCTAACTGAACATCTATCATAATTATCAAAGAAGGGATTTCAACCTACACATGGAGGACTTCTTCCATACCGTATACGAGAGAGAAGGGGGTTGCCCCGGTTGAAGTATGTACCGAAGTACGATAACCATGCAGAGCAAAGGGTAGCATCTCATTGAAGGAACCGACCGAAAATTCAAACAAATATAAATCAATGAAGTCGCCATCGAAAGTTTTTTATCCCTCCGAGAAGGAAAGGTAAACATCGAGAAACCTAAAATGGAGAAATCACGGTCTTGTGACCAAGAGATCGAGTAAGAAAGTCTGTTACGCGAGGGGAAAGTATTAGCACCTCACACATCTGTAGTACTCTACGGTATCCGCTTTTACCTTTTATCTAAATAGGTGTAAAGGTCTAACTATATCTGTATATAAGGTGTAATGCATGCAAAAAGAAAGAAAAAAAGAATAAAGAAAACAAAGAAATGAAAGAGAACACGGGGAAAAGAAGAAAATATTTACAAAGGTTGCTCGATCAAGCCCCGCGATAAGATGCCTACATATTCCCTCGTGCAATGGGAAAGTCAGAGCGCCGTAGTTCAGCTCACTTATTTTGGTTGGTTTGTGTTTTTTATATTAGAAGAAGATACAAAAAACAACGATGATGAAGCACCTTCATGAAGACGAAACATCAGCTATAGATGGGACGAATGGAACATCAATAGACGGGGACGACGGAACGTCAGCAACAGAAGGGGATGAAGAAATGTCTGCAACAAAAGGGGACGAAGAAACGTCAGCAACAACAAGAGCGATAGCTAAAACTAAGAATATTGGTTTGTATCTTTTACTTTGGAAAAAGTTTCAAGATTATTAGGATGTCTTAATGTACTTGACAAAACAAAATTTTAATTTTAAGTATGCAAAAGGATAAAGGTAAAATAGCTAGGGTAAACTAACTTATTTCTAATCCTAATTGTTATCATGCAAAGTGGTTCCTAGGGTATGAATATGAACAAGGGAGACTACTCAAATTATCTACCTAATATTGACATGCATGGATCCTAAGGGAAGGGAACTAAAACATACATCTTGGTTATTAAACCACGTAAGATGCTCACAAAAAGGAAAGAAGAAGGTAAAGTGGAAACAAGTGAGTGAATGATCATGCAAGGTGTCAAGTGAGGTGAGCTCAAATAGACACAACACACATATACAAAGCTATCCAAACAATAAAGAAACATCAAATATCACTATAAACATATACATGCGAAGTCAGTGTGCCAACTAGGTAAAAACTATTCCCAATAACATTTGGAGTGCAAATTGAGCAAGAATTTAAGCATGGATGAAATGAAAGAATAATTAAAAGGTAGAATGACATAAAAGTCAGTATCTAGCAGGTTACTAATTCACTTAAATCATGCAAATAAAATCATAGAATATTTATCAACAAAATTTTACAAGAGTACACAAGCATGCAACAATGGTGTGCGGTGAAATAAATTCAAGTGTGTGACATACATGACATGAAAAGAAGGTGTCAAGATTAAGTGACTACATTAGCAACATCATATAAAAGAATTCTTAATCAAATCATAAAGAAAACCTCGCATGGATACAATTACAATCTTATTACGAAAACTAGTCAAAACTACATCCTAGGAGGCATTTACAAGTCAAAAGAAGTCAAGAAGAGGCATGGATGAAGAAAATGAATCATGAAAGGTTAGAAGACATACAAAACAGTAGAAAATACACCAATACATTACTCAAAGCATACAAGCATGCATAGAAAAGATTCACAAGTAAATCACTAAAGGAGAACCAAAATCAATCCATACATGTGTGTGCAAAAGTGTGTACATGTGGATGCTTGAGCATACTTTTTCTAAGTGTCACATATAAGTGAGATAATAAGTAAAACATGGAGATAATACTCATTCAAAGCATAAAAATATATATCATTCATCAATACCACCATTAGCATAGGAGTTACCAACATAAGAAATCAAGATTTCATCCTAAAAAGTCAACTTAGACAAGTTTATAGGTCAACAAGTAACATGGTCAAGAAATAAATCTAAGAGGTGATCAAACATATTAGGTCAATATCTTGAACAACATAAAAAATACATACAAACAAAACATGTTCAAAGTCCAAACCTAAAACACTTGACAAACTAGAGCAAAACTAACACAAGCTAGCACAAACAAGCCTCTAAAGGCAAAACAAACATATACCAACTAACTATGGTTAAAGGTCAAGACTAAAAGGCGTTAGCACATTAAAGGTCAGTGGCTTAAGAACTAAATAAAACACAATTAAAGGCATCTCAAACAAAAGTGAAAGCTTGCATTCAAAGGCATACAAAAATTAGGGTTTGAAAGCATCAAAACAAATTCAAATTCAAAGCATTGGATAAAGAATCAAACAATAATGGTATTAATTAAACAATTAAGCCATGTGTGACTTGTATAATAAGTTAACTCAATATGAGGTTCATGAGCAACAAATGTAGAAGGTTGAACTTCAATACACAAAACAAATCACCTAATTGATAATGAACATCCTAAAAGATGGAACAACACTAGTCTAAAATCAATGATGGATGATATAAACTAAGTGTGAAAAGAAAACTAGATACTTATGGGTCCTAGGGAAGTTGTATACCCCTATCACAAGTATCTATCATGACTTACTAGAACTTGAACAATGCTATCAATCTAACATGCTAAAGTGTCATGACAATATGCAAATTTAGTCCCTTACAAAACAAAAGTTATCAAATGGCATAAAGAATTAAGGTTCTTAGATGTTATTGGCATATAACCAACATCAAGGTACCATAATGGGACAAAAATAATAAGAAGCATCATAGAAATCTTAAAGAGAAATAAAGTCTAAGCTTACAATGGTGACCAATTTAGCTTTCAAAAGAGACCAAGATGGAATGACAATGAATGTTCACCCATGGGTTCATAGAAGCATCAAAATATGACAAATAACACACACAAGATCAGAATCAAGATGAATCATAAACCAAGTTTCCTCACATAAGGCATTCAAGGTGGTACATGAAAGTTACCTCCTAAACCATGATCATGAGCAAACTACTACATAATAGGGATAATAGATGGGAAAATTGTAAGAGATTGAATGATTCAAGAATGAAATCAAGTCCATAATAGGACATGAGGGTGAAGAAAAGAAAATACCTATTCCTCACGGATTGCACAAGTGCATTCCTCATATTCACAAATTACAGAAAACACCAATGCATGCCTAAGAGAGAGCTTGGAAAAATAAGCAGAAGCATGAGTCATAAAATTGAAAAAAAAATAATACAAGCCTCTTAAAAGATCAAAAAGTCAGCAACAAAAGCATTGGGCAAAGATTAACATCTTTCATGTTGAAATAAAATCAAACAAGTTAGTCTAACCTAGGAAATCAAGAATTAGGAACCCTAATTTGACTTAAATGGGGAAAAATATCAAACCTAATTCTAAAACTTCAACAAAAATAGTTCTAAGTCCCTAGGGTACCATATCAACATATACTAAACATAAATGATCTTAAAAGTTAAGGGAAATTGGTCAACCAAATGCAACTTCTACCCTAAGTAACCAAAGTTGACTAGATTTAGATAAATTAATGAAAAATAGGAAAAGAACCTATAAAAACCAAACAAAATTCTTTTTAAACACTTGAGACCTATAGAAGTCAGAAAATATTAGTCTAGATCCTTGAATATATGAAAAATATTGAAAACAAAATTCATATTTCAAAACTAGTTGAGATGGAACTCAAACTAGACATGTATAACAAAGTATTTTTGGAAAAAAAATAGGAGTTCAATTGATAAATTCAAACAAAAATGATTTTTATGAACTCAGAAAATTCAAGGATCTAAATCAAAAATTAATTGACATTTACAAGTTTCAAATGATCAATAATTAAGTCAAAACTTGTGAATCAAGCATCAAGAATCCTAAAAAGGGGTATTTACAAACCTAATATTCAAAACCAAAGAAAATCAATGATAAAATTCACAAATAAAAATTCTAAAATTAATATAAAATCAAGAGGACCCTAAAAAGTATTTTTTTTTTTTGTGGATTTTTCTTTATAATCAAAGAAAATGGAGAAAATAATAAAGATACAAAATATGAGATGAAAATTAAATATTTAATGCACAAAATTTTTTAATTATGCAAAAATGCAAAAATTATGAAATAAAAATCAGAAATACAATGTACATGGATATAATGATGCAAAATATTTTTTATGCACTTTATGCATGAGGGAAAATATTTTAATAATAATTAAAATACATAAAATGCAATATAGTGTAAGAAAATTATTTAATTATGTAAAAATTAGAAAATAATTAAATAAAAATCAAGGATCAATTATAAACCAATCAAATGGCCTAAAATAATTTTTGTGTAATTTTTGTAGTTTGAAAATGGTTTTAATAAAAATATTACACAGAAATAAATTAATTAAACTCTGATTTTTTTTAACAATCAAATGATTTTTAAAAATTATGCAAACAATACACAAAGTCAGAAATAATATTCTAAGACTACCCTAATATTTTTAGAATTTTTGGACAAGTTTTGATCAAGAAAATAAAATCACAAAATCAATTAAAATAAAATTAATTCAAAGATGAACACAACCAATCAGGCGCTGACACCTAATCATCCCTAACCTCCAGCCAAAGCCCTAAACGAGTTTTTTGCTCAGCTCATACATCCAACTTCTGATCATCATAACTAACTCATTTCCCAACCATTTTTCATGATTCAAAGCGCAAAATAAAGATCACATGGCAAGGAACAACAAGCAACTTATGGAATTCAAAATAATCAAACATGCATCAAGATATCAGAGCACGAAAATCACAAAAATCGTCCAAAACCAAAATTTCAGAACTTTATATCATGCAATGTGCTTCACAAATGAGCAAAGATATACATCAAACATAATGTTTGGCCAGCTATACATGTAACGCCCCGAATTTAATTAATTAGTTAATTAAATTATTAAAAGATTTAATTATTGGAATTAGACGAAGTTTGAGAATTAATCGGAGTAATTGGATTTATTGGCATTATTTAAGAGACATATTTGGATTATTAAGTTTAAGCCGGATTATTTGGTTGGTTTAATTGGAGGATTAATATTAAGAATAATAGTATTTATTTATTGGACTAGTTTATTTAAGTGAAATAATCAGTTTAGTCGGAGAATTATTATTATTATGAGTAGAGATTAATTAACTAGAATAATTAGTGATGAATTAATTCGGTGGTAGAATATTATTGAAAATAATATTAGAAATAAGTGTGGAATTAATAGAGTTATTTCTTTGGTGTTAGAAGTATAGAAAAGAGGTGTGAAAATTAAGGCAAGTAGAAATAATAGAAATATTATTATTATTACTATTTTATTATTATAATAATAATATTATTAATTGGATTTAATTATAAGAGAAGGAATTAGGTTTAAATAAATAAGAGATATAAAAGGAGAAATATAAGGCTAATAGTTAGAATAAAAATGATACTAGAATTATTCTATTATTTGGAATTAATAATTTAAATGTAGTATATTAATTATAAGAGAGAATTAGTATTTTTGGAGAATATTATTTAATAAACCAAATTTATTAGGAGCTACTATATATTGAAGTAACCTAGTGAAATAAGGAGAAAAATATTGCTTTCAAAACAAAAAGAAGACCAAGCCCTAGTCGTGGAGAGAAAACCAGAAAGAGAGAAAGGAAGAAGTTGGAAACAAGGGTGCTAGGAGGGATCGTTGCTGTCCGAAAGTTCCGTTTTCCGATCGAATTTCTGAGTTCCCGTCAATCCACAGGTAAGGGGTGGGGTTCGGGTTTTATAATCGATTGTAGGATGGTTCGTATGTGGGGTTTAGAGCTACGTAATTATACTGTTAATCGTGTTAGATCGATAAAATTTGTGTTGCTGGAATAAATTGAATAGCTTGTTGTGTTGAATTGATCTACCATGTGTTATATCGTTACTGTTGCCATGAATTATTGTTGCAATATTGAGTTGAGATCGTACGGTTGCTAGAGGAAAAGGAGGAAAACTTTGCATGTTGCTATAAGGAGGGAGGCGACCGCCCCCTTGGAGGAAGAAGTGAGGAGGCGACCGCCTCATGGGATGAGAGGGAGAGAGGGACGTAGTGGGAAGGAGGAGACGTCCGTCTCCCTGGGTGAATGGGGGGTGAGGCGTCCGCCTCTGGGTTGGGGTTGGGGTGGGGGTCTCAATGCCATTCTTGTTCACGTGGCTTGCTGAAGGATTAGTTAAATTGGGTTATGTTTTGGGAATTAAAATAGTGCAATATACAAGAATTTACTATTAGCTTAATGAAAATAATAATAGTAGCAGTAGCAAATATTTGTATCAGGAAGCAGAATAACTCTAGCAGCAATAAGAAATCATACCAGGAAATTAATATTAGCAGTAACAAATGATAACAGACAGTGTAGATTAATTAGGAGAATGATCCACAATAATGCAGAATTAATAAAGATATTGTCAGAACTAATTAGTAGATTAATTAGAAATTGGTAATGTGCAGGAAACTGAAAATGGTGCAGAAATAATACTGTCAGTTGAAAATAAGCGGAGAAAATAGTTTATCAGAATTGGACGAAATTTTATGGGATAGTTCGAGTATACGGGTAGTTAATTAAAATAGTGTCATTTTGTTGAATTTCACATTAGTTTCTTGATTGTTGATACAGCCGAATCGTTGTTGTTTATGTACGAATTGGATGATTTAAGAACCGTAGGATTATGCGGCAAAAGCTGAAGATGAAGTTGATTGAATTAAATTATAATTGTATTGTTGTTAATATTGCTAATTGTTGTTAAAGTTGTTAATTGTTATTGAGGTTGAATTTGATCGTGTTAATTATAAATTATATTGTGGTTGATATTACTAATTGTTGTTGAAGTTGTAAATTATTGTTGAAGTTGAAGCTGATTATGTTAATTATAAGTTGCATTGTTGTTGACGTTGTTGATAGTTGTTGAGGTCGAAGTTGATCGTGTTGATTAAGTTGATGCAGTTAATGCATGATTAAGTTGTTGTTGTTTTAAGTTGTTGTTGATGTTGTGGTCGGTGTATCATACATAGCATGTGCATTATTAAGTTGGCCTGGATTGGCACCACGTTGTAAGTTGAAGGCTTATGCCTTGTTGAATGCCTCGATAACCTGGCATATTTTTACGTTGGGAGTTTTACTCCAAATGGATCCACATGCATTTGCATTTGTCGAGTCGCATTGAGTCGCATTTAAGTTGTTGTTGATTCTATGTTGTTTGGTGGATATTATATGTTGTTGACTAGAATGTTGTTTGGTAGATATTATGTGTTATCGATTAGAGTAGTAATTATTGTATGTTTCTTTACTTAAGCATATGAATTATCGTACTTTCGCTTATATTATTCGATATCTCACCCTTTCTATTTTGTTGGCCGTTACCTTTATATTGGTAACGCGCAGGTATTCAAGAATGGAAGAATTAGTTGATGTTGGTCCAAGTCGGTGTCTTTGCTCTTATACGTAACACTCGGGGAGGGACGTTTAGTCTATGTTGTTTATATTGTTGACTCTAGTTGTTATTAGTATAATTTGTTGAATCCTAAGTGATGTTGTGAAATAAAAAGTTGTTAAGTATGTTGAAAGTCGAACCAGATGTTTCTAGTTATTATTAGTAAAATATATGAAGTTGTATAACTATAAATTCCATTGCGTAGTAATAAAAAGTATTTTGTTTGAAAGTTATAAAAGGTTGTTATGAGATCCTCCGAATTAAAAAGTGTTATGTATCTTATCTATTTGTGTTGTTAATGTTGGAATGTGGCATCCCATGTTTTTAGTTTAAAATTTCCGCACTCTGATTTTATAATAAACGTTGGGTAGAAATGGGGTGTTACAATACACACGCATACATGATTTATTTCATCAAAAACAAGCTGAAAATAAAGATTCAAGTTCAAAATCTTACCTCTTGAATTAGAAATAAACTCAACTAATGCCTCTGAACACAAGAAAAAATCCCACCCTCTTGATCTCATAGCTTCATGGAAGAAGAATAGAAGAAGAAACAATCCTTTGAATGGATGAAAATGAAGATTCGAAGCAAAACTTGAAGAAGAAGAGAAAATTTTAGATCTGGTTTTTGGTGCAAGGAGACAGCTATGGTTCAAATGAATGGATTAATGAGATTATTTAGAATGATAAGAACGAGGGTATATTGGTCTCAATGGCTCAAAAATCTGTTAAAATATAATTTGCAAAAATTGGCAAAAATGAGGTGCTTGCGTTTTACTTGTCTTTCAGCCCAAGTTTTGTGCGTTTTGATGAGCTAATGGTGAGTGGAAATGACTGAGAGGGTCATGAAAGAATGAGCTGGCTTGATAGTACCATGTTGGTGATTTTGCAAAAATCACAAAGTTTCTTAAAATGGAAAAATTGGAGGAATGTAGTACTATGCACTAAAGGAGGGTGTTATTGCTTGATTTGGTAAGATGAGAGTGAGCTAAATCGTGCTAGTACAGGTCTTGAAACCAATCAAACACTAAAAAATGTAGAAATTGCAAAACTGGTTATGGCAAGCACATCAATTGGTCATTCAACTTACAATTCAAGCCATTCAAATTTGGCTCGTGCGTTTCCCTTACAAATTAGGCCATGGATAGATCTCCTCATGGTATATAATATGAGCTTTGAACCATTGAAAAAGATTAAATATTGAGTGAGATATCATCTTTCAAAGTTTGAGAAAAGAAAGCCATGGAAGTTTGGGTCTACGCGCGCGCATGAGCATGCATGGTGATCCGGTTTTGGCCTGAACTTGCAAGAATCATAACTTGCTCCACAATAAGCCATTTGAAGTGATTCCAAGCTTGATTGAAAGCTCTCCATGCCATGTTCAAAATGCAGTAGGAACATTTTCAAAATTAGACTTAAATAAAAAGATACAAGCTCTCACATTTTTCACACCACCTGTTTGATGATATTACGCGCGTGGAAAGCAAAGATAAGTCTGGATGGCTAGGCATTCTTGCGTGTTTTGTGCATGGAACTTTTAACTCAAATATCTCTCAAATGGTGCATTTTTGAGAAATTTTACACATTGGAAAACGTGTAGCATTTTTTCCAAGATTTCTAAAAATGTATGGTATGCAACCATTGGATAAAAATTGAAAAAGTTATGACATGTCAAAGTTCTATAGGATAGACACTTAGAAAAATTTTCAAACTTCAAATAACTTCAAGAACAAATTAACTTCAATTTATTCAACTTTCTTGATTCAATGATGAATTTGGTCATGAAATATGAAAATAGGATGTTTGAATTGATGGTTGACCAAAAGTTCACTTGGTCAACTTCTGACTTTGACTGATTTTGACCAAAATGACCATTTTGCCCTTTTGATCAATTGACTTGCTTCCAATCAAAATTGAACCTCAATCTTTCAACCATGGGTGCCCAACATCATATAGAAACACATGAAATCAATCTTGAGTGAAAAATTTGAAGATATCCTGATTATACTCAAAACCCTAATTTTGCACCTTGTGTTAGGAGATGACCAATCAAGCTTCAAAACCTCAAATCTTCTAAATGTATTGAGATATTATTTGCACCATGGTAGCTCAAATGATAATAGGAGGATAATACTTCAATAAATTTACTTAGTCAAGATTCAAACTCCACAATGGACCAAAACCCTAATTTCATCAGATGAATGATTCAGATGAATTCCTCTTTAATTCTTTGCAAAACTTCCACTCTTGAGGAATCAATGAGAAAAATGATATGTATTGATATATAAAAAACCCTTGTGTCTTGAAAAATCCAAAGACATGAGAACTTGAGACTCCCTTAGAACAAAATATTCACACAACCAACCTTCATAGCTTGTGGAGCACTTGAGAACGAAAGAACTTTTGATCCCATCACAATGCAATATGATGTTTGTGATGAAACATAAGCCTAAATCAAGAGGGTAAATTTCAGGGTGAAACACTCATGCCAATCCCTATAGGTGACAACCATCTTCTGCACGATCTTCTTAATGTTCTTATTCGCTGCCTCCACGACCCCATTCATCTTTGGGCAATAAGGAGAAGAATTATGATGCTTGATCTTGAAATTGTCACACAGTTCCTTCATCATCTTGTTGTTGAGATTGGAACCATTGTCAGTTATTATCTTCTCGGGAAATCCATATTGACCAATGATGTTGTTCTTGATGAAACGAGTAACCACTTGCTTGGTCACGTTGGCATAAGACGCCGCTTCAACCCACTTAGTAAAGTAATTAATGGCAACCAAAATGAAATGGTGACCATTGGAAGCAGTCTGTTCAATACTCCCAATAATATTGATGCCCCATATTGCGAAAGTCCGAGGAGAAGTCAAGACATTCAACGGAGAAGGAGCCACATGCATCTTATCAGCATAGATTTGACACTTGTAACATACTCTGGAATGATTATAACAATTTGTTTTCATCGTTAACCAATAGTAACCTGCTATCAAGATTTTCTTGGCCATGGTATGTCCACTGGAATGCGTCCCGAAGGATCCTTCATGAATTTCTTCTATAATCTTGTTTGCTTCGTGTCTATCCACGAATCTGAGCAAAATAGAATCATAATTTCTCTTTTACAACACACTATTGTTCAGGAAAAACTTGGTTGAGTACTTCCGCATAATCTTCTTATCAGTAATCGAAGCATCCTCTAGATATTCCTTCTTCAATCTCATAACAGAACGTTGGCTCATCCAACCTCATGATGGTTGTAACGCTCCGAATTTAATTAATTATTCAATTAAATTATTTAAGGATTTAATTATTGGAATTAGTCGAAATTGGATTTGACAGTATTACTTTAAGAGGCGTAATTGGATTGATATGTTGTTTGAGCGGTTAAGTTAATAGTTGAGTAATTAGTCGGATTAGTCAATTTAATCAGAGAAAAAAATATTTGAAATAATATTATTCAATTTGATTTAGTGGTGGTGTGAGAAATAAAAAATTGGAGGTGTGAATAATAGGTCCAATAGAAAAATCTTATTACTATTCTTATAAGTTGGATTTAATTATAAGAGGAGGAATTAGGTTGTGATAGTTATTGGAAAAAAATAAAATAAGGAAAAGAAAAAGAAAGTTGTTGTACGTGGGAGAAAAAGGAGAAAGCAAGGGTTTGTGGATTTAGCCACCGGAAGAGGAATTACAGACCGGAAAATCCAAATCGGAATGCGACCAAAAATTAGGAATTCGATCAGAGTTAGAGCGACCGTTAAATCCAGGTAAGGGTGGCGTTCGAACTCTATAACCTGGTTTATGATGAATGGTATATGGGGATGAAATTGTATGAAATTATCTCCGTTTGTGTAAATTGTGTGTAGAATAAATTGTTTGATTGTGTATCGGTGTTGTTGAAGTGGATCGATTTATGAAAATAATGGTATCTGTGAAAAGTGTGTTGTTGCGGTTAAGTTAAATCACTGGAATTATGTATATGGGTTGTATGAAAATTAAACCGTTCATGTTATGAAGGATAGCTAATGAAGTAGTAATAATTCTGGGAAAAGTTGTAAAATCGAAATCGTATTATAACGTAGCAGAGAAAGAAAGAAGGTTGAGGGGCGGGGGACACACTTGAAGGGTGGGCGCCCCATGCTAATAAAAGAAGTGGCAGGAGCCACATTAATTAAGGGACGGTCGTCCCATGTTTTAAAGAAAAGAAGAAAAAAATACATATGTGAGATGAGGGCTGAAGCAACTCGATTTTCAAAAATCATTTAAATGAATTTTCAAAACAATGAAATCGCCACCTAATTTTATTTGTCCTAGAAAGAACGGGAAACTATAGATAAAACCCACAAAAATCGGATAAGGCGGTCTACAAGACCAAAAAGCATGGATTCGGGAGTCGGTTACGCAAGAGGAAGGTATTAGCACCTCTTACGTCCATCGTACTCGATGGGACCCATTTAGTTCGAAATATGTTTGTGTGTGTAATCGCTAATTTCTAAGTCATGAATAAGAAAAGGCGTTTGTTTATTATTATTTTGAGTTTGACACGGTTTCGAAACCGCGTGCCTACGTATTCCCTCGTGCAATGGGAAAGTCAAAACTCCATAGTTCTTGTTGAAAATGTTTGAATTGGTTGTGTTGATTTTAATTGAAATGTTTTTGATGACCGCGTATGAGCGGAAAAGGAATTTGAATGGGTTAAATTGATTTTAATTGTAGATGACAAGTACCAAAACGTTGGGCTATCCTCTAACGATTCAATACTCGAGATTGGTGATTGAGGTCAATCGATCATCTCTCATCCAAAATCTTTATTATGAAAAGAGTGAGGTGAAACAAAGTTCACTTTTATTAAGTGTATGGAATAAAGTATTTAAGTCATTGGGTTACCCTCTAATGGCCCAAATACTTTACATTTTAATTAAATCACCGGGCTATCCTCTAACGATTTACTTAAATACCATAGCACCATGTCTTTTTTTGTTTTGTAGAAAAATTGATTTTTGAAGAAAACAAGTTCAATTAATTGTTTTAATTTGAAAGTGTTTTAAGAGTTTTGATATGGATAGAAGAATTTGATTAGGAAAACAAGCGAGCCCATACAAAGTGGCTTTATGTATGCTCCTAAAAGTGAGACTAGCGTGACACTAGTATTCTAAACGACCGATTGGAACAATCGATCGAATAGTTGTCGCTGTAGAAAAGCCCAGGACCAAATTATGAATGTGTGCAGGTGTGCATTGTGTATGTTTACCTGCTTCTTGATGAAGAGCCCAAGGGGAGGCTATGTGTTCTAATATGATAAACGCATAATTAAATGGTAATTAGAACACACAAGGAAATAAATCCTAAGCTATTACAACCAAATCGAATTAGTTTGAATAATTGAATAACTTTGCTTTGGTGCAAGAATTGAGCTCCAAGTAGTCTTCAAGATCGGTCAAGGCTTGATGTATCAGATGAATACCAAATGAAGATCCCTACATTACATAAGATACAAACAACACACAACGGAAAGAAACTACCATGCTCGAGTATGTATTTTGTTAGATTAACTAGAATAGATATATTTGCATTCAAATTCATTCGAAGGATTGAATTAAATTCCAAATTCGAAATCATAACACAAGAATAATAATTATAATATGATTTTATTTACAAAATGAACCAAATAAAATATATGAATAAAAGTAGTATAATTGTATTTACAATACTAAATATGAAATAGAAATACTATATAATTGTATTCACAATACTAAATAATACATAACTAAATATTATATTGAAGTAGTAGAATAATTAGAATAAAAGATGTAAATGGAGAAAGATATATATATTCTATGATTGAATGATGTTTGAACTACTCTTGAATGCCTTCACAAGTAACAAACATGTTAGTAGCATAGTGGGATAAAATCGAAATGAGATAAAATGGACTATGTACATGAATGGATGAATTTACAAATAAAAAAAAAAACAAGAAAATAGGCTAGTATTCAATGTACATATTAAAATTCAGCACTACATACATTGTTCCAATCACATTTAAACTCAAGTATACACAACGGTAAACATGTTTTTCTGATCATAGAGAAAACAAGGATCAAAAATTCAAATTAAAACATGAAAACTCGAATACAAAGCAAACTCTATGCTCTTAAACATGATTCCGGGCAGCAACTATGCTATCTCAAAAAACACTCTAAATATCGATCAAAGACCACATGAATTCAAAGGCAACTTGCATTATCAAACACTTACCAACCCGGGCAGCCGCTACACTAATCCAATGACGCACACATATTCATTTGAAATGCTCAGTTACGAACAATAAACAACAATGATGTTAATATTCAAATCAAATTGCACAAATATCATAATCGAATGCTTCAATATAGCTAGCAAACTAACACAATTCAGCTCAAATGAAAAACGGTGTCGACATGGGTGGTATTATCTAAGTTGATATGAACTAAAACATGAATATTGTCACAACAAAAACAATGGTATCATCCAAATTTCAACACCGGATCAATAACATCTTAAAGCTAGCTACATTTAACAGTATCACAGTATGTCGGACCAATCCAAAGTATTATACTATCAAACCAATTTTCGGAGAATTCAACACGGCATGATAGTTCAATTCGATTAACTAAAACGGTATCAAACTAGATATCACAGCATAACAACCTCTTGCAGACTTAAATTCGGAATAAGTAAATAACAAGCATGGTAGCATAACAGTTTAACCATTCTGAACTCAAGAGATTAACGGCAAGATCTAAAACCAATAGCATACCATATGAACAGTTCTCATTCACCAGATTAACATAAACTGCTTTTTCCAGAAGTTATCACAGCAAGATAGTTAACCGAAGGTTTCATCCTATCAATAGAATATCACAGAGCTCTAATTAAATTCTTACCGATTTGGAGCTGGACAACGGGAATCCATGATCTGGTTGTTTGAGGATTGAGTATCCCGAAAGTTGATGAAAGGAACTCGACGGATGCTCCGATTTGAAATCAAAAGTAGATGATGAACAGAACAGAGGAAAGTTGCGACAGGGTTCCACCGGTGGATGGATGACGGCTGATAGAGGCTGTGAGAAGGAGTTGAAGGTTCTGTGTTGCGGCGAGATTGACAGAGGTAAACAGGGGGAAACGGCGTGGAGACGAAGGGAGTTGACACGAAGGGAGTTGACGGAGGAGTTGCGTGGAGGCTGTGAGGTTTATGTGAGTCGAATGAAGGTGTTGGTGTGAGAGAGGCAGAAACGGAGAGAAATACGGCGGAGAACAGAAGGATTGAAGGTTGTTTTGTATGGTGGTACGGCGGAATGGAAGTGAGAGACGCGACAGTAACGGAGGTAAGTGGAAGGGTTAAGGTTGTCTCGGTGAGAATGGAGGGTTACAGTGGCGAGATTTTGTTGAAGTGAGGATGGGATAGTGAACGAAGAGGGTTGAAGGTTGAAGGGGTGATGAGGTTCGGGTGAGTTGGAATCGAGAGATATGGCTGGTAGTTTCGGAGAGACGGTGTTGAATGGGTTCACGGCGGAGGTTAAGAATGGAAGGAGATACGGTTGTTGGAAGAATGAAGTTTATGGTGAGGAAGATTAGCGAACAGAGGGAGTTCGGTGAGGAAGATGGAGCAAGCGGGTATAGGCTGAAGGCGGGTTGTTGTGAGAGGAAACAGGGAGGGGATTGAGATTAAGTGAGGACAAAAACAAGAGAGGAAAGGCATGATAGTGAGAGTATCATTGAGAAAGATGAAGAACCATGTGGTTTTTCTGCTCGCCGCTTTCCTTTTCCATTTTTTTTCTTTCGCCCCAGATTTTCGGCCGCTGTGTTTCTAAATTTGGCTCCCTGAACAGTAAATTATAACACATATATATACCCAATAAATTAGGGTTTAGCAATTTTTGATAATGCCTAAAATGTCCTTCATGCTTAAATGGGCCACAAAATTGGGTTGGGTAAAAATTAACAAGTCCAATAATATTTTGTTTGATTTTTTTTTAGATAAAAAATTGGACACCTAAAATTGTCAAAAACGGTAAAAGTTTGGAAAATAATTATCCGAAAAAATTAAATGAGCATATTAAAATAAACTGCTGGTTTAATAGATTAAAGGAAAATTATCGAAATAATTAAAATTGATATAAAACGATAATAAGGAATATCTGATTTTAAAACACTTACGGTCAAAAAACAAAACTTCGAAATGTATCGAAAAATTAGAGAGAGCACATTTTCATGATCTACGCGACACGTAGATTCATAAAGCAGTGAGTTAGAGGCGAAAACTTGAAATATTTTTCCCACTAATTTTCGTACAGTGTCGAATCGTCTTTAACAGTCTGTTTATAAAACTGAAATATTAATATTATCGACATATAATCAACTTAACATGATGCAAGAAACAGGTAGATAAATAAAAATGAATGAAGTGGAATATCGAGTATTTTATAACTATAAAATGATGCAAATATCGATTTAAACTAACTTTTGGTCAATTTAAATACGACTAATGATGCAGATGCAATGAATGAATGACTGTTTAATGTCAATGACTTAATGGAAGCGTATGCAGATGAATGTGAAGCCTAAGCCAGATAAAATCGATATAGGAGGGCAAATTTTGGGGTGCAACAATTGCCCCTATTTAATCGTCTTAAACCTGAAAGTGAAATTGGCGATAGCCTTTTGAACTTTCAAGGTAGAAGAAGATTAAATACTAAAAGAACCCTAAAATTTGCGCTCCGAAGAACAAGTAGAAATATTTATGGTTTTTTCTGTTTTTGGAAGCCTCCACTAACAAGCTTTGGCGGATAATGGTATGATATTCCCAAAAGATTTCCTCAAAAAGGAGAGGAATTATGTTGAATATTTACAACTGGGCGACTCTACAGCAAGGTTACTGGGTGGCGACCAAGTTTTTTTTTGAAAAATAATTCTGGTAAAAAGGCTCGACTTCAGTATGGTTACTGGCTTACGAGTCAATCAGGTGATTAGAATGAAAATGATATCAAAATGGCCGACGTCGGTAAGGTTACCGGGGTATCACAATCAGGTGATTGGAAAATAAAGCCATAGTGAAGTCATTATCGTCGGTGGGGTCACCAGGAAACAAGTATTTGGAAAGAAATTATGGTAAATTTACTAACTTTCGGTTGAAATGATATCAAAGTGGCTGACGTCGGTAAGGTTACCGGGGTTCACAATCAGGTGATTGGAAAAGAAAGCCATAGTGAGGTCATTATCGTCGGTGGGGTCACCGGGAAACCAAAGAGTTAGAAAGGTCCATAATGTCGGTAGGGTTACCGGGGAATCACAATCAGGTGATTAGAAAAGAAAATTAGCAAAGTTGCTACAACGGTAAGGTTACCGGAAGACATCGATCAGGTGATCGGGGAAACAAAAAATTAGCAAAGTTGCTACAACGGTAAGGTTACCAGAAGACATCGATCAGGTGATCGGGGAAACAACAAAAAATTAGCAAAGTTGCTACAACGGTAGGGTTACCGGGAGACATCGATCAGGTGATCGGGGAAACTGAGACATACAGTAAGGTTACTGGCATCGGTAAGGTTACCGGGGAGAAAAGTTTTAGTCAAAGGAGAAACGATGAACTCCAAACATAGATCTTTAGCACGAATACACTTGAATAAGCGGCTTCGCAGATCAAAATGAGAACAAAACAGATCTTTGGAACGAGCATACTTAAATAAGTTGCTTCGCAGATCAGAAATGAAACCAGACAGACCTTTGGAACGAGCATACTTAAATAAGTTGCTTCGCAGATCAGGAATGAAACCAGACAGACCTTTGGAACGAGCATACTTAAATAAGTTGCTTCGCAGATCTGAAAAGTAAGAACTCATAGATCTTTGGAACGAGCATACTTAAATAAGTTGCTTCGCAGATCAGAATGAGAACAGACGGGAGTATATGTCAGGTAAAGATATTATACACACACAAGAAGGAGACCGACTGGAGCAGACTCACTGGGGAGAAGATATATGGAATGGTAAAAATCGTCGATCGAAGACGAATTTACGGGGAAAGAAGCCAACCAAAGAGACTCTAGCAAGGATTGCCAGGCTATGTTGGACTTTAAAAGGTTGCAAAAGTGCAAGAAATACAATATCCCTCAGGCCAAAGGCGGGGTGTAATTCTTCAAGAAAGGCAATTATATGAATTACCACACACCAAGTATGGATACTCAAATAACCGAGAAGCAAGAAAGGTTAGACACCGACTCTTACTCACACTCTAACGACAGAGGCAAACACGGGTAAGAATACCAAAATAAGAATTTGCAAAAAGCAAGACGCTTGGTAATTTAATTGAATTGAATGATTTAAGAGACTGACACGGGGTCAAAAGTGCATATAGCAACAACAAGAATATATATCTTGAGGAAACTTGACAGGGAATACCACTTGGGATTTTTTTATGGATAGACTTTTTTCGGAGACGCAAAAGGTACTCGAGAAAGACTTTAATCTGGCTTATGCTTAGATGCATGTTTGAGATTATTATTTTTTAGCGTAATGCTCCATCTATGGAAATGCTACGCGCTTTTGAGGATGCTATGCAATGCAATGATGATTACTATATGCAATGTGTCGAGGTAAAGACATTTGTTGGAACTCAATGGATAGAATCCTGCCTTCTGACTTTCGTTGAAGGAAACCAATAACCAGGAGTTAAATCCCGATCTTTGATGAGCTGAGGATAACGATCCTGACTTGAATTGGAGATAATGATCCTGAACTTCTAATGGAGAAACGCCAACACAGACTTTGGTCTGTGATGAGCTAATGATGATGATCCTGATTTCCTGACATGCCATTCAAACTCAATAGTTGTTTAGCTTGCGCCTGGACTTGACTTGATTAATTATGAGGCGGCGGAATGCCCCTGCATAATGCTTTGCCCCAGTCTGTAGAGACTTTGAAGAAAATAGTCTCGAGAAAGCTTCTTGAGATCCGTACCATCAAGACAATCTGCCCCAATATTATAAACTTGGAAACACTACCCCTGACTGACCAAACGTAAAGAGGATTTCAACCTTGCTCGGACGAATGCCCCTGATTGCTCAGCTCTTTGAGAGATTCTTCGAATCTCGACATAAATGCCCCAGATTGACTGAACTTTGAAGATATCACCTACTCAGGGTGGTTAACTCACATATGGAAAGTAGGCTACTTCACAACCTTACTCCTCAACTCGAGCTGCTTTGTGCTCAATCAAATATTTGAAGCAATATGTCCTTCAGGACAATCAAATTATCCATCTGATGCTCATTATGCAAGCTCACTTGATGTTTAAGCACTTATCTATATGCAAAGAATTTTTTATTCTACGAATGATAATTCTAATGCAAAGTTCATGTTTGCCTTGAAGTTAAAAACTTTTATTGAAAGAAATATCGAAACATTGATTTTTTGTAAAAGATTGAGTGATACCAACTCAAATGTTTAGCAAACCTCCTAGGAGTCAGGTTACCGTATTCTTGTAACAATTTTGCTTTCGAGTTAACCCATGCTTCAATTAGGACTTTTAAGGGTTGTAACGTGGTCTGGTTCACGGGTTTTTAGAAAAAAGATTTTTAGGCTCAAAATATTTCGTGCCCTCCCATTCTCCTTGATGTTCTCCAATCCTAGGTTCAGATAACTTGATACGAGCATTCAGATCTTGAGAGAAGTTTATGATGCGGTTGAGGAACCACTAAGGTTTCTTGGACACGACAATCACTCACCTTTTGCTTTTGGTGTCTGATCATACGACTTTGTTCTTTTGCTGAGGATTTTATTTGGTCTAGTAATCATTTCCTTTTTATTTTCTTTTCTTTTGCCATTTTTGCCTAAGCGACTTACTATGAAGTTTCGACTTAGCGGGCTTTTTGTCACCTTTTTATATCACTTTTCTTTTTTTAATCAAGTCATGTGATCTTCCACCCTTGTTTGATTGGAGGTGATTGTGACTGTCTGAATCCTATGTGGATAAGAGATAACAATTGTGGTACCGTCGTTTGTTGATTTCTTGATGCGCGAGAATTAACCATTATGGTATCATCCTCTTTTGATGCACACTATTGATAGACGAAGGTTGACCATTGTGGTTTTGACTTTCCTCGACCTTTTGAAAGATAACCATTGTTGTATCCTTGGATGCGCACTCTTGATGAGTTTTGAACGCTCGACCGGGTTAACTGAACACTACCCTGCCCCAGGTTTAAAAAAATGAGGGTTTTTTCTGAATACGAAATAAACTCCTACTTCGAGGCTCAAAAGGGGTTAGCGAGGGTTTCACTCCCTTATATCTCCGGTGTTTAGGGATTTGAAACAAGGCCTATACATCATTAGTAGAGTTCTTACTCAAAAGCATAACGTTTGAGATTCTTGGTAAATTATTCGCCATCCTCCCTACAGAGGTGTTGCTTTATTAATAAGAGTTGAATATCAAAAGCATAGTAAAACAAATAAGAGTGAATACGAATGGATCAATTCAAGACAAACATATTCAATGCATTATGATTAGTATTCAGAAATGAGCAAGTTTTGCATACAAGAAAGTACTGAACAAAACAAGAAAAATTACAAATGAGCATGCAAGATAAAACTAGAAATCTCCATGTTGAGGAGACTAGTCTCCGTATGGATTTCTTGCTTCAGAAGATACACTTTGTAGTCGTGACGTTCACTGAGTCAAAAGAGAGTTCAATTGATGCGTAGGCCCTCTGGAGTGAACGTGATTGCTTTGGAATCAATGAGTTTCTGAACCGTGCCTTTAAAAAGATTACATCCTTCAATTGTATGGCCAGGTGCCCCAGAATGGAACTCACAGTCGGCATCAGGATCATATCCCGAAGGATACGGAAAAGGAGGTGTCCCGAGCTCCTTTAACTCCACCAAAGAGTGTTGGAGTAGGTGAGATAACAACTCACGATGAGGCATAGGGATTGGATTATGCACTTTTCTTGGCCTTATCAGATTCTTCCCACCTCGACGTTGACAATTTTGTCGATAAGTTTGTTGTAGAAGAGCGTTCTGCTGCTGGGGAACATGTTGACCTGGTGTTTGACAGACAGTTGCATCATAGATTTGTGGAGCACACTGATTAGAATTAGCTTTTGTCACTTTATTAGGAATCTGAAATGGAGGGTAAGCATGAGCTTCTTCCTCGTCCTCGGAAATTGTACTTGCCTCTTCATCAATTTGTTCTAGGAATTCAGAAGCAATAGAAACATCATGAATGTTACCCATCTTAAGACCACGCTCAATTCGTTCGCCTACAACAACTAGGTGTGAAAACGTAGAAGTACATCCAGCAATCAGATAGGGACCTTGCAAAGTATTGGAGAACATCTCAATGAGTTCTCGTTCCAAAAGAGGAGGTTGAACTCTAGCAGCTAATTCTCTCCATCTCTGCGCGTACTCTTTGAAAGATTCTTCAGTCTTCTGAGTTAAACCTTGGAGTTGAATTCTGGTGGGAGCCATGTCCCTATTATAGTCATATTGTTTGACAAAGGCTTCAGCCAAATCTTTCCAACTTTGGATGTGAGTTCGTTCAAGCTGAGTGTACCACTCGAGAGATGCTCCACTGAGGCTATCTTGAAAAAAGTGCATGAGGAGCTTGTCATTTTCCGCATAAGGAGCCATCCTATTGCAATAGGCTTTAATGTGAGTAATCGGACAAGAGGTGCCCTTATACTTCTCGAAAGTGGGGACTTTGAACTTCGTAGGAATTTTGATACCAGACACCAAGCACAAACTAGGAGCGTCTAAACCAAGGGAATCACGACCCTCAATAGCTTTCATCTTTTTCTCAAGGAGTTGAAGCTTTTTCTCAGGCTCAGGCTCTTCAATCGGAAATCTGAAAGTGTCAAACGAAGACTCGAAGATATCCTCACAACGAGGAGTTCCATTGACATGCATCTGAACGGTGTTTTTGACATCTTGATTTGAAAGGACCTCCTTGTGGTTAAGATTAACACCTGGTGGATTAACATGATCTGTAGTAACCACTTCGAATCTTTGAACAAATTTCTTCAACTCTTCTTGTCCAATGGCAAGGTTCTGGATAATCTCCATGAATTGATCCATCTGGGTATCTATATGAGTATTCATCGCAGCCACACTTGCCTGAAGTTGATCCATGATGACGACGATGTCAGGAAATCAGTATTGCAGTCTTGAGATTCTGAATAAGAAGCCAAGTTGAAATAAGTCTTCTGGTTGAAGTGAATGAAATGCATGATGATGCATGGATGATGGGAGAAATAAACTCTTTTAATGATTGATGCAAATGGTATGCAATATGATGATAATAACAGGTTCACTGAGACGTGAATCAGGGATGGTATTGGTAATTAGAACAACTTATTTAGGTGGGCTCCTACAATAGGACAACTCTAGGCTTCTACCCAATAATCCCGAACAAGGTGGTTTTAATGTTTTTGCTAAATGTTTCTCGGAGTCTCAGATCCCCTTTTAACAAATATTATCATCACGCGAGAGGCCTACATGGTGATACTATTTCCAAAAGTATACTCCAAGAAACGGCTCTTAATAGGATGCTCGAAATACAAAATTTGAGCGGTCGGTCTAGGTTTGGATAACATGAACAAACTTAGAGTTATAGGTAATTTGTCCAAAAATTGATGTCCTGCGCTATCGTGCGGGCCAACAACCTCCTTAAAACAACCAACTCTAAGCCGGAGTCTTCGCTTTGGTCCAACAAGACAATGGAGTCAGGTGGACCTAGGCTACGCAACCCCTCTATTCCTAAAAAGGTGACCTAGAAGTCTGGATAGTGGGCTTATCTATGCATCAATGCCCATGAATTCCCATCACAATAATATATCAACAAATTAATATACAAAGCATAGAGGAAAATAAGCAAATAAACAATAGATAAGCATAAAGAAGAAAGCGATAAACAAACACACAAACATGCGAAGAACTAAACTAGGGTTGACTCGCTTAGTCAAAAAAAGGTTTTAAAATTGTCCCCAGTGAAGTCGCCAACTGAAGCAACTCGATTTTCAAAAATCATTTAAATGAATTTTCAAAACAATGAAATCGCCACCTAATTTTATTTGTCCTAGAAAGAACGGGAAACTATAGATAAAACCCACAAAAATCGGATAAGGCGGTCTACAAGACCAAAAAGCATGGATTCGGGAGTCGGTTACGCAAGAGGAAGGTATTAGCACCTCTTACGTCCATCGTACTCGATGGGACCCATTTAGTTCGAAATATGTTTGTGTGTGTAATCGCTAATTTCTAAGTCATGAATAAGAAAAGGCGTTTGTTTATTATTATTTTGAGTTTGACACGGTTTCGAAACCGCGTGCCTACGTATTCCCTCGTGCAATGGGAAAGTCAAAACTCCATAGTTCTTGTTGAAAATGTTTGAATTGGTTGTGTTGATTTTAATTGAAATGTTTTTGATGACCGCGTATGAGCGGAAAAGGAATTTGAATGGGTTAAATTGATTTTAATTGTAGATGACAAGTACCAAAACGTTGGGCTATCCTCTAACGATTCAATACTCGAGATTGGTGATTGAGGTCAACCGATCATCTCTCATCCAAAATCTTTATTATGAAAAGAGTGAGGTGAAACAAAGTTCACTTTTATTAAGTGTATGGAATAAAGTATTTAAGTCATTGGGTTACCCTCTAATGGCCCAAATACTTTACATTTTAATTAAATCACCGGGCTATCCTCTAACGATTTACTTAAATACCATAGCACCATGTCTTTTTTTGTTTTGTAGAAAAATTGATTTTTGAAGAAAACAAGTTCAATTAATTGTTTTAATTTGAAAGTGTTTTAAGAGTTTTGATATGGATAGAAGAATTTGATTAGGAAAACAAGCGAGCCCATACAAAGTGGCTTTATGTATGCTCCTAAAAGTGAGACTAGCGTGACACTAGTATTCTAAACGACCGATTGGAACAATCGATCGAATAGTTGTCGCTGTAGAAAAGCCCAGGACCAAATTATGAATGTGTGCAGGTGTGCATTGTGTATGTTTACCTGCTTCTTGATGAAGAGCCCAAGGGGAGGCTATGTGTTCTAATATGATAAACGCATAATTAAATGGTAATTAGAACACACAAGGAAATAAATCCTAAGCTATTACAACCAAATCGAATTAGTTTGAATAATTGAATAACTTTGCTTTGGTGCAAGAATTGAGCTCCAAGTAGTCTTCAAGATCGGTCAAGGCTTGATGTATCAGATGAATACCAAATGAAGATCCCTACATTACATAAGATACAAACAACACACAACGGAAAGAAACTACCATGCTCGAGTATGTATTTTGTTAGATTAACTAGAATAGATATATTTGCATTCAAATTCATTCGAAGGATTGAATTAAATTCCAAATTCGAAATCATAACACAAGAATAATAATTATAATATGATTTTATTTACAAAATGAACCAAATAAAATATATGAATAAAAGTAGTATAATTGTATTTACAATACTAAATATGAAATAGAAATACTATATAATTGTATTCACAATACTAAATAATACATAACTAAATATTATATTGAAGTAGTAGAATAATTAGAATAAAAGATGTAAATGGAGAAAGATATATATATTCTATGATGGAATGATGTTTGAACTACTCTTGAATGCCTTCACAAGTAACAAACATGTTAGTAGCATAGTGGGATAAAATCGAAATGAGATAAAATGGACTATGTACATGACTGGATGAATTTACAAATAAAAAAAAAACAAGAAAATAGGCTAGTATTCAATGTACATATTAAAATTCAGCACTACATACATTGTTCCAATCACATTTAAACTCAAGTATACACAACGGTAAACATGTTTTTCTGATCATAGAGAAAACAAGGATAAAAAATTCAAATTGAAACATGAAAACTCGAATTCAAAGCAAACTCTATGCTCTTAAACATGATTCCGGGCAGCAACTATGCTATCTCAAAAAACACTCTAAATATCGATCAAAGACCACATGAATTCAAAGGCAACTTGCATTATCAAACACTTACCAACCCGGGCAGCCGCTACACTAATCCAATGACGCACACATATTCATTTGAAATGCTCAGTTACGAACAATAAACAACAATGATGTCAATATTCAAATCAAATTGCACAAATATCATAATCGAATGCTTCAATATAGCTAGCAAACTAACACAATTCAGCTCAAATGAAAAACGGTGTCGACATGGGTGGTATTATCTAAGTTGATATGAACTAAAACATGAATATTGTCACAACAAAAACAATGGTATCATCCAAATTTCAACACCGGATCAATAACATCTTAAAGCTAGCTACATTTAACAGTATCACAGTATGTCGGACCAATCCAAAGTATTATACTATCAAACCAATTTTCGGAGAATTCAACACGGCATGATAGTTCAATTCGATTAACTAAAACGGTATCAAACTAGATATCACAGCATAACAACCTCTTGCCGACTTAAATTCGGAATAAGTAAATAACAAGCATGGTAGCATAACAGTTTAACCATTCTGAACTCAAGAGATTAACGACAAGATCTAAAACCAATAGCATACCATATGAACAGTTCTCATTCACCAGATTAACATAAACTGCTTTTTCCAGAAGTTATCACAGCAAGATAGTTAACCGAAGGTTTCATCCTATCAATAGAATATCACAGAGCTCTAATTAAATTCTTACTGATTTGGAGCTGGACAACGGGAATCCATGATCTGGTTGTTTGAGGATTGAGTATCCCGAAAGTTGATGAAAGAAACTCGACGGATGCTCCGATTTGAAATCAAAAGCAGATGATGAACAGAACAGAGGAAAGTTGCGACAGGGTTCCACCGATGAATGGATGACGGCTGATAGAGGCTGTGAGAAGGAGTTGAAGGTTCTGTGTTGCGGCGAGATTGACAGAGGTAAACAGGGGGAAACGGCGTGGAGACGAAGGGAGTTGACACAAAGAGAGTTGACGGAGGAGTTGCGTGGAGGCTGTGAGGTTTATGTGAGTCGAATGAAGGTGTTGGTGTGAGAGAGGCAGAAACGGAGAGAAATACGGCGGAGAACAGAAGGATTGAAGGTTTTTTTGTATGGTGGTACGGCGGAATGGAAGTGAGAGACGCGACAGTAACGGAGGTAAGTGGAAGGGTTAAGGTTGTCTCAGTGAGAATGGAGGGTTACGGTGGCGAGATTTTGTTGAAGTGAGGATGGGATAGTGAACGAAGAGGGTTGAAGGTTGAAGGGGTGATGAGGTTCGGGTGAGTTGGAATCAAGAGAGATGGCTGGTAGTTTCGGAGAGACGGTGTTGAATGGGTTCACGGAGGAGGTTAAGAATGGAAGGAGATACGGTTGTTGGAAGAATGAAGTTTACGGTGAGGAAGATTAGCGAACAGAGGGAGTTCGGTGAGGAAGATGGAGCAAGCGGGTATAGGCTGAAGGCGGGTTGTTGTGAGAGGAAACAGGGAAGGGATTGAGATTAAGTGAGGACGAAAACAAGAGAGGAAAGGCATGATAGTGAGAGTATCACTGAGAAAGATGAAGAACCATGTGGTTTTTCTGCTCGCCGCTTTCCTTTTCCATTTTTTTTTCTTTCGCCCCAGATTTTCGGCCGCTGTATTTCTAAATTTGGCTCCCTGAACAGTAAATTATAACACATATATATACCCAATAAATTAGGGTTTAGCAATTTTTGATAATGCCTAAAATGTCCTTCATGCTTAAATGGGCCACAAAATTGGGTTGGGTAAAAATTAACAAGTCCAATAATATTTTGTTTGATTTTTTTTGAGATAAAAAATTGGACACCTAAAATTGTCAAAAACGGTAAAAGTTTGGAAAATAATTATCCGAAAAAATTAAATGAGCATATTAAAATAAACTGCTGGTTTAATAGATTAAAGGAAAATTATCGAAATAATTAAAATTGATATAAAACGATAATAAGGAATATCTGATTTTAAAACACTTACGGTCAAAAAACAAAACTTCGAAATGTATCGAAAAATTAGAGAGAGCACATTTTCATGATCTACGTGACACGTAGATTCATAAAGCAGTGAGTTAGAGGCGAAAACTTGAAATATTTTTCCCACTAATTTTTGTACAGTGTCGAATCGTCTTTAACAGTCTGTTTATAAAACCGAAATATTAATATTATCGACATATAATCAACTTAACATGATGCAAGAAACAGGTAGATAAATAAAAATGAATGAAGTGGAATATCGAGTATTTTATAACTATAAAATGATGCAAATATCGATTTAAACTAACTTTTGGTCAATTTAAATACGACTAATGATGCAGATGCAATGAATGAATGACTGTTTAATGTCAATGACTTAATGGAAGCGTATGCAGATGAATGTGAAGCCTAAGCCAGATAAAATCGATATAGGAGGGCAAATTTTTGGGTGCAACAGGGGCGGATGCCCCCTATGGAAAGGAAAGTGTGGCGTGGGCCACTTATGCTGGGGTGGGCGTCCCACCTTGGCTTTGGAGGGGATGGGCGCCATGCTGAATCATGGTAGGCAATTATGTATTTTCTTTTCATGGAAATGAATTGCTACATTTATGTATATATATATATATATATATATATATATATATATATATATATATATATATATATATATATATATATATATATATATATATATATAGTAGAATAATGATGATTATGATGATTATAGCGGTAGTAATCCTATCAATTTAGTTCACTAAATTATAAAGTTTATACATAGTTGATAATAGCGGTCGAATAAATAAATGATATGCGTATATATGTAGTAAAAAGTTGAGGCCATAAATGATATATATATATATATATATATATATATATATATATATATATATATATATATATATATATATATATATATATATATATGTGTGTGTGTAGTTGAGGTATATCAACACAAGTTAGGGGGAAATAACAGCGTTAGAAATAAACTGGTAGCCGTAACTTTTGTAACAGAATATTTAGTAGAATAACAGTATAACTAAATAATAGTGGCAAAGTTGGTTAAATAGTAGTTTGCAGAAAAGCTTAATTTTGATGACAGGATAATTGCTAGCAGTATGAATTTGGATGCAGGGAATTAAATATAGCAGTCTAATAAATTAATAGAAGCTGTATAATAATTGGTAGTAATAATAGTAAACGAAATAATACCGATTAGCCGAGTTAGTAAACTTAAACGGTAAAATTAGTTGTTCGAAATTAACCGAAAATTGTCGGAGTAGTCCGTAGTAATTACTAAGTCATCTTGGTCGGTTTGTTTTGTCGAGACGATGATGAATATGTTGATTTGCAGGTACAACCGAATAAGCTGAATTGTCTGATTCATGGGCATGTTTATGTTGTAGGTCGAACGACTAGTGTTGATTTAAGTTGATGCAATTGATGCATGTTTAAGTCGTTGTTGTTGGTTAGGTTGTTGTTGATGTTGCGGTTGTTGTCGCATACATAGCATTTGCATGATTAAGTTGGCCTTGATGGTACCATGTTGAAGGCTTATGCCTTGTTAATGCCTCGATAAACCAACATATGTTTAAGTTGTGTTTAAGTTGGAGTTCTCCTCCAAATGGTACCACATGCATTTGCATAATTGAGTCACATTAGATTTGTATGTTTAAGTTGTTGTTGTTGTTGTTGATGTTGATGTTGAGGTTGTTGTTTGATATAAGTTGTTGTTGTTGTTTGATAAATTGCTATTTGATATAAGTTCTTGTTGTTGTTTGATAAATTTTTGTTTGATATAATTTGTTGTTCCCATTTGATAAATTGTTGTATGATATACGTTGTTGTTGTTTGATAAATTGTTGTTTGATATAAGTTGTTGTTGTTGTTTGATAAATTACTGTTTGGTATAAGTTGTTGTCGCTGTTTGATAAATTATTGTTTGATATAAGTTGTTGTTTCTGTTTGATAAGTTGTTGTTAGATATAAGTTGCTATTGTGAGTAAGTTGTGTCTCATTTGATTTGTCATAAATATGATTGTTGTGATGCGAAGTGATTTATGATGTTGTTGACTGTGAAGTGATACTTTTGTATGATTTAATCCTAGCGTATTATTTATCATACACTTGTTTATATTGTTGGATATCTCACCTCTTCTGTTGTGATGTTGCCTCTACGTGGGTAACATGCAGGTAATCAGGAAGATTAGTTGATGCTTAGTAGCCATTTCCATCATTAGTTCAAGTTAGTGTCAATTGCTATGATACGTAGCACTCGGGGGGTGAACATTAGTTGTTTCTTGTGTTGTTTCTTTTTTTTTTATTACACTAAGTTGTTGATGTTAAAGTTGAATTCATGAAGTACCATGTTGTTGTGGAAGTTGTTTTAGTCAAATAAAAATATTAGTGAATTGTAGTTAATTTGAAAGTTGAATTAAGTACAAGTTCATCCAGGTTTTAAGTGTTATGTATCTGAATAAATATGATTAATATATGTGGTTTTTATGTGAAGTAAATGTGGCATCCCATGTATGATGAAATTTCGCACTCTGATTTTTATTAATATTCGATGGGTAGATTTGGGGTGTTACATTAGTGGTATCAGAAGGAATTAAATATAACATAGCAGAGAAAGAAAGAAGGTTGAGGGGCGGGGGCCTCAAGTTGAATGATGGGCGCCCATGTTAATAAAAGAAGTGGCAGGAGCCACATTAATTAAGGGACGGTCGTCCCATGTTTTACAGAAAAAAAATATATATATGTGAGATGGGGGAAGACGCTGCCTATAGAAAGGATAGTGTGGCGTGGGCCACTTATGCTGGGGTGGGCATTCCACTTTGGCTTTGGAGGGGGTGGGCGCCATGTTGAATCATGGTAGGCAATTATGTATTTTCTTTTCATGGAAATGAGTTGCTACATTTGTATGTATTAATATATATGTATTATTAGTATAGTAGAATAATGGTGATTATAGCAGTAGTAATCCTATCAATTTAGTTCACTAAATTATAAATTTTATACATAATTGATAATAGCAGAAGCCGAATAAATAAATGACAGGTAGTATATATTATGTAGTAAAGTATATATATATATATATATATATATATATATATATATATATATATATATATATATATATATATATATATATATATATATATGAGGTATATCAACCGTAAGTTAGGATCAAATAACAACGTTAGAAATAAACTGGTAGCCATAACTTTTGTAGCAGTATATTTAGTAGAATAACAGTATAACTAAATAACAATGGCAGAGTTGGTTAAATAGCAGTTTGCATAAAAGCTTAATTTTGATGACAGGATAATTGCTAGAAGTATGTATTTGGATGCAGGGAACTAAATATAGCAGTCTAATAAATCAATAGAAACTGTATAATAATTGGTAGCAATAGTAGTAAACGGAATAATACCGATTAGCCAAGTTAATAAACTTAAGCGGTAAAATTAGTTATTCAGAATTAACCGAAAATTTTCAGAGTAGTCCGTAGTTATTAGTAAGTCGTCTTGGTTGGTTGGTTTTGTCGAGACGATGTTGAATATGTGGACTTGCAGGTAGAGCCGAATAAGCTGAATTCTCTAATTCACGGGCATGTTTGAGCTGAAGGTCGAACGACCAATGTTGATTTAAGTTGATGCAATTGATGCATGTTTAAGTTGTTGTTGTTTAAGTTGTTATTGTTTAGGTTGTTGTTGATGTTGCGGTTGTTGTCGCATACATAGCATTTGCATGATTAAGTTGGCCTTGATGACACCACGTTGAAGGCTTATGCCTTGTTAATGCCTCGATAAACTGGCATATGTTTAAGTTGTGTTTAAGTTGGGAGTTCTGCTCCCAATGGTACCACATGCATTTGCATAGTTGAGTCACATTCTATTTATATCTTTACGTTGTTGTTATTGTTGATGTTTAAGTTGTTGTTGATGTTGACATTGAGGTTGTTGTTTGATACAAGTTGTTGTTGTTATTTGATATAAGTTGTTGTAGTTGTTTGATAAATTATTGTTTGATATAAGTTGTTGTTGTCGTTTGATAAATTACTGTTTAATATAAGTTGTTGTTTCTGTTTGATAAATTGTTGTTTGATATAAGTTGGTGTTGTTGTTTAATAAATTATTGTTTGATATAAGTTGTTCTTGTTGTTTGATCAATTGTTGTTTGATATAAGTTGTTGTTGTTGTTTGATAAGTTGCTATTAGATATAAGTTGTTGTTGTTAGTAAGTTGTGTCTCATTTGATTTGTCATAAATATGATTGATGCGAAGTAATTTATGATGTTGTTGACTGCGAAGTGATATTTTTGTATGATTTAATCCTAGCATATTATTTATCATACAATTGTTTATATTGTTGGATATCTCATCCCTTCTGTTGTAATGTTGTCTCTACGTGGGTAACGTGCAGGTAATCAGGAAGATTAGCTGATGCTTAGTAGCTGCTTCCGTCATTAGGTCAAGTTAGTGTCAATTACTCTGATACGTAGCACTCAGGGGGATGAACATTAGTTGTTTCTTGTGTTGTTTCTTTTGTTGTTATTACAATAAGTTATTGATGTTTAATTTGAATTCATGAAGTACCATGTTGTTGTGGAAGTTGTTTTAGCCAAATAAAAATATTAGTGAATTGTAGTTGATTTGAAAGTTGAATTAAATACAGGTTCATCCAGGTTTTAAGTGCTATGAATCTGAATAAATATGATTATTATACGTGGTTTTTATGTGAAGTAAATGTGGCATCACATGTATGATGAAATTTTGCACTCTGATTTTTATTAATATTTGATAGGTAGATTTGGGGTGTTACAATGGTGATAAAGGGGGATTCGTTGGCCCATTTAACTTTAAACATGGATGATAGAGTAGCCAATGCGTCTGCCAAATGATTATCTTCTCTCAGGATATGATTGAAAGTAATCTCGTCGAAGTATGGGATAAATTTCAAGACATGTTCTCTGTACAGAATCAGATTAGGGTAACGAGTCTCCCAATCTCCGTTGATCTGGCTAATCATTAAAGCAGAGTCCCCATATACTTTCAATATCTTGATTCTCAAATCAATGACTGCTTCAATCCCAAAGATACAAGCTTCATACTCAGCCACGCTATTTGTACATTCGAAACAAATCTTGACAATGAAAGGGATATGAAATCATGTTTGAGAAGTAATAACGGCGCCAACATCATTACCCAAAGCATTAAAGGTACCATCAAACACCATCATCCATCGTGATCCTGGTTCGGGTCCTTCATCTGGGCCTAGGATATTACAATCCCTATATACTAATATTCCATTAGAAATTAAAAGGGTGGTCTATTTATTTTTATCATACTGCTTAGATATCATACTGCTTAGATATCATACTACTTTAGAAGCTGTTAGTGGTCCATTTAATAAATGGTTAGATATCATATTGCTTTAGAAAATGCTAGTGGGTAATCTTAATTAACTTTTTTATGTATGATATAACCTGCCTCACTGTCATCCTTTTCTTAAACTACTATGTGAACATGAGTTTTTAGATACTTAATGTTAAATCTAGTTCAATATCTTAGTGTACCACATTAGTTACTGCTTTAGAAATTATTCTGAAAGAATTGTTAGATGCATACTGTTTTATAAACTATTTTTAGTTATTGTAATAGTTACTTCATTAGAAATTATTTTTAAAGAACTGCTAGGTGCATACTTGCTAATGCATACTGCTTTAGAACTTTAGTAGCATACTTGCTAATGCATAGAACTGCTAGGTGTATACTTGCTAATGCATACTGCTTAGAACTTTAGAACTTCTAGCTCCATTAATGAGAGGAAAGTATTGTGTGTTTATATAAATTGGGTTTTATAGAAATTATTTTGAAAGAACTCTTGGATGCATACTGTTTTAGAACTGCTAGTAGCCAATTTTATTTAACTTGCTTTTATAGATGACACATGATGTCATATTCAATCCTAGTGGAAAATGATATTCAATCCACTCTTTTTTTAAAATATTGTTGGACAATATTCAATCCTCTCTTTTTTGTTGCAAGATTGTTTTGTAGTCCAAATACAAATGGCTGAAAAAAGATGAAGCTAACATTGAGAAGAACTTTAATAGTAGGGGATCTTTGGCTCTAAAAAAATGCCTTGTATAAGGTACGTAGTGGTGAGGATGAAGGTGGTTGGATTGATGAAGATAATCTAAAGAAATTAAAGGCTCAATGGGAAGATGAAAAGGGGCAAAAGATTTCTATGATTAATAAATAAAACATAAAATCTAAAGATGTACACAATGTGCATAGTGGAAGATCTATATCTGCTAGAGAACATGCCAAAAAAATAGTTAGTAATTTTTATAAATGTCGTGTTTATTTTTAAATATATTTATATTGACTTAAATTATATTTGGTTGTTTTAGATAGTGGAGTTGCATAGGGAACCAACATGTTTTGAGCTTTACCAACGACTTAATAGACCAAGTGGAAAACCAAATGAGTGGTTTAATGAAACACAAGCTAAGATAGTTGTATGTAGTCATTACTCTTGTTTATATATTTTATAAGTATAAATATAAACTAATAGCAACTATTTTTTTAGAAAATGTACCAAACTCAAATATTTGAGAAAAACTCCCAAAGTAGTGAAGGTGGCATCGAGCAATCTACCCAACAATTTGATCATGATGTTTACATGAAAGTTGTTGGCGGCATAAACAAGAAATGTTGCATATTTGGATTAGGATCTCAAACTGCTAATATTAAAGAATCTTTAAAATTATCATCTTTTATGCATAATAATGTGTCGTCTGATAAAGTTGCTGCTATGAAGGCTAAGATTGAAGCATTAACTGCTGAATTTGAGAACAAAAATCTAGAACAAGAAATAATAAAATAAAAGATGGAGCATTGAGAGCGAATGTTTGGAAGTTTTATGCCTAATTTTAATCAAAATTCGCCACTTCAACTCGAAGAAGAAGGTAGTAATGAAAATGGTGAGATGAATGATGATGAACCTTAATCTTAGTTACTTAAATTTTTGCTAGATCAAATATATGATCTTTTTATATTAACATGTTAAAGTTTAATATCATGTAATGGTTTATTTGGATTTGGATTTGTAAGATCACATACTTTTTAAGAGTATTGATATGAATTTTAATAGTATATATATATATATATATATATATATATATATATATATATATATATATATATATATATATATATATATATATATATATATATATATATATATATATTTTTTTATTTATTTTTTTGGACATGTTATAGTTTATGATAATGTTGAAAGAAACTTGAATTTTTTTTAATTTATATGAAAAATATTCAAAGACTTCATAGACGAATTTTTTGACGGAAATTTTTACTATCTAATTTGAATAGAGACGAAATTGTTTGTGTTTGAGACGGAATATCAGAGACAGAACCATGTGACACAGAGACGAGAATGTTATAATATTAAATATTACTTGATTGTCTGAGACTGAATATATCCGTCTCGAGTTAGAGATAATATAATTTTCCATCTCTGATCAACTTGCGACGAATTCAGTACCGACGAATGTTGAGCCGTCTCTAATTCTGTCTCTAACGGGTTTAGTGACGGAATTTGTATGTTTTATAGACAGATTATGTCAGTCTCTATATTCAATTTTTTTAGTAGTGAGGTTCGATCTCACAATCCTAGGAAGGGTTAGAAGCATGTTAGCTAATGTTGAATTGAAGGTGTTTTCGGCCGATTTTATCGTATCAACAACATACTTGATAAATAGGTGTCTCCCGATTATCTTTGGGATGAAGACACCTAAAGAAGTTTGATCAGAGTCATCCATTAAATCTTGACAAACTTAAAATATTTGACTGTGTAGACTATGCTCACATTAGCCAACCTTATTTCTCTCTCTTCTCTCTCATCTTAAATTAAATAGTTTTTTTTTTATCAAGAAACTTTCTATTTTTCACTATATTACTTCGTTCTTGACAGACTGATTATCACAACAGATTAAATATTATTTTAATTGAGATTTCATTTATATTTGAATTCATTAACCTAAAATTGATTATTATTAATTAGAAATATTATTTATTCAACTCAACTACAATACCTAAAAAATAAATCCTCAATAAAAAATATAAAACAATTTAATTATCACTCTTCCCTGTACTAATTAATAACACCATTGGAAAGAATATAAAAAACATATAGAACATACAAGATTATATTATAGAAACTAAGATCAATTTATTCTTATCTTGAGTCTCACTTAAACACTAACAGATTCTTTAGAATCTAAACCAAGATTATCATTGCCATGAGAGCCACTCTCACTATCATCACCAACATTTCCAAAAAGAAGAACAACAATTCCAACAAGTGCAGCAATAAAAGCAGCTCCAAAAGAAGTCTTAATCTGACCAGGAACAACAGAAGCAACTGTGAAACCCAAACACAAACCAGCAGCTCTAATCCAACCATACCAAACACTGAAAACACCTTCTTTTCCCTTAGGAGCACATTCCAAAACCAAAACTCTTCCAAATGCATGCAAAACTCCACTTCCAATACCTTGTATCCCTCCAAATATCAATATATGACCCCATTTCCAATGACTATTCCAAAAGTAGAACCCAAAACCAGATGACAACATTGACAAAAGAAAACCAATGATCTTCATTTTCACAGAACTAGCCTTTATGAGTTGTTGTAAAGGGTGTAAAAGTGGAAGAGAAACCAAAGGGAAAAGGAAATAAATTAACCAGAAATAAAGCAAGTGTAATGGCCTAATACAAAGGTTACCAACTATGAAAAGAACAGCACCAGTGAAAGTACACATTGTTGTGAATGATGATAGGAAAACACCAAAAAGTCCTCCTATTGCTTTTGGATGTTTAACTATAGAACAAGGGTAAAACAATGATTTGTTGAATGAAAGAATGGAAACAGATGTTCTACTTATAGCTGTAACAACATGTAAGACACCAACCAACCATATTAAGCCACTGAAGATTGAAACAATCCAAAGGGTGAAAAGATTTCTATCATCAGGCTCTCTAAGCATATGATATATGAAAGAAGAGATTACACCTGAACCTAAACAACCAAAGGAAGTAGCATAAAGAGAGAAGAAACTTGAAACTTTTAGTGTTTTTGATTTCTTAGAGGAAGAAGAAAGCATGAGAGCAAGATGGTGAGTGTGAGATGCGGATGAAACTGTGCTAGCTAAGACAATGAAAGCAATGTATGGAATGAAGATTAGGGTTGTTTTGAAGAATCCTGCTGGGAGACAGAAGAAAACTCCAATGCCTGTGGATACTGCTGTGATGAGTGTTTGGTATCGGCTGTTGAGGTGGAAAGAGATGAAGCTGAGAATTGGAATGGCTAGGGTTAAACCTGAAGCCCATGCAATTGATGTCCATTCCAAGGAGGAGAAGTGTGAACCGTTTACTCTTATTGTCCTCTTTGTGAGAGTGCTGTAACTGCAAAAAATCAAAGTTTGCATGCACAATATTCGTGTTATAAAAGAGTTTGATCCAAATATAATTTAAAAGTTAAAAAACAATCCATTACAGTGAAAACGGCCGCAAAAAAATGGTATGGAAAGGTGCTATAATTTATTCATTGTTTTTGTGATAAAGAATAAATCAGGGTTAGCGTCGCAGCAACACTTATTCTGAAAGAAATCTTAAAAATACTTTATGCGACCGCGACTGTTATTTAAAACTTTGGTTGTAAGTGTACTTACAGATGAATTTCTTTGTCTGGACAAAACAAGCCCTGATGATCATTTTGCCACTGTTGAAAAGAATCCGTGGGTAGAATCTGTAACTGACTAATAATCAAAGGAAACAGCACAGGTATAAGAACGGTTTGAACAAAGTAAGAGCAAAACTCATACAGATACCATCCCCAAACCTCATATTTTGATGGTTTCTCTCCTATTGATCCCTCAAACTCATCAGTACTACTATAACTACTCTCTCTTGATTTCACCACTTTCTTGGATTTACTATGCAAAACTATTGAAGGTGCACCAGCATGGTGATCATTTTCAACTTCAATAGTATTTGTTTGATCCATTGTGGTTAATGTATGAAAGTAAAATAAAACAAGAGATAGATATATATTTGAAAGAATGAATGGTGACAATGGACGTGCTGCTGTAAACGTGCAAAAACAGCTGGTTTAACGAAACTTTCAAGGCTGCAAGTATTGTTATTGTATTTTTCAAAGATTCTTATGTTATTTTGATCTATGATATTCAAAATCTATGATATTGGTGTTTTTTTTTTTTTTGTCTTATTTGTATTTATTTATACAAGAGAATTTGCTAGTTATTTTAATATTATGTTGTATAAGTTTTAAGCTAGATAACATGAAAGGTCAGAAATTGATGTATATATGTTGCCGGCGGCTGATTCATTTTGATATTGCCATTGATTCACCCGCCTAGTTGTTCATAAAGCAGTAGAATTTGCCACCTTGACTCCACCTTGATAGCTAGACATACCAAACAAGAATTATACACCAATGTCCACATTTTTAAACATGTTTTATTCTTATTACTATTCGCCTCTGGGTTTTTTTTTTTTTTGTTTGACAAGGGTTATTTTCTACCATTGGATGTGGCAATAAGATCTCTAGTCGACACCTTACGTTCTCCACTAAAAATATAAACACATGTCTAAGAGGTTAATAGCTTTGTGCTAGTTGTATCTCTTGCGAATTTGAAATCTCGTTCAAACCAATAAAAAAACAGTAGAGGAAATAATGGCAAACAAGTATCAACTCCCTGAACAAAACCAAAAAGAAAGAGAGAGAATTAGCTTTTGAAACAATAGAACCATCTTAAAAAGAAACAAAAACAACCAACAAAAAGAAACACGCTGAAAAACTTTTGCATCAAACGAAATTATAATTCACCAACCCAAGAATATCATAGAGACACTAAACCACATAAGCCTCAGCAAGAAAACAATCAATTGAGGTGAATATCACTCACCCTTCATAAGTTTGAGCACATAATAGGGTTCTCAAGTCAGTCCGAGAAGACACGAGAATTACACACAAACCTACCAAGATACAATTTTTACACCAAAAAAAAGCACATGCCTTCCACATTTTTTGGAGTCAATGTAGCTCCTGAAAACATAATAAGATTTTGAGTTTTCCAAATAGATCAAACCACGGCATGTCAGATCATCTTGAAACCGCTTTAGTACTAGGACCTAGGAGCGAGAAACATCTGAAAAATGGTATATCTCTAGGTAAAACAACACTCTACCCTAGCCACCTAAAAATATAATACCAAACAGAGGAAGCTACCTCACACGTCACAAAGAGATGGGAGATCGTCTCAATGTGAACTGAATAGAAGGGGCAAGAAATGGTCCACGAGGACAAATTAACACCCCTATTAAATAAGTTATCTTAGTTGGATACACTCCCGAAAAAGCTGCTAGGAGAAAACGATGAATTTTTAGGGAGCCTGAAACCACCTGACTGAACATCGACTAATAGGATATATCAATGGAGTCGCCATCGAACATTTTTTATCTCGCAAAGGAGAAAGGAAAGCATCGAATAAACCTGAGAGGGAAGAAATCACGGTCTTACAACAGAGAGATCTGGGTAAGAGAGTCTATTACGCGGAGGGAAGAGATTAACACCCCACACGTCCGTAGTACTATAAGGTATCCACTTATATTTTCTAACTAAGAGGTGTGTTATATCTATCTATCACTTAATCGCTACAATGCATGAGAAATAAAGAGAAAATAAAGAAACCACGAGGAAAAGAAGGAAGTGTTTACAAAGTTTTGCTCGGTCGAGCCCCGTGACAAGATGCCTACGTATTCTCTCGTGCAATGGAAAAGTCAGAGCGTCGTAGTTCGGCTCACTTATTTTGGTGGATTTTGTACTTTTTACTTATAAAAAAGGTTTTAAACACAAAAGAAAACGCCCATAGGCAAAAAAAGTTTGCATTGGTTGGTTGCTTTTACCTTTGAGAAAGGAGTTTTGAACCATTATTAAGTGTCTTAGTTTTTCAACAGGAAAAGAAAGCAAGTTTTAGTTTTATTACATGCATGGATGCAAAAGAAACAAGCAAAACAAAAGGGAGACTAACTAGTACTATCCATAATGTTGTCATACAAAGATTGGACCTAAGGTTGAGTATGAAAGGGAATCTCTACCTATGTTGACATGTAAAGGATGTATATCCTAATGTCTAGGCTCGAGAGCTATCCTAGCCGAGCGGTCCTAAGGGAAAGCTATCCTATATCCGTCTTGGTTTTAAAACCAAGGGATGCAAAGGGATGAAGCAATCAAGTGCTTTGGAAAAAGCACACAAGCAATGCAATGCACAAACAAATGTCACAGAAGCGCAGGAAAGGAAGAAAGTCTCATAGCCAACGTCGGTAACGAACATACCAGAGTCAAACAGGAGTCGACACATCTGGTTCTCGTGAAAGGTATCACCGCATGACATGAATTATCAAGTGTGAAGAGCAAATGATGCGAGTTCAGCAGTAAATGCGAACCCTAGGAAAGCATGGAGAGTCAGAATAGGGAACTCTTACCACTTTTATTATTAACTCGATAAAGGAAGCAACACGATTCACGTGTGCTGAGCTGACACGGGCTAGAACTGTGCGGGGGTCGATTGCATACCCTTTTCACGTGCCCATCATATCATCATATATATCAATAAGTATCAAAGTTAGACTTTGCTTGGTGGTGCCACTCTAGGTTGTCTAACCACTCTGACCTATGCAAGCACAAATATAAACACTTACTGAGAATTACCTCGCATTGCACGGGAGAGGATTTTAAATAAACCAAACACAATTAGCACACAATTTATGGAATGCCTAGCTACAAGTCTTTAAATAGAGACTTTGAGCCCAACGCTCCTATCCTAATCATGGCAAAGAAAACGGTAAACCCTTACTTGTCATGATATCTAGGAAAGCTATAAGAGAATGCGATAAATAAGGTATAGCTAATACCAAATAGATAACAAATCCATAGAGCACTGCAAGCTAGAAATACTATGGAAAACTTCAAGTACTACAACCAAGCAATAAGAGTAAATCAGTGAGAAATGTGCGGAGGAATCAAAGCATATGCGGAGTGCGCGTTTGTACGCATCTGAAACAATAAGCCTGCAAAAGATAATGATTCAGACAAAGCAAACAGAATATTGCGCGTTCTTACGCAAAACAAGTATCACATTGTGGATTCGTACACAATACATACACCTACAAGAAAGGAGTAAAACCAAACAAGCAGACAATATGATGCGCGTTCGTATGCAAACAAGGATTAGAATGCACTTTCGTAAGCATTCAAATCAAAAGCACCTGCAAGAAAGGAGTAAAACCCAACAAGCAGACAATAGAATGTACACGCATGTGTACGAGCGGTAAAATGATCGTTCGTATGCGTTCAAACGAAAGCACCTGCAAGAATGGAGTAAAACCAAACAAGCAGACAATAGAATGTACACATATGTGTACAAGCGATAGAATGCGCGTTCGTACGCATTCAAATAAGTGCACCTGCAAGAATGGAGTAAACTCAAACAAGCAGACAATAGAATATACACACATGTGTACAAGCGATAGAATGCGCGTTCGTACGCATCCAAACAAACATATAACCTGCAAGAAGGTGTCAATCCAAACAATATGCAAATAGTATACGCGTTCGTATGCATACAAGCATTAGAATGCGCGTTTGAATGCATTCAAGATCGGATAACCTGCAAGAAGGCGTCAATCCAAGCAAACATATAATAGAATGTACACACATGCGTGCAAGCGCAAAATAGGGAGGCTAGAAGTTCATATCTCATGTAAAAGAGGTCAAAGTACCTTGCACATGAAATGAAGTGTCAAAATTAACAAAGCAAGTGCTAGAAATAAAGCACCGAATGCAAAACCGATTACAAATATGATTATAATCTAGTATAAGCATTTGAGAAGTGAAATAAATTCACAAAAATTGGAATGTGAAGGCGGTTTTCCGAAATCGGGGAAAAAAAGTCAACTTCTCAGAATTGGTTAAGAATCACATAGTTGCTTGCAAAAGCGTCAACAGATTCAAAAACGTGAGCAGTTTTAATTAATTCTGAGTGAAAGGGGAATTTTTCGGACCTTAAAGTAACGGGGAAGCCACTCCGTTTTGGCACGTTGTGCTCAAAATTTGGTTCCGAAACCTCCAAAATCGGTTCCGGAACGTGCCAAAACATAGGGAACATGTACCGTTACTTCGGACTTTCAAGGAAAAATGAGTGTTGGTGTATAAAAGAGCTAAAAAAATGCTTTCGGAACTCAAAATTCATGTGTTGAATTAAATTTCGATTCAAGTTTGTCTTGATTTTGGAATGTGAGATGAATCGGATTTTAATTCACTATATGTAATCAAAAAGCCAAAACAAAATGAAACACAAGCTATGTACAAGTTCGGTTGAAAATTGAAATCGAAAATGTGTAAAAATGCATGTATATGCATGTTTTTATGTATATTTTATGACATTATGACGGATGAAATGCAAGTGTATGTGATAGCATATGCAAACGATATATAATTAATGCAAATACTATCTAAATGCCATGCAAAACATGTATTAATGTTCATAAGCATCAAGTATATGATGTGTGTTGGTATCGTGAAATCATACATGTGAAAAAAGTGAGTGAAAGTGAGGTTTCGACACACTTTAATGTCATGAAAGTTGAACATCGACACATAAATTTGATTCTTTTATTCCATATGCATATATGTGTGCATGTATATATGCTAGTTATGTCATGAGTGTGAGTTTAGGTGCATGTATATGTGTTATGTACAATGCAAATGTACCTAAATCAAAATGCTATAAATGCTACATTTCGACACAAGTAAGAATGCAAATTATGTCTTAACTCACATGTTCCGATGCAGTTTACTCAATCTATAAGCTCTCTAATTCATGAGTATGTGATAGATGACGCAAAATGCACAAACTAGTGACCTAAATGCAAAGAGAAACAATTACACAAGTGTATGTGTGTGTTATGCCCAAAATTCCTTCACATCGACACCCTTTAACGTCACAAAATTGGAATTAAATCAAAGAATTCGACAAAATAAATTCAAGAATCGGAATCCACACGGAAAATCCAATCAATTCGACTATTCAATTTCAAGAAAAGCTAAAAGTCAAAAATAACTTAAAATAAGTGCTTAATTGAATTAATCACTTACTTGAACTTGAAGTTTGAGTAAAATTGAAGAGTAATTCCTTGTACAATACCAAATTCACTTCCAGTTGAGGAGAATAATCAAAATCGGAATGGAAATCGAAGGAATCAAGGCTTGATTCTTGAGAACTAAGCCAAACCGAGCAAGCTTGTGGAGGAACAAGGAGATTCCAGCCGGTTGAGGCCTTGCCCGAGCATGGAGGAAGAAAATCAAGGCAAGGCGAGCTTAAAGAGAGGGAGACCGACCATAAAAGGAGTCCAGTGGAAGAGGAGAAGGCCGACAAAGACGCGACCGAGCTAGACGGAGGTAGAAGGTCCGATTTGAAGACGAGAGGAGGTACCGACGGAGAGATGCGACCGGAAAATGAAGATCGCCCAGAGCGGTGGCTGGACGGTTGGAAGTGGTTGCTGGCCGGCGAGGGAGAGAGGCGCACGACTGATGTGAGGGAGGGGCAAGGTGGCTCGGTTAGGGTTTTGGCTTGGGAGGGAAGATTCCTTTTCAAATTTCCTTTAGTTTGTTCTTGAGAGTTTGAGAGAGAATTAAAGAGAATTAAGAGTGATTTGAGATGAAATTTTAGAAATGTTATTGTGTCCTTGAATTGCGAAAGCAAAAATTTATTTATAGTGTGAAAGTATGGGCCTTAGAGTGCCTTGGATCCACAATTAAGCCCAAATTATGATTATCTGAATAATTTTCGTAATTAATTCAAAACTACCCGATCCGTCGAGAATTTGAAGTAGGACTCTAAACGAAAAATGTCTGGAATGATATTTTTCTTGAAAGAGTTAAAATTTCGACTCGATCGGGCTAACGGTCCTGGCGATACGGATTTTTGAAGTTTCAGCATAATTTTCAGGCGTCTGACACATTCAGAATTGTATTTGCGCACTTCGGAGAAATTGCCTCGAATGAGGGTCTTCTGATCAAAATTTGAACTTGAGTATCTTTGAGACAAATGAAGCCAACAAAATTTATGAACTTTTAGCATTGATGCCGCCTTGTTTCGATAAAAAACGAGCGAGATATGATTCAAAGTATCAACACCTCTAGAGGTCTCCAAAGTAGTGGAAGAGTGTGCTATATTTCTTCTTGGACATATTCCCCACCTTAAAAGCTAGATATCTACTTCATCATTTATTGAATATGCACATAATCATTATCAAGTAAAATATGTCATGGGTAAGCAAGTTAAAAGCAAAATAAGCCAAGAACTTCCAAGAGTTACTAAAAAATAATCTTCCTTTTTTCCCTAGTACAGACATCCACCATCAAACGGGTATCAATGAGGCACTCCAAGTGTTTCTAATTGTCCTCATCATAAAGAATACTTCCCCCGAGCTAACCCATGTCTTTGATAAAACTCGTCAATCACTTCTTTTGATATAACTCTTCCTAAGAAAAGTCTTCATCTTTGTATACATACAACCCATTTCCTATTAGCAAATGACTATCGATACAACACTTAGGGAACAACTTAATATATTTACTCTCAACTCTATTTCCAATTACACAAACTATTGCATGAGCCTTAGGGCAGATATGGTTAACCAGAAAGAATCGATTTTCAAAATGTTGCTAGTTCCCAAAAAAATCCCTGAAGCCCCGAACGGTCAACATAAAGGAAACTAAGCCTCTACCCCGCGTACATGTCACAAGGATATAATGAACTTTGAATAAATGAAGTAAAAGTGTGATACAAGGATTCCCCTTCAAGTGTTCACACTAATATTGGAGGACTTCCACATACGCCCAACTCGCTGGATGAAGCTGCGATGAAGCCACTATCAAACGCTTAAAAACTTCTATCTCAAAATCATTGAAAGGCAGCCAAATATCTAGAGAGAGAAGATGCATTCATAAAAGGGATAACACATTTTCATACCCCAATTTTTGACCTAAGATACCACCTTACATTATCCACATATGCATCACTGCATCACTAACAGTTTCAGAACAGAATAGATCGTGTGTGGCTTCTAGAAGTCAAAATTAGGGTTTCTTCAAAATTTCATCTGTTCAAGATATGGTCAATTAGGGTTTGAGTTTCCACTCACCTCAAATGATCTATCTTAATCAATCATCAACATTTGATCTTCAAATTCCCAACTTTTTCTCATGATCTACCATGAATCGACCAATTAGGGTTTTGATCGAGGATAGTGAATCATTGACTTTCTGCTCAATGAATGACCTATTTTCTTGGAGTTTGATCTTAACATCTTCAATGCAATATCTTGACCTAATTTCTTGATTCAAAACATTTCAAAAGTCCATGTTTCTTCATCAGACAAATTCTGAATCATCTGATGAAAATTCATCTGCTCAAAAAAGTCAAACTTTGACTTTTGGTCAACTTATTCAAGATCAAACTTTTTCAATCATAAAAACATTTCAAATAATCCATCATGATCATAAAAAATCAAGAAATGTGAAAAAGTCAACAAAAAGTCAAGATTTGAAAATTTTCTAACACTTAGAAATTTTTTCAAGTGTTAAGAAACATGGTTTTTTCCCACTTTCTAGGCCATTATTCACCTAGATCCATTTGGATTCAGAAAAAACTCAAAACATGAAAGTTGTAGACCTTGTTACAAGATTTCCAAAAAGTCCAAGAACTTGCAAAAACACTTTGTCTAGCTATACTTTTGATTTTGAAACATAGAGCTCCAAAACCATGGAATTTCAAGTTCATGCTTCAAAATTACAAGTTTTTTTTCACAAATCTCCCTTCTAGAAGCCTTGTCACAAGCTAGAGGTAGATTAAAACTGATAAATATCAGTTTTGAATGATTGAGGAAAGGATTGAATCAAAGAGAAAAACTTAACCATGGTTAAGAAAGTAACTTTTGCATTAAATGCAAAAGATTCTTTCTTACCTCTTAACCAAGTTGCAAGTTTCCCTCAATGATAACCATGTCATATCATTCAGATTTCTAGGCCTATAAATAGAGGTCATTTCCTCATTTTTAAAACCACACCAAAGCTATCATAATCAAGCTTTCACTCTTTCTTTCTTGAAATCCAAGTTTCTAAGTTATAAGAGGGAAATTTTGCAATCTCCAAACCTTGCAAAATCTGAGCAAACTTAAGTTTCTAACATGTTCTAAACATCATTTAGAAGTAGTTTAAAAATTAAAACCATCAAGAAATAACCTAAAAAACAGTTTTCTACACAAAACTCCATTTGTGCAAGCTTTGAAGCAAAACTGCCAAACTAGAAAACTACTCGTGCTAGCCTTGATTTCTCACTTCAAACACATCCCATACAACATATAGAGACTGTCCCTACACTTAAACAAGTTCTGGAACAGCTCCATCACCATCTTCAATTTTCAAATTGAGCTACTAGCAACTTGACTTGGTCAGAGAGTTCCAGCCACTCTCAGGACAAACTAAGGGTAGGAACACACTCAAGGAGGTTCAAGGAAGCTTAATCAATCATCACTTTGCATCTGGAAGTAGACAAAATCGAACTGGTATTTCATACCAAGATGTGAGTTTCTAAAACTTTGATTCTTCCATTCATGCGTTTTTAGCTTTAAAGTTGAAAAGGAAAATGTAGATATTCAATCACTAAAGCTATCTGGATCCTTAATTTGAACTAAAATCAACTGAGTTTAGAGAATTAATCACTTTTTCAGTTAGGGTTCAAATTGGGATTGTTAAAATCCGTGTTCATCTTTGATTAATAATTCCAACAAAATACATGTTCAAAATCGTGGCAAAAATCTAGATGAAATGGTATTTTAAACTTTTAAAATTGATCAAAAAATGAAGAAGTTTGAATTTGAAGCCATGGCCATGCCGCTCCTGTTCCAACGAAGAAGATGAAGTTGAGTTTCAATTTTTGAAGTTAGACTTATAATATATATTTCTAGTTTAAATTAAATAAACGGATGTATTACCGCCCCAACGGTTGCTAGCACGCTTCTCATGTCACTTGCCTTGCCAAAGGTCCAGGGTTCGAATCCCCCTGGAACCTTTTTTATTTTCTGGAACTTGTTCTTCCAGAAGTCCTTTTGGGGCTCAGCCTCCAGAAGTGCTTCTGAAGCTTCTGCCCCCAGAAGCTCCCCATTTACACTATGTTCAGAAGTACTTCTAGTACTTCTACCCTTAGAAGCTTCAAGTTTCTAATGTTTCCACGCTCCAGAAGCCTTCTCACGCACCAGAAGCCTTCTCACGCACCAGAATCTGCAGCCAGAAGCCTTCTCATGCCCAGAAACTGCACAGCCAGAAATGCCCCAGAAGTTCTTTCTCACGCTCCAAAAATTTTCTAAACCCTTCAGAAATTCAATTTCTCTTTCTCACGCTCCAGAAATCCAGTTTCTGGACATTTTTCAAACTTCTTTTTTTCAAAACTCCTTCTAAACAAGGTAATTAAATGACAAGTTTAACAAATGGCTCAATGGAAAATCTTCATTTCTAAGCCAAATGTCCAAGGTTCAAACCACCTTAGGACCAAAAAACTCTTTTTTTCTCAAGTTTCTAGCAAACTTAAAACATTTTCAAAAACCAATCAAAACTTCTCATTTTGAGATGATGTTTTGCACACTTGTCATTTAATATACCTATTTTATGATTATGTCAAAAAAATCCAAAAATATTTTCTTTTGATTATATTTTTATTAAGTAAAAAATGAGGCATTTTAAGTATTTTTTTAATACTTTTCAAATATGTTTCTTTTCAAACTGTCAAAATTCAAATCTTTTCAAAACTTCTTGTGAATATACTTCACTTTTCAAAATCATTTTCAAAACCTTTTCAAAACTTTTCAACAAACTTACACACCTTTTTCCATGATCAATTAGATTCAAAGATAAACCAAACCAGGTTTCTCCTTGAATTTCTTAATTGATCATGGGCCTCCCTCACGGTGTAAGTCCCAATCCTTTTTATGTACATATTAAATTTTCCTTGTACATATTCAATCATCTTCAAAAATATTCAAGCATAAACAAACTTCGTTCGTTTGTTTTTGTTCACTTGTTTATACACCAATTCCATTGGTATTAAGAGAAGAATTATTTCCGGTGAAACTCCTCTTAAAACAAATGGGCCTCCCTCACAGTGTAAGTCTCAACCCTCCTATGTACATATTCATTTCCTTGTACATAAACTCCCCTTCGTGTACATATTCATTTCCTTGTACACATTCAACCTCGCAATTAATCAAGTTACACTAGCTTTGAACGCTTGTTTTATACACTTGTTTATATTTCCTTCATAAACTCCTGTGAATACACATCACACATTTGTTTATATAACTGTTCAATTATAACGTAACAATTAGCCTAACAACTAGGTTCCCCTTTAGCCTTCTCTTGAGCTTTGTGCAAGATAACTCATTCATCTGAGTTAGCCTCCTCTTAGGCTTCATATAAGAAAACTCATTTACTGAGTTTAGCCTCCGCTTAGGCTTCATATAAGACAACACTCCCCTGTTGAGTTAGCCTCCTCTTGGGCTTCGTTTAAAAGAACTCCTCGTTGAGTTTAGCCTTCTCTTGGGCATCAAACAAGAAAGAGACCAGGAAATCTCTTGACAGCCTCCTATTGGGCTTCCAATACAAATAATCACCCGCGCTAGGATAGAACCCTAAGAGGATGATTTCCCGGTGAAATCACTCTTGAATCCTAAGAGGATGGTTTCCCGGTGAAACCACTCTTAAAGCCAAAACCAGCCATACCTTATAGCTTCCTCTTGAGCTTCATACAAGGACCTTCGATGACCCTCGGAATGCCTTCTCTTGGGCTTAAAATACAAGGACCCTCGATGACCCTCGGAATGCCTCCTCTTGGGCTAACAATACAAGGACCCATATGCTTCTTAAAAAGCATCCCCCTAATCCAATCAATTTCTCCTCGAGATTTAGACATTTATCATCTCTATGGAAGAAGTATCTCATCTATCACATCACATACAATCAAATAGTTTTCAAACACTCTTTTCAAACAAAAACATCTCTTAATCATAAGTGGTAACGCTTGTACACTCAAGCAAAACACCCAATGCTTACAATTAAAGATTCAATCATTTTTTAAACATCTTTCTTAAACTCGTAAGTGGTAACGCTTGTACACTCAAGCAAAACACCTATAACTTATGATGAAAGATTCAATCGATCAAACTTTTCAAAATGTATGTGATGAAATAGATTAGATACATTTTTCATTAAGATGACATTCGCCTTTGTCTCTTAATAACATCCTGTTGCTTCCACTAGCATAAGTGGGAACTACGATTGCTCTTACTTTCTCAACATCCCTTTAAGAATACGTAGGCACAAGGTCTCATCCTTGGCGAGCAAAACTTCTTTCTCCCTCAAACCAAACAAACCATAGCTCCTTTAGATCTGAGCTACAAATGCTCTGATTCCCATTAGGGGATATGTATGCAGAAGATCCCAATGATCTTTGCGAGCACAATAATAACAAAACCTAGGATCCCACATAATCTACCCTTCTTAAAATCCAAAGGAGAAACTTTTCCAACAATAGAAATAGCAATTTAAAACACACAAACATATCAAACTATTCATATATAAAGCTACAGATAACTATATATATTTAGGGTGCCACATTTATTCCCTTTATATAACAAACCCCCTTGCCCGGAATCTCCCCAATGCGTTGCGTCTAGTTCACGCTAGTCGTAATGCATATCATATCAATTGAGGGTATTGCAGCTTTCCCCCTTTTTCATAATCATTTTTCTTGTGTTGAAAAAAAATAAAGCTTGATGCTCGCGGCATCTTTATAAACAAATCAAAAGAGTAAATCGTTTCGAGCCAGAGAATCCGAATTCCGATTCGATTCTCTCGCGCGTCACTTTTTAACGCGAACAACAATCACCATATTTGTTGCATATTTGGTCATTTTTTAAGGGTTAAGACACCCGATTTCGAAGATGGACCACATCAAGAAAAGCCTCATCAAGATTACCCTATCTAGCAAAGGCATAAGTAGTTGAAGAATAAGCATAGTTAACACACGAATATCGAACATTCTTCTATAATTTTTGTCTTGTGATGTAATATTTTTTCAATACATAGGAATGCGAAATATCAAAAGACAAAAGGTAACAACAAACTAGGAAAGATAACTCACTGAAGCGCAAAGCTGAATCTTCAAGATCATATACTAGTATGCAAAAGAAAATAAATTAAATCAATACTTCAAATCACATCCATAACACTCAAATGTTCTAATTTCAAAAGGTCATAATAGGGATACCTTAAAAAATACGTTTGAGGTATGTGGCATTAAAGGTGCGAAGTCTAGAGAAATTGAAATGATTACTTTTGCTTTTCTAAGATTGATGAATGAGCGAGCGACCATTAAGGCCAAAATGACAAACCCTTGCCTTCTACGCAGAAACAAGAACTTGTGTGGAAATTATTTTGGACCAACCATATTGATCCTCAATCGATCACTCTAAAGGTGCTACAATCCTTCCAGAACCTTCTCAGCACACGAGAATTACCATGTAGATAAGTATAGAGGATCCAAACTCCAGATACATCCAACGACTCTCTACAATTCACGCATAACAAATAACAACCTTTATTTCCCCTCACTATATATAGAGAGTGCAACAATTGAAGTACCCAATTTCAAAATCAATTTGAATTCATTTTTCTTCTAACATATTGACTTGCACATTAAAGTGCTAGCTTTACAGGATAACTCCCTCTCCACGATATCAGAAGCTCAAAAATCAACAATTATCTTTAATTCTCACTTCATTTCTAATTATATATATATATATATATATATATATATATATATATATATATATATATATATATATATATATATATATGAGGAGGATCAAATTACACTTGAAGAGTTACACCATGAGTTACACTCGCTCAAAAACGTCACCTCGGATTAATATTTTTTAAAATCAACCATTGGATTGAAACATATAATCATATAGATCATACCTATAAAGTCTGAGATTAATCTATAATGATTTACTATGTCATTGAACTACATCAAAATTAACGTTATATGAAAGTCCATTTTGACGCTAATTTTTGGATATCTTGATCATATAGTAAAACGTTATAGATTAATCTCAAACTTTATAGATATGATCTATATGATGATATGTTTCAATTCAACGATTGATTTTAAAAAATATTAATCCGAAATGACGTTTTTAATAATAACTCTTGGATGTATTATATATATATATATATATATATATATATATATATATATATATATATATATATATATATATATATATATATATATATATATATATATATTAATTTTACCTAAATTGTTTTACATTTAAAATATATATTTAATTTATTTCGTGTTAAAAAATTAAATTTTGTTCTTTCTTAATGCGTAAGAAATGTTTTCCATAAATTTAAATATTAAAAAATATTAAATATGTTTTATTTTGATAAAGTTTAAAACTGTGGGTAAGATGGTTTTGTAAAGGTAATGAAAATTAAGATGGTTTTGTAAGTATATACTGTATATTAAATATAAATAATATGAGATAGTTGAGTTAAATAAATATAAATTGTTGATCTAAAACTTAATATCTAACACAAATATTTATTTATATTTGTATTATTTTTTAATTTTTTTAAAATATATTTATACAACTAAAAAACATAAATAATTTTATTATTAATAAAAGATAATTTCAAATAATAAAAAATTTAAATATGTTGACATTATTAAACCGCGGTTAAGGGTGAGAATTGGCTAGGTCGATCTACAGGGGCTATGATCTAGTCTATTTGAGGTTAGGTTAGACTAGACTTATTTATTAAAAATGTTAAATTTATATTTTTTTTAATTCTATTTAATTAAATAGGTCAGACTTAGACTATTAAAAAAAATCTATAAAATTTTATAGATTGACGTATAAAAATTAAATAGGCTGATCTATATATGTATGTATAGGCCGACCTATAAGATGTTTTAAGTGATATGAATTTATTAAAAATTTCAATAAAAAAAATATTTTTAATTAAACTTTCAGATCAGATTTTAAAAAAGTTAGTCCAGACAAAAAATAAGACTATAGTAATCTTATAAGTTTATTGTTGGTCAGATTCATACCTTATTGTATAAACTTTTTACAACTACTTTTATTTTAGACCACTGTTTTAAATTTGTACGCATTAAAAAATACAATAAAATTGTGAGAAAAAAAGTCTCTAAAATAAGAATTTTACTAAAAGTTAAAGCTCTAGAAGTAATATAATAGTATTTTATTATTAAAGTAACACTTTTTGAAAACTATGGTCAAATTATAGTATATACCAATAATAAATAAAAAAACATGTGATCTGATTTATATATTTATTTTTGAATATATGGAATAAAGTTGCTTATAGGTTGTGTGCCAAGTAAGGCAGTGCGTGGCAAAGGAAGCACGAGTTTTAAGCTTACTACTACTCACTCACCCCTATATAAACACGTTCCTTCTTTCACAATTTTTTCACTCTTGAAAACGCACAACCCTTCTTCAACCACCCAACGCCCCAAACCCTCTCAAACCCTAGCCAAGGTCAGTGGTTCGTATCAAATCAACTCTCTAATGTTTCGATTCTCTGATTTTCGAATATGGTTATTGTTACGAAAATCGTGATTATATTGTTTACGTAAACTTATGTGTATGATTTTGATTTTCATTTTGATAATAATGTGTTCAGTGTTGACGAGATGGCCTCGAAGCGGATCAACAAGGAACTCAAGGACTTGCAGAAGGATCCTCCTGCTTCTTGCAGTGCTGGTATTCTTTATATGTTCTTTTGCCCTTGATTTGTTGTTTTCTCTGTTTTATTTCAATTTTTTCTGAGTGATTTTTGAATATATATATATATATATATTTGATTTTATTGTGATTTTTGTGTTTCTGGTTAGAGCCTAGATTTTTGAGTTTAACACGCGGATTGTAGAGGATTAAGAAATAAATTTGATAGATACTGAAATAAAGATGGTTTGATAGTTGATACATACTGTACTTTATTTTAAATATTTTCTTTTGATAGTAAAATTTTACCGAAGTTTTATGATAACATTGATATACCTACCGTGTATGCATTTGTACCTATTTGGGTAGTCGGGTAGTCGCCGTCGCTGTGCGAATTAACCTCAATTTGTTCTCTTAACATAAAAACTGACTGTGAATGATGGTATAGCTATAGGACAATACTGTTTTGTCTCGCGCCAGTTTCTTCTGTTGGGTACCATTTTTTAAAACCCTCTGAACCCCTATATGTATATGCATGTGTGTATTGTATTGTGTTGTGTGCTTATATACTATGTTGTTTGTGTTGGTATGTTTTCGTTTAAGTGAACATTTGGATTCAATTTTGGCCTTTGAGAGAGCCAAAGTGATTATGAAAACTGAAATTTGATTTTGGTATGTCTGAGGTTCTTGATTTTGATATGTGTATAGGACCAAGATAAAGTGTTTGGTGCCTGAGGTTCTCGATTTTGATATGTGTATATATAAATAATAGCACAATGCTAGGAAGAATAAGACCTCTTTAATTATTCTTGTTTGACTAATACCTGTCTTAGTACTACTTGCACTGTTTAGTCAGTATAATAATAATTGTTTTTAATTTTTATGCTCAGGCCCTGTTGCTGATGACATGTTCCATTGGCAAGCCACAATTATGGGCCCTGCAGATAGCCCATTTGCTGGAGGTGTGTTTCTTGTGCAAATTCACTTCCCTCCTGATTATCCTTTCAAACCACCTAAGGTAAACTCAAATTCTGCTCTATGCTAACTTGTTCAGGCACATGTTGAACTGTATATCTAGGAAGTATATGCAATAGCTTCACTTTTATGTTAGCTGCAATTTTTTTTTTTTGTTTGAATTATGGTATTATAAATTTCACTTTAGACAGCATAGCATATAGCCATAGGAATCAATATATAGTGATGGATATAAAATCTAGTAACTCCACAAATCTTTTTGCAAGGATAAATGTTGCATTGAAATTGATGAGCAAATCCACAAGCTTTTAAAAACTAGTCCATTACATCTCAGTAGTAGTGGATTGGATATTTGTTGTGAATTTGTGATATTATCTATGTTGTTTAAATCATAATTTAAGTAGCTAGATTGTGCGATTTCACAATTCTACACAAGCTAGCGGCAGATCTTCTCTATGATATGTGGTAACCGTGGCTTCCCCAATTTTTTTGTTGCGCTTCACACACTCACGCTATTATTTCTGTTTAAATACCAACTCTTGCTAGTAGTGCATCAGTACATGTTAAAATAGTGAGATTGTGATCCCACGACGTTGTGATCCTACACATCTCTTTAGCTCTCGTTCTATTTGTCTTCTCCCGTTCGGTTCCCTTTTTCTCTGTTTTTCCTTTCACAATCTTTCTTCTATGTCCAGTCTCTATTGTGTGTTGGACCTCTACTGTTGATGATAGACGACTAAGATAGAAAAGAAATCTAGGGTTACAAGGTTGTCGTGAAGATGTTCCGGTTGACGACTGAGGTAGAAAAGAAATCTATGGTTACAAGGTTATTATGATGTTACCGTTTACGTTCCTCATCCACTATATTCGATATTATAGATCTGATTTACTCATCTGACTGTCTTGTTTTCTCCTCCTTTTGTTGGTAATATTGATAGTCATCCTACAATATTTGTGCATCGAAATCTCCAATCTTTTATCCACCTTAGTTATGGGTGGTTAGTTGTTCATTATAGAGATAATTGCTGCAATTTTTTTCCCTCTGTTGTTGATATATAGAATTTGATATGAGCTTTAATTAGCATCTTTAATGATTTCACTTTGTGGGAGTGTTTGTTTGACATCGATTATGAATATGTTCAGGTTTCATTCCGCACTAAGGTTTTCCACCCTAATATCAACAGTAATGGTAGCATTTGTCTCGACATCCTCAAAGAGCAGTGGAGCCCTGCCCTCACAATATCAAAGGTAATCTGACTACTCTATCCGTTTATATTAATTGTGATTAAAGCTTACTTACATAAGTATCCTTGTTACTAGTCTTGTTACTAGTCCTAAATGAGTAGTAAGGGAATGAAATAGTTGTGTTACTACTCCTAAATGGAGTAATTAGGGAAGTTTGTTTGAATTTTCTTGGAAGAGAAACTAATTTTTTTTCTTCTTTTCAGGTGCTATTGTCCATTTGCTCTCTGCTGACTGATCCCAACCCAGATGATCCTCTTGTCCCTGAAATTGCTCATATGTACAAGAGTGACAAGGTTAAGTATGAAGCCACCGCTCGCTCTTGGACCCAGAAATATGCCATGGGTTAAGTGATGTCAAGATATTTTGAGTTTTCTCTATAGAAGTAGTAAATAATAAATAGTCTTGAATTGATCTAAACAAATGTGATACTCTACTCTCCTTTCTGCCAACTCGAACTTGAACCGTGCAGTTTTTTGGAAAGGCAGTTGTGTTATCTGAAGTTTATGAATGGCTATTGGCTTATATATTTACATCTATTTTGTGTAGTTTACATTAAATTTAAATTATTTCTCGATGAGTATTCTATGTAGTACTCTGATTTTGGTGTGGTTTGTGTAACATGTTTTATCTTCTAAAGACCGAAGTGAGTTAGGGATAAAGGCGGTGAACTATGTTCAAGTTAGTCATAGTTGAAAGTTTTAAGGGTAGAATAATATGTATGTATATGATTTTTGAGCTTTTGTCAAGTCTGATAGGTTTCTAAGGGTTTTCTCTTATCTAGAACCTTCTCTTTAGAGATGATTTTAGGGGACAAATGCTTAAGTTATGATCTTAGGGGACAAATGCTTTTAGATTCGTTTATAAAGTGAGTGTCATGTCAATTTCGACAGTGATTATAAGGGAGATCGTCGAAGAGTAAGTAATACAAAAGTGGAAATACAATTAGATTGGATTCACGAGAAATATGTAATGTAAGTGTAATTGAGCAAGCTTTCTAACCAAATATTGGTTGTTGCATTGCCACTAGAGGACTATTGGGGAAAACGATGTTAGAACAAGCTTTGTAACCAGATAGTTGAAGACTTTGAAGACTATTCTATTTGCATTTCAATAATACTTGAAATGCAGGTGGTGAGTTGGTACTAATTTGAGAACAACTTAGGTTTGAGCGATTGCTCAATGTCTTGTCTATGTTTGACTAATAATAAGTTCACAATATGAATTATCAACTCAAACTGAAAATGTGTGGGGGTGGGTATAGTATACTCATAAATTATCTTCTTCCCTCCCATTATTATCGCTGCACTTTTTTTCATGATTTAATCTTCATGGTTCTTCCTACATACATATCATTTTGATGAAATTTTGTATGTTAATTTATGCAGTAAAGAGTTATTGGAGGTGTCATAATCTTAGATTTGACACCTTCATATTATTTGATTGATTATGAAGATTGAAACTATTATGCACTTCATATTATTTGATTGATTATGAAGATTGAATCTATTATTGGAGGTGTCATAATCTTAGATTTGACACCTTCATATTATTTGATTGATAATGAAAATTGAATCTATTATGCACATCATATTATTTGATTGATTATGAAGATTGAATCTATTATGCACGTCTTGTTTCAAATAAGAGGACTTTAAATAAAAGAAAAGAAGATTGAATTCAAATAAGAGGACTTTAAATAAAAGAAAAGAAGATTGGATTTATTACGCAAATGCATATCAAATAAGAGGATTCTTTTAATTATACTTGTTTCAAATAAGAGGACTTTAAATAAAAGATTGAATTTATTACGCAAATGCATATCAAATAAGAGGATTCAAATAAGAGGACTTTAAATAAAAGATTGAATTTATTACGCAAATGCATATCAAATAAGAGGGTTCTTTTAATTATACTTGTATGTGATTTTATCAAGACTGACTATCTAATTCAACTGTAGTATTTAATCATCCAATGAATTCAACTGTAGTATTCAATCATCCAATGAATATCGTGTACAATGCGGAACACAAAGATATTCATAATCATCCAATGAATATCATGTAAAATGCGGAACACAAAGATATTCATAAAATTGGAAGAAAACAAAATCGAAGATAAAGGGTTTCTACTTCGACATCAACATTTGGATGACATATCTAAAAATGTATATTGGCTGGAAGGATTAGATGTATCTCGGTGGTATTGGCCGTCATTGTGGCATCTGCATAGCGCACATAGGATAAGTTGTGGGTGTGTGTTGCATAGTCGCAGTGTGTAGGTCCATGTTCAGGGTTGGTGCTTTATCTATTTGGTATAGGGGTCTATTTTGTTATTCTGAGGTGTTGCTGTTGAGCTCTCTGTATTGATGTTTATGTTGTAACGGGAAGGCATCACTTATGCCTGTATTGATAAAAGTTAGCTTTTAAAAAAAAATTATTTAAGTTAAAGTTGTTGCATAATTTGACAAAATTGGAAGAGAAAAGGTAAAACAGATGTTCCGTAGAGAATTATAATAATATCTTAAATAATATTATATTTATTTGAAATTTAATGGTATCCTAGTTAAACATGACATTTATTTTCAGATAAATTTACATAATTTTGTTGCGTGTCTCTCTTTCATATATATATAATTTTGTTGCGGGTTTCTCTTTCATTCAGTATTTATTAGACAATGATTTATTTGGAGATCATGTATCCTATTTTGTAATTGAGTAATATTTGTTCTATTTTTGAATTTCGGCCTTCCTTGTATAAAAAATAATAATGGTATTCTTAATTCATTTGAGACTATATTAATGGCAATGGACAAATTACGAGTTTGATGGCCCAACGAAGCGCAAGATAACATGGTTAACGATATATATGAATGCAAAGAGAAAATAAGAGGATTTAGCAAGACTCCTATAGGTGCATGTCAAAATGGATTATCTGGCCCTAAATGAGCGGGTCTATGTGGGTCTCGGGCTTTTCAGGGTCAGATCCAAAAATTTATATTTGAATGGCTCAATTTTTACTATCTATGTTCAGTCTGTCTGGGTTGCGGGCTACTCAATCCTAAATGGGCCCAGACCCTAAACGGGCCAATATTTTTTAAAATTAAAATTTTCTCGTTATTTTTGTAATTAATCATACAATTGCATGCAATATATATATATATATATATATATATATATATATATATATATATATATATATATATTAAAATCCAAAATTAAGATTTCTAAATAATTCATATAAGTTAACAATTAAAATGTAAAACAACACATTAACTTAATTCAAACTTATATTTGAATGGCTCAATTTTTACTATCTATGTTCAGTCTGTCTGGGTTGCGGGCTACTCAACCCTAAATGGGCCCAGACCCTAAACGGGCCAATTTTTTTTAAAATTAAAATTTTCTCGTTATTTTTGTAATTAATCATACAATTGCATGCAATAATATTTATATATATATATATATATTAAAATCCAAAATTAAGATTTCTAAATAATTCATATAAGTTAACAATTAAAGTTATTCAATGTAGTACAAAAAAATAAATAATTTGTTCCAACAAATTTTAAGTTATAAATATTCATGACAATTATAATGTTATAACAATTATAATAATAAATTGTTATAAAATTTTATAACAATTATAATTTGGAAAGGATAAATTCTAATTATATTTAAAAAAAATTATTTTTTCGGACCGGTGAGCTACCCATGACCCATACGGGCTGACCCATAATTTTTAGAGTTTTGTAGGGTTGGACTAAAAAATCCCGGAAGTAAATGAGCTCAAAATATAAAGCCCAGACCCTAATTTTTTTCGGATCCGGTGAATCAGCTCATCAATTTCGGCCCATTTTAACAACTCTACTTGTAAGCATGAATGCATCATCCAAGTGAAGAATGTTTCATTGACACTCTCCAATCTTCTCTTGCTTGAAGTATCTTGAAAGTTGAAGGAAATTTCATCACAAGAATTTGGAATGCTCGAAAAATCATTTAATGTGAATTGTTTAGAAGCTTTAATTTTATCTAAGCCAACATTAAAGTAATAGAGTCTTAAAATCTAAGAAAAACTAGAAAGAATAATGATGTAGGTAGTTTGAGTTTTAAGTAATATGAACACTAAGATATAATGGTATCTATTATTGAAATTATTGGAACACAAGATAATGTGAAATTTCGGATTTTAGGCGGATTTATGACCTTCAAGTCATTGACAGAAAAATTAAAAGAATTGTTGGCCATCGAATCCTGGTCTAGACGGTAAAAATTGAAAATTGTTGGTCAATAAATCCTAATCTGGACGACAGTTCTGTCGATCTTGCTATTTTTAATAGTCCTGTCTTTTCTTCCGATTCTTACTAAAAAAATAGAAAAAACAAAAAACTATAACTACAAGAATTTATAAATTTTTGAAATTTTTTTTAAAAAAAATAGACAAATTGGAAATTTCAAAAATTTAACAAATCTATTATAATCTTTTTGTATAAAATCGAAGTGTCATGTATAAACTAAAGGTGATATGTTAAAATCTCCTTAAACATTAATTTAATTTTGGTGTCGTTACTCAGACTGAGCAACAAAAAGTTCAATTATGTTGGGTGAATATGAATAAGTTCACAATAAGTAATTTAGAGGCTATTACTTGCAACACATACAATTCTGTTACATCCATTCCGTTTAGATTTTGATCACATAATTTCACTATAAGAAAGTAGTGGTTTAATCATATGACTATATGGGAGAACTTCCTACAATCCAACAAAAGGAAATTACATGGAAATATTTTGAAGAACATATATATACTCATGGCTTTGAAAAACTTCTCATAATACAAAATAGGGAAACTAAGTTGTTTGGGCCTCATAGGGGATATATGATAGTCCTGCAATGCATTGAACAAATGACTATGTTGCTTAGGAATATGATCAAATTATGCTCAAATGGATGGACTTACTTCCTAAGCATGGCTCTTGGGGATTTTTTATTGTTGAATCTTTTGTTGTTGTTTATGTCACAATTCTTGCATGGGACTATTTATTCAAGATAAATTCATCTTCTCTTCCTTTTGAGAAACACTCCTCACCAAGATATTCTTTGATTTTTCTAAATCAATTTGCTTTTGTAGTTGTTTTCATAGAGAGATATCAAAGAAAATGCTGGAGATAATCAAATGAAAAAATTTGCCTCTTAAACATGACATTTGTGATTGTTCATCTTGAAGACAAAGATGTTTGAAGAGGTACAAGAATTAAGTATTAGTAAATTAATTATTTTAATTTTAGATTGTTTTTTTTCCTACTTCAATGCAATGATTTGATTAGTATCTTAGTAAAATTAGGTATATTTTTCTTATTTCTATCCGATGATTGATAGCGTTTATTACCAACTTTTCTATATATAACCATTTAAGTAAATGAATAAATATATTGAATTCATATCAAATATTTCTTCTTTTTAAAATTATATTTAAATATTATACTATTGTATCAAATTTTGTTTCGGATTGACCAGAACGTCTTTCGACCGATCACCCAAAGGAAATTAGAATTTGCTCAAATAGCTTGTAGTTCATGGAAAATACTCTATGGAAGAATACATGTGATCTCTGGCCAAAATACTTATAAGGGCTCTCCAAATTTCACGCCTTATAGATACTGATTTGTTATAATCATTCTACTATACTACACATTTTCAATTTCAAATTTCATTCATTTTTCATATTCATACTGACTTCGATATTAGAATGTTAATCTTGTAAGTCAATATTTCCTCCCTCGTAGCTGAAGCTCAAGTCCACCCTGATTTACTGTGATCATTGATTCTCCGATCAATTTTGATTTCACAACTAAATAGATTTTATTATAAATCATTCTAGAAACTTGGATTTTATTAAGTACCGTTGAGAATCAAGTGTGAGGAAGAAGTCCCACATTGGTTAGAAAAGGAAATAATGACACTATATAAGTGAAAGAACCCACAAACTTATCACTTTAAGGTTTTATGTGGATATGTGGTGTTCTCTCACAAGAAGTGTGTCCCATGTAAATGCTTCCTCCTTGGAATTTCCCCTAACAGTGGTATCATGAGCCTATGGTTTCGAGATATGGACCGACTAACTTGTATCGAAACACTTCCCGCGGATAGTGGGTAGAAGGTGTTTTGTTGGAGAGTGCCAACAGTGATACAAGTGTATGTGAAAGAGAGAGCTTTCACACGAGGGGGAGCATTGTGACTCACACTTGAGGGGGAGTGTTGAGAATCAAGTGTGAGGAAGAAGTCTCACATTGGTTAGAAAAGGAAAAAATGACACTATATAAGTGAAAGAACCCACAAACCTATCACCTTAAGATTTTATGTGGATATGTGGTGTTCTCTCACAAGAAGTGTGCCCCATGTAAATGCTTCCTCCTCAGAATTTCCCCTAACAAATACGTCCCCAAAATCCATTTTCCTATTCAGAAGAATACACATATTTGGTGCCATGAATTAATTGGTCAGTTTGGAGATTTTGGGTAGGGGTGGCAAACACTCATGCCTGTTTCGTCTAGGCACATCTTGCTTTATTTGAGGGTGAGAGAGTCTAAAACCTTGACTCATCCTATAAAAAAGTAAGGCTAAAATAGGCCTGCAGGCATTGAAACTTTTAGTCCTAATAATTGTAACATTGTCTGAAAAAATGCCTTGCAAAAGTCCACAAAAAATAAAGCAAGGAGGGGCAAACACATCAAAAAGTGCAGGCTTAATATTTTGCCCCACCTCACAAAAAATTGCGCGCAAAACGAATATGGGTCATATTCGTTCTACCACCCTTAATTTTGAAGAAATTAACATGTCACCCCACGCTTATACATGACACCCCTATTACGTTTGCTTTTACCATTATACCCTTGTAAATAATCACCAAATTTTAAAAAACATGAGTTTTACCAAAAATTTAAGGGGTGTAATAGAAATTTCAAAAAAAAAAGTCGGGGAAAAATTTCAGGAAAACATGAATTTTATCGGAAATTTTAGAGGTGTACCAAAAATTTCAAGAAAATTCTGATTTTTGTAAAATCTGGTACTTCACTTTTTCGGGAAAAAAACAAAAAATATTACATTATTAAAAACGTCGAAATTTCTAGTACAATATGTAACACCCTCTAAACCCCACATAAAATATGGCATAATCAGAGTAAATTAGCATTTATATCCAAGAGGACGTCACATGTATTTCAAAACAACACAAATAATACACCTGTCATGTTTATATCATACGTAAAAATCACATTTCATATAATGACACACATACATCTCATAACGGATTAAATCTTTTTCATAAAAACATTAATGATTGAAGTCCCATACCTACAATATGGTCATAAAATATTAGGCACTAAAGGCCAATCATCACCAAATCTCGAATACATCAGAAGTATGTAGAAAGCAACCAAACATCTCTCTAATACATGAATGTAGCAAAATAAAACATAAATCCAAATGTTCCCTATGTTACATGACCATAGCATAACAACTACCTAAATAAACAGATAAATAAGAGACTAATCTCCTCTAACTACTCCTTGCAAGAAGCATCACTATCTCCGGTGTTTGAGCGATATCTTAAGAAACATCATTTCAACAGAAAGGTGAGAATTCATATCATTATGTAAATATATAATAATAAGTAATGTATCACATACAAGCAACAATTGAATTCCTTACACTTCACATAATTACATATACACCATTTTTAATACAATCCACAGGTATACATACACAACATTACTCAACGATTCATGATTCAATTAACAATCAATCATAATCATCATAAATGTAACATTAACACCATCACCGCATTTACATCTCAATTCAATAATTCACGCCGACATATGTAACTTGAATGCAACTCGATGAATTATGCATGTGGTAGCAATGTTATCCTTACCGGTTCTGTCGGGTCCATCTCTCAGACAGATAATCACCAAAAAAAGCCCATGTCTCAAGCTTTTAAACTCATCTCTCAAGCTTGGGACAAGCCATTAATCTCTACGAAATTAGCAGACATTGCCTTTTGGCATAAATGATGTATGTGGAATATCAACAATTATATGCAATTAAGACCATCTCTCAATCTTAATCATACAAGCATATAACACATAATTCATTTCATTTTGAATTATATCACCATTGCACAAATATACATATTTCATGTCATCAATCATACACCATGCATTCTTATAACATCCATCATTTTGACAATCATAATAACACATAGTCAACAATGCCAATACATGTTATTCACATCTAACACAAATTCACGACATACATATACATAAATTCAAGTATTATGTTAATAGAATTCTCATAGCATTAATAAACTCAACACACCACAATAATATATAGCAAGCAATGTCCAACAATGTTATTCTCATCCAATATCAATTCACAGACCAAACAACACAATTATAAGTCATTTACATAATCACACTATTATTAAATCACTAATTTCATACAAGACCATTTATATTGAAAAGAATATCGCGCTAGCTTTCAAACGCTTATGAGTTTTTTAAGATTTTACAAATTAGAAACCCCGACATCATACACTTACACCACAAAACCCTATTATACACCAATTAAATTTATTTCCAGAACATGAAACCGTTTTTACAACAAAGTACACTGTATTAGCTTTCCACAGGTTCAAACGGTGCGTCAAACGAATATCCGAAGATCAAATTATGAATTTTCAAAGTTTTGGAAAAAAACCGCATTACAAGCCGTGCTGAGTGTAATGCCCAATATTTAATTAATTATTTAATTAAATATTTTAGAATTATTTTCAATTTAATTGTCGAAGTTGTGAAATGTTGGTTTAAGTTGTCAAGTTGTTAGTTGGTTAATTTAGTTGATTAAGTTATAGATATAGTATTAGAAATAATACTAGATTATATTATTTGGGCTTTTAATGATTAGAAGTAGTAATAGTGGGGGTGTATAAATTAGACCAAATACATTTAATAAGAATAATAATAGTATTGTTATATTATAATTAGGAATAAAATATAAAAGTTGAAAGTAGCAGTACAAAGGGAAAAAATTAGGTTAGTGAGAAGTCTGGACGTGGAGGAAAAATTAGCAAATAAAGGAAAAGGGTTTGGAGAAGGAAAAATACGTGGAGAAAGTTGCAGAGGAGAAAAAGAGGCGAGACTAGGTTCCAACCGTAAATCGCAGAGCAACTTTGAATCCAAGGTAAGGGTGAGGTTCTGACTCTATAATGAGATTTATGATAAATGGTATGTAGGGATTTGCATTGTGCAATTTTATTGTGCGTGTGTGTATAATTTTACCTGGTATGCGTATTGTCTGTTGTTGTTTTATGTCATGGTTGAATCAAGTTGGAAGTGTTTCTGCAATTGAAATTTAAAATCGATATATGCTGTAAGAAAATTGATCTATGTGCACGATCGATTTATATTAAGAATCAGGCTAGATCTGTTGATAACTCGTCGCTGGGAAATAGAATGAAATTTCTGGTTATAATGAAGATTTGAGGAAGAAGAAGCTGAGTCGGAGGGCCACCGATATTTTCAAGACGAGCACCATAGGATGTGGAAACAGTGGCGGGGCCACATTGAGTGTCGGGAGGTCGCCTGGATGAGGTCAGATGGGCGCCTCACAGCTTGCTTTACCTCTTTTTCCTGATACTTTATGAAATAAGTGGCGGGGAGCCACATGAATCCCATGTGGGCGCCTTGGGGGGTGCCATGTGGCCGCCTGAGGGTGCTAGGTGGGGGTCTCACATATCTGTTACTTTTGTTTTGTTACTAATTCTACCTACCTTAGTTTATATTATACTTTTATGAGTTTTAACTATACTTATGAAAAACTACCGGTTAATAATAATAAGTAGTGCTAGTGGACTTGGATTTTAACATAATAATTTAACAAGAAGTATTTAACAACAAATATTGTAGTAATTGTTCAATACGTAGTGCAGAAACTTAGCAGTGGGATACAATAGTGAATCACCACAGAAGCTGCAGAAAATTAGGAGTAGTGTTAGTAGATAGTTATGTGGAATTGTTGTGATTAAGTGATTGCTGATAAATTGTGTTGTTGTTGTTTTATTGTTCTACACTATATATATATATATATATATATATATATATATATATATATATATATATATATATATATATATATATATATATATATATATATATATATATGTGTGTGTGTATTCTTTTGTGGTTGTTATTGATTGTGTTGTCTCTATTTACCGACAAAATAAGTTGTAGGTCTATGGCCAAAGTTGAAATCTTGATAAGTTACTGTTGATTTTTTGTTATCGTTGTGGTTATGGTTCATACATTTGTTGCATCCATAACATATTTAAGTAGGGAGCTTATGCTCTGTAAGTTGGCCTGAACTTGCAAAATATTAAGTTGAAGGCTTATGTCTTGTTGACGCCTCTATTAATTGGCAATTACTAAGTTGGGAGTTCTGCTCCGGTTCTAAGTTGGAAGTTTTGCTCCGTTTCTAAATACAGAGTTCTGCTCTATTGGTACCACATGCATGTGCATTGTAACGAGTCGCATTATGTGTTTCATATTTGAGTTGTTGTGATGATGAATTTGTTGTTATATTATGTTGATGATTGTGTTGTAATAAATATTGTTATTAAAGTTTCGAAATGGTGATTTTGTATAATATGATCCTAATATAATATTTATCATACATTCGATTATATTGTTCGATATCTCACCCCTTCTGTTGTAATGTTGCCTCTACGTGGATAATGTGCAGGTAATCTAGAGTGAAGGTTGCCTACCTTTATTAGTTCGAGACGGTGTCGTTGCTCTGATACGTAACATTCGGGGAATGAACGCTTTGTGATTTTGTTGTTGTTATTATTTCCTTTGATGAATGTTTAAGTTAATTTTACAAAACTACTTTGTTGGTTTTGTTTAAATAAAGATGTTATGTCAATTTGACTTGAATACTAAGATTTCGCTGCGTAGTTATGAAAGTTGTTTTATTTTCAAAAATTAAAAATATGTTACTATTGGTTCATCCGATGTTCCAGTGTTATGTATTTGTTTATATGCGAGTTACGCAGTTGATTTTTAGTAGTATGTGTAATATTCCATTGTTTCGTTAAACTTTTGAAACTCTGATTTTACTATTATTCGTCAGATAAAAATGGGGTGTTACACTAAGTAGCCTCCATCGCGCTAACCGGCCTTTGCTGAACACAAAAGAATCTGTTTCGGACAACATTTTGTCCTCCACGAATTAGGGTCACAAAACCAACTCTAAACAACCATATTTTATGAATTAAATACATATTAACCTATATCTAACATGTATAATTAATTAGAAACATTAAAACATGATTTCTAGCACCAAATTCATAAATCTCAAATCTAACCCTAACATGTTAAAAATAAGAAATTGAAGAACAAATCTCTAATTTCATGTTACTACTCATTACATACCACTACACATACTCATAATTAAAGAATGTCCACCCTTATTTTAAATATAGACACTTTCTATGCTCTTCCTTCTTATCTCCTTTTTTTTTCCACTTTTTTCGCTTATCTTGTTCTTACAATTTCTAATTCTATCTTTCTCTTTTATTTCACATAACTCTTACTAACTCTAATTTCACTAATGAGCTTAACTCATTCTCATACTAATTCATCACCAATGCTCAAATACACATTTTACTAGTGTAATACTCAATAACATATATTACACATATATTCTAATTAAATCAATTATTCACATAAGTACCCAATTTAATTTATTGATGTATCATATAATAATTCATAAAATAAATAATATATAAATGAAAAATCGGGATGTTAGACACTAAATTTCAGTATATTTTAAAATTTTCAAAAATAAATTCAATAAAAAAAACTAAACTTTTTGCAAAACTACCAAATTTTTTGAAAAAAAAAAAAACCAAAAATTTGGATATCCTCTCAATCTATTTAGAGACATTTTTAAAATAAAACAAATTGGAAGATGGGCATGTATAATTATAGGGTGGCATGCTAATTTCTCTTAATTTTGGGTTACAAAGCTCCCATTAAAGGAAACGTATCTACACGATCTCAACATATGGTTCTTTCAATTTCCATATTTCATGAGATGCAGTGCTACGGCAACCATCATCATTGAGTGAAAGTGCAATCATAGTTGGCAATAAATAAGTAGTAAGGGGAAATTATTTTATTAATTTTCTCAATCTACAAATTATACAGTGCTCATAATACTTTTTTTTACATGAAAGAAGTAAGAATTGTCATAAAAATGATATGCTAGTACATATTGTTGTCTTAAGCCTTGTCAACATCAAATTCAGAGATTTTTGTATACAGAAAGTTTTATTTTCCTCTGGTCTCAGCAAGCAAAATGATCAGAAATCCAATTGTGGTATTTGCATGTTTAACAATGCAACCATGAAAGAAGACTTCGTAACCCAGGGTCAATGTCAGTTGAATGAATTTCAACCATTTCCTTGCTTAACGACTCCGGTACTTGGTGTTGTCATGAAGGATTCACCACAACCACATTGGCCTTTGGAGTTTGGATTGATGAAAACGAATTCAGATCTGCCAGGAAATAATATTGTAAACAAACGGAGCGTAAAAAAATAAAATTAGAAGCAACTAGGAGGATGATGCACATCACATGTAACCACGTACTAGTATTCATGCCACATATTTATCTAACATATTCCCTCTTTTACAAGGGAGAAGAGTCATTAAGTTTTTTGAAGCCATGTGTTGCTTAGCTACGGTTCTCGCATGACAAAACAAGTAAGGATCCTATTTAGTCACAATATAACCATGAAAAATTTGAGGCTCTGAATTATAACCCCATCTTACACACTCTTAAAGACGGTCCTAGAGGTCTAAGCCTTTTTGTACAAGGGGTATATGCTAAAATGGAGAGAAGAGCGGCCTCGAACCTCAGAGGGATTCAATCTTTCAAGATCAGATCAAGCCACTAATGCGAATTAGTGCCTTCACACTATGTTTTCTTGGGCATCGAAATATCATTTAGTGAAGTACTAACCCTCACAAAATTGGGATTGCAAAAAATAACTGGCTACTCCTAAGACCAAGCATAGCATATCATACAGGTTGCTAATTCATGCCACAAATCTTGAGTTTTTCATAAATAGCTTCCCTCTTAGTAAACATTGCATTATCAAGCAAACCAATAACGCCCAAAACACACCGTATCAAAATAAAAGCATAGAGGTTTCCCATTGCACAACAGATCTAGCTCATAAACACAATAATAATAAGTTATAAAAAAGATAAGCACTAGTTATTCACAATTTGAAAATGGAAGCCAAGGCGAGGTGACAAAATCAACTATGGCAAAGCAAGGGCGGAAGAGTTTTCCAGGAGAGGTTTGCTGTCATATGATTTGCAACCATTTGGACTATTTGGAAAAGAAGGAATGAGAAGGTATTCAGAAGTCCGGAAGAGCACATCAGAACCGATATTTTCGACATTCAGACTATGTCACGGAGATGGCTAAAATCGAAGATAAAGGGATTCTGCTACGATTTTAATCTTTGGCGGTCAAATCCAAAAGTGTGCGTTGGTTGGAGGGTGTAGTGGCTGTTCCGTTGCCTTCGAATAGCGTCATGTCTTCTTGTGCCTTATAAGGGGCTCGGTGGAGTCGATTGAAGCTTTTTCGAATCTCGTCGAGAAACCTGTTTTTTGCTTCAGTCGCGTGAGGGTGCTTTTCGCTGTGAGTAAGTCGAAACATGATTAGATCTGTGTTGTGAGCACAGAGCTTTGGGACTGATGTATAGGGGTTTTGGTTTGTAGATTTCTGGTTTGGAAATGGGGTTCTGATATGTAAATTTATGCTGTGGAATATCACAACTTATGAACTGTGGGTCTGCTGTATGAAGGGTTGGCATCTCTTATGCCGTTTTCAATAATATTTGGCTTTTCAAAATAAAAACTATGGCAGAATAGCGGAACATGAAAAATCATAAATTTGCAACAAATTTCTAAGTTCATATCAAAATCAAAATACGAATACTTTTCAATTTTAAATAAAACCAATAAAAGCTAACCAAACAACAGACTGAACAATTTTACAAAACACGAATCATGAAGGCAGGAGTATAAAATGTGATTGGATGAGCTTCAAATCATGAGTTTATAATCAAAATTACAAGAGGGATAAAGAAGAAGTAAATAAAAAAAATTGACCTGAGTTTATCATCAACGAAATCCATCTTGGTTCCAATAACATGCATAAGAGCCTTGGGATCAATCAATATCTTAACACCCTTATCCTCAACCAACTCATCAAATTTCCCCTTTTCATCTGTCAAAAAGCACCACCAAATCTAAATCAACAAATTTCAAATTCAAACTACACATCATTTCATCATTTCAAATGTGAAGCACGGACAAACACGAACACGACACCAACACCAACATAGCAACATTAGTAATCATTTTAAAAAATGAATAAATTAAACTTAATCACAGTTTGTTGTCTGTGTGTGACTCAGACCCAAACATAGACACACATTATTAGAGAGGTGTCAGGTGCTATCGACATAACAAAATAAACAAATTCAAAATCACTTATTCATGTTCCTTCAGATTATTATAACTAAAACAAGTTTAAACACAAGATATATAGTTACCTAATCAAACCAATACATCAAATTCTTCCTTAATTTTGTTCTAACAACCAAAAACACAGAATTAACCGTTCACATACAAATCATTATAAGAAACTATAAACAATTATGAACACAATTTTGAAAGGGGTGCAGATAACATACCTACCTGCATAATTTAGGGTGTAAGATAAGCCGTTGCAACCACGAGCTTTGACGCCGAGCTTTAAGAATGGTCTCTGACGCTGCTGCAACAAAACGCGTATTCTAGAGGCAGCGCTCTCGGTTAACGAAACGGCCTGCCGCCGCGCCGCCGTACCGATCTTCTCCGCCGCCATTGCCATTGCCTTGGAAGCCATTACTTGTTAATTACGAAATTGCCCAAGACTGAATCTTGGGAATTTATATGTTTGGGATAATTTAGTCAATTAAAAAATAAGGGTATCGTCGTCATTCTGTTATGTTTATAAGGTGCGTGGCCTCCACGAATTCGGAACAAAATGCAATAGCCAATTAAAACACGTTCTTTGTATTTTGGTGGATTTTGGAGGAAAACATTTAGAAGAACTGTATTTATATTTGATATTCGTTTGATAATTTTTAAAATCTTCAATTTTAGAATCCTTCAAAAACAAACTTAAAACAACTCTAAAAGTAGAATAGAAGAGTTAACAAATGTTATAAAAAATATTATAAAAATAATTTATTAATAGAAATTTGTTTTAAAAATATAAATTAAATATTTGTTAAAATAACGATAATATTATTATTTTTTAAAATATTTTCTTTTAAAGATAAATTAATAATAATCATTTGATTCTTTCGGTCATGATTCTTGATTGCGAATTTAGTCAAGTTCAAACAGCTATGTAGTCTGTCAATTTGAACAAAATGAGACTGGTACTTGTAAATACTATGACACGCAAGTCATAGACTATCAAATGTGAGAGATATTAAAGTTAGAAATTTATGTGTACTTTGATTTGACGTTGGTCTTTTATATAAATATGAGTTTTGCTAGGATTTTGAGAAGATAAAATTGGGTGAGTACGAGTATCTATAGAGGGTGAATAGACCTCCTCAAAAAATTTACCGATTTGAAAAATAATTTAGTTTGAAAACTTATTAGAATTAAAAAAGGTTTGTGTTGCAGAAGCAAAGTGTGAATAAAATCAATTAAGTTTATTGAATTGTATGCACACATGAAACCTAAACTGATACATAATATGATAATATATTGAATCAAATAGCTAACCAAAATCGATCAATAAGTGTATTGAACTAATATCATATTTATACAAGATGAGTAAATACACAAAGTCAATACAATAGGGAATTCTACTATCATAGTTTTCAACATTTAATCAACAACAAGATAATTCATAGTGGCAATTCCAATAAAACCTACACTTAATCGATAATTTTCTACCAAGACAAAAACTTAACAACATATGATCCTTGTGAGTGTCCTTTCCTATTAGAGATATTTTGCATGATGTAAAAACCAGAACATTTTAGCATTTAAGTATATTGGATGATATCATTTTGGTCTAAATGTGCATCTTAGTATTAGGAAACTGAGAAATGGTTTGGAAAAAAGTTTCACGCATTAAAACAGGTTTTTTTGGTGAAAAAAAGATCTACGTGTCGACACATACATGTTGTGAGTCGACATATGTAATACATTTTTGAAGGTTGTAGCCTTGGTAACTCACGTATCAAAACATACAATATTTCAGGTTGACACATAGAAGAAAAAATTTTCTATGAGTCGACACATAGGAGTTTCGTGTCGGCACATATAACTCATTTATAAAATTTGTAGCCTATGTAATACATGTGTCGACACACTGACCTATAAAGGTCCTCACATCCTTCGAATATGTCAAGACATGACCTATACAGGTCGAAACATGCATTAAAAATACATAAAATTGGCTTTTTTTTAAAACCTTTTGCATTCCTTTTATACCTCATACACGCATCATGAAAATGTGGAATGAAACCATAAACATGCAAATATTTCTCTTCATATTCAACCTCTCATAGTCTATGCATACATACAAACAAATTACAAATAATCATTTTTTGAGCCATTTAAATTCAGAGTTGATAACGTCCAATTTAGATTGTTGAATTATAAATTGGGTTGACAATATTTAGGGGTGTTCATCCTCAAAAACTGTGAGGGTTTTCCACCAAGAACAAAGTGTTGATTTGGGTTTTTTTTTACAGGATTTCACAATTCAAATTCGATCGAGTGAAAGCTTTGAAGAACGGAGGTTCTTGCAAATGACTGACGTAAGACGGTGAATCAATTGGAAATCTAGGGTGAAAATAATTCACAATTTGGATTTGGCCGAGTGAAAGCTTTGAAGAATGATGATTTCTTGCAAAAAGTAGCACGAGACGATGAATCAAATTGGTATTGTTGGGTGACGTGATCAAGATTAGATCAAGGGAAGAGAAAGTGTTAGGATAAACATCAAACATATGATTTGTATGGTTCGATTGCTACATTTCTCTTGTAAATTACTTTTTGCAAAGTAAGATTGATTATCTCAATTTCTAACAAAATTGGGGCAGAAGTAGCCATAGCGATGAACATTTGTGACCTGCCTAAACAAATCATCATGTCCTTTCTATCTATCTATCTCTCTACTTCTATATTTTATGTTTAATATCAAATTGTTAAATTCATTGGTTGTGCATAAATAAGTATAGAAAAATCCATTTTTATTGAACTTGAAATTGCTTTGTTGATTAGGTTACAAATTTTAGAATTGTAATTGATTTTCATATCAACAAATTAAAAAGCAAAATATGATAAATCAATTGCACACCAAGTGTTTGATCATTTGTGTCTTAGTGGTTTTTGCTTTATAATTCATTGGAAATTAGTTACTATTGTGTATAAATTCAAATGTGTTGTTTGTGAAAATATACTGTCTCAAATGATTCCCATTATGATAGCATACTACATTGGTCTAACGCATATTCGAGATTTTCGATAACGATTCGGATTTGACGATAGTTTATCCGAGTGGTTTCCGCATGCCAAAGTTTTTAAAACTATTTTTTCAAAAAGTTTTTAACTTGAGATCTATTCACCTCTCTCTAGATAAGTTTCCATCATCTAACAAGTGGTATCATAGTTCTGGTTTACTTTGTAATGCCTATTAGAATATGGCTTCCAAACCTAAAGGGGCGTATAATAGAGCGCTCATCTTCACCGGTGAAAAATATGATCATTGGAAAGTTGTATGTGTATTCATATCAACTCATATGATAAGTAAGTGTGGAATGCCATTATCAATGATCCAAATGAAATTACAGTAACCGGTGATAATGGTGTTATCACAGCTAAATCGAAAGCACATTGGGATGATAATAATGAGAAGTTATTGGCTAGTGATTAGAAAGCACAAAATATTATCATATATGATCTTGGTGTTGATGAATATTATCGTGTTTCCCATTATAAGACTGCAAAAGCTATATTAGACGCATTACAAATTGCCCATGAGAGAACTAATGAAGTCAAAAAAGCTAAAGTCAATACATTGAATCAAGAGTTTGAGCTATTTCCTCTGATGCATGGAGAAACCTTTGTTGACATGCAAAAGAGGTTCACTCATCTTATAAACTGAGCGGTCACCATTTCTACTTAATTTTCGTCATGCATTCGGTATAAGTTGGTCAATTTGGTAACAATTTAGTTTTAGTTTGAGTGTTTGTGTTTAAGTTTCCATGCTTATTTGATTTATTTGCACTTTGATGTCTTTGAATTATTTAGATGTTTTTGTTGGTTGGTAGCATGCATATTTCAGGTTTAGTGAATGATCCAAGGCATCGTGCGGAGAGGAATGAAGAGTACAAGGTCCAAAGAAAGAAAAAGTTTAGAGAATAGTACCATGTTGTCCCCATACTAAAACCAGAGGGCTAACATGGACGCCCGTGTGGCTTGGCACGACCCGTGTCAGGAGGCCTGGAGCAAAAAGAAGATCTTCAAAATCAGGTACCAACACGACCAATGTTTCTTAACACGGCCCGTGTTGGTAGCGCGGAAGATGTTTTATATTTTAGGGTTTTTAAGTGAATCTGGACTTTGGAGGGCACTTTGGACATTCTGCTTGGTTGAGATTTGTACTGAGACTATTTAATTTAGTTTTTAGGATGGAGAAAGGACTTTTGACTTTTTGATATCGAGAGATTACACGAGAAGAAAAGCTGGAGCATTCAAGGAGAATTGGAGACGAAGACTCTTTCATACACGGAAGCAATTGAATAATCAACCAATCCAAATCTATTGTAATGTCTATTTTTATTCATATTGTAGTTTGTATGAACATTATGAGAGGCTAAATCCCCCAATACTAAGGGGTGTCCCTAGTTTGCTATGTTAAGAATATTGATCAATTTATTTTAATCAACAGTGGAGTTCTTTATGCATCAATTTTGTGATTTAGAGTAATTCATAGTTTTGTCCTATGGGAACATAGGATTTCACTATTTTAACACATTAGAGCCGGACGGTCGTGTTACGATTTTCTAAACAACAATATTGTTAAGGATTTTACCTAGGACTAGGCTAATCCTACAATAATCAGTATAATTCTTGATTACCTTAAGCACAACATCTAAAGCAGGGTAGTAGTCAACTTTCTAAAACAACATCGTTTCAAAGTTTGGGGTGACGAGAGCATTAATCAGTGGCGAAGGAACGCACTTCTTGAACAAGTTAATGGAAAACTTGTTAAAGAAGTACAATGTGAAACACAAGATTGCTACCCCCATATCATCCTCAGACAATTGGGCAGGTTGAAGCGTATAACAGACAAATAAAGCAAATTCTTAAAAAGATAGTCAACGCATCCAGAAAGGATTGGTCGGTGAAGCTAGATGATGCGTTATGGGCATACAAGACAGCGTTCAAAACACCAATAGGTATGTCTCCTTATTAATTAATTTATGGTAAGGCATGTCATCTACCGCTCAAACTCGAGCACAAAGCTTTTTGGGCTATGAAATTCCTGAACTGTAATCTTGGTAAAGATGGTGATTCCCGAATTCTTCAGCTCAATGAGTTAGAGGAATTTAGGAATCAGGCTTACGAGAATGCCAAGGTTTACAAAGAACAAACACAAAGATGGCATGATCAGCGGATACAGAAGAAGGAATTTTGGGATGGCCAGTTAGTTCTTCTTTTTAATTTCAGGTTGAAGCTCTTCCCCGGAAAGCTGAAGTCCAGATGGTCAGGACCGTTTGTGGTGCATAAAGTGTTTCCTCTTCGAGCAATCAAAGTTAAAATTCGACCCAGTGGGATATATTTAAAGTTAACGAGCAGAGGTTGAATCCCTACTATGTAGGGGAAGTTTCAGGAGTCGTGAATCATATTCGTATTGTTTGATAAGATGAAGAACCATCGAGCCATCTACGTTAAACGAAGCACTTCGTGGGAGGCAACCCACGTATTTTACTAATGCTCTGTTTCTTCTTTTTTTTCTTTGTAGGTGTGTGTGTGTGTTTGTTTGTGTTTTATTCAGGTGAGAGCAGTAGGGTTGATCCAAGAGAAGATCACAGAGGAAAAGGCCAAGAATAAAAGCAATTTTCAAAAAATCCAAAAGCTGACACGACCCGTGCTACACAACACGGCCCGTGTAGATGCCAATTTTTTCTCCATACATTTTTCAGGGGCGTAACACGGCCAACCGTGTAGGCTGGCACCGACTGTTTTGCACGCCCTGTAGTTTCCAATATAAAAACCAGAAACGCAACACGATCGACCGTGCAGGCTGACACGGCCCGTGTTGAGTATCGTGATAGGGAAATTTTTTTAAAATAACTTGAAGGGACCACGAATTTGGGTGGGACCCACTCTAATTTAACTTACTTTTCCATCTTACCCCACCCATAATTGTGATTATCTCTGTCTCTCTTCAACCTTTGTCCTTGTTTCTCTCCAAAACCCTACAAACCTCCATAGCCACTCTACCTTCAAGATCTTTTTTCTCCATCATCCACCATCCAATTTCAAAAGTTCCTTCACAAAAGTTGGGTCATTATCCGTCCTCTACACGGTCACAGTAACTGTTTTTCCTAACTCTATTATTTTTATTTGTCCATATTTTTAGGGGACCATCAAGTGCATATTGTTCCCAACAACTCCGAGGAAATGGGCAATGTCTTGGTACAAAAGTCCCCCCAACGAGTCCATCACCTTTTGAAAGAAGTTAGGGAAGATGTTCTCAAGGCACTTCACTACCTCTCGCTGTCACCCAAAGACAGAGGCCTCGCTAGAAGCGATCAGACAAGGAGAAGACAAAACTCTCCGAACATATATCGAGAGGTTCAACAAAGAGGCTGTCCAGGTCTCCACGATCGACGAGATGAAGAAGTACTTGCTCTAACGGGGATTACGCTCCAGCAGCGATTTTGCCAAAGCAGTTGGAATTGAAACACCAGCAACACTAGATGCCCTCCTCCTCAAGGCCCAGGCATACATCCAATACGAGGAGAAGGAGGAAGCCAATTATGCTCGACATTACAGCATAAATGACCTCACCAACCTCCCCGATGGGCGGGCATACATATGTTCTCCGTGAACACAACTGTCAGGCAAACATATGTTCTCCGCGAACATAACTTCTTGGCAGACATACGTTCCTCGCATCCATAGAGAGGGGCATACTATCTCAAAAACCTACCTAAGGATGAACTTGCTCGATCATAAAACGCCAAAAACTTAAACAATACTATAGTTAAGGCACGAACAGTCGACATGCCTCGGAACATCTTCCGAGCATTAAGAGCTCGACACCAAGCGCACGCCTCGGTACCAGCGATGCGCCACAAACACGACATTAAGGGACCCTCGCTCCACATATATAACGAGCCAAATCCTCGCCTTGACAAGGTGGACTAAAACGAGCCCCATTGTCTAAGTACCTCGCCCGACAGAACACCCAGCTCACGATGAGACGTTCATGCCACCAATCTCAGGTCTTTAATCAAGACTTGAGTTCTGGATCAAGCTCGGTAAACAAAATGGCACCCTTCGACTAGTCATCCCACACTAGTGAAGACATGCATTAAACGAGCAAACCCCCAGAACACTTAGAAAATTAACTTGAAAAATAACTCAAAACTATAAGCAAACAAACAAACAAATCACAAACGAGCATGTCCTCATAAAAATCATAAAACGTCTCTATCCCAGATGACAAATGCCATCAACGCACTTTCCTACTTAATGCACAGGCTGACTTTAAGTCGTCACTTCTATGACTAGAAGCAACGACTTGAGGGGCTACTGTTCTGGACAGCCCGAATGGTTGTCGGGAAAGCCATCTATTTGAGCCTTGTGACGAGTCGAACAAATTGGAAGGCCTTCAATGGGCATCATCTTCTCATTCTGCACTGGGCCAGAACCCTTCTGCTCGACAGATTCCAAGAAGATCAGACCAAATCTCCTTAACGAGAGCTATGGTTGTTATGTCACCATCTGGTCGACATAACGGCTAGTTCTGGGCACCATCGCCCGATTTGACCTAGTAAGCTCGGACAGCTATATTCGCGGATCCGCATATCTCAGCCCAAATATAGAAACCAATAAGAGTCCTCTTAAGATCATTATATAAACCCTCATACCTTTGAGGGCAAGGTATCACTTTCTTACACTCAAAACCCTAATATTTTCTATCCTCTTCTTTGAACATTTGTTTACTTTAGCATCAGAGTGCCTTGCAGGTACACCACCCTCTCCTCAACATCAACTTGCTTGAAGGATTATCAACTGCTCCGGCCGTCTCCGATTCTGATCACTTATTTAGATCAGCAGATATGCATCTACCAATTGAAGAACGTATGATTTGGGTGCTAAAGAAGAACGTGTTGAAAATTTATGTTTGGAACCTACTCCTAATTTGGAAGAGGAGACATCTAATTTGTATTAGTTGATCAGGACACGATCAACAGGTTATCTACTCCAGATGTTAGATTATTTCTGACCAAGGCTTGTGGGAGTATAGAGGTTGAGCTCAATGCCCTTAAAAATAACTTATAAATGTATCTCCTACAGTCCCTTTATGAACACAAGACGAGCGTGTATCTGAAAGATCTTTCTGATCAAAGGAATCATAATTGTGAAATTCAGTTTGTGACCATAGAACATATTATGTTTGAGGCAGAGTACTGTGATCCAACCACAGTGTTTAATGGTCCTGAGTTTTGACTGCCCCAAATATCAGATATGTCGTTATGATATATTGTCTTGGATGGGTATTGTCTTGAAGAATCAAGGGAGACAAATTTCTTTGAAAAGTCTGCATATTTTTGTGTCACGCCTAGATAAGTATGTTCCAGAAACCTTGTGGAGGGAATCTCCTCTATAGGTACAGACAATGGCATCCATCATCTCAAAGTCAAAATGGAAGTCTGATGAAAAGCTTATTGAGATATGGCTCATGTTATCTCCTGGTTATGTTGATTGTTTGATCACTAGATATTGATCACTTGGTGTTAGTTTGGCTTCCCATGTTTCCTCCCCAAAAGTATTGAGAATAAGTATGGATGTTACCCTCAGAACCATACTAAAATGGATGATGTCGTATCAGATGTTGGAACATCATCTCAATGTCTTCAGCCATGAATGCATGTAGTGTTGCTTGGAAGTAAGCTTAAAATATTAAGTAGTAATCAGTCAGCGTTATCTAGTGTGAGTAGATAATTTTAACTGATAGACTGGTAAGTACTTTGACATGAGAATAAGTACTTATTAGTATATAGCTTTAATGACAAATACATATACTCTATCGGGAGCTGAGTAAGTGTTTGATGTATTCATGCAAAATTATGAGTTGAATGTTAATATTGGGTCCATATTAATCTTCATAAGTTTAGGATGTGTGACAACATCATCTGGTGATTATATGAAGAGTTGATTCCTTGTTAAGAGGTGCATACAATTATTGAAAAATATCTTGATGGGAGCTGGATATTTGTGTGATAGTTATGTGGAAATCTGAATTCAGAATCAAGTGTGATGAAGTATGTGATGTAAAGAAAAGAATGTTCTACATGAAGATGTAACATCACAACTGTTAAAGACACCAGACATTGAGAAAAGGCAGATAACATTCAGACTTATCTTATGAAGACGTATCTCTAGTCATACGCATGGTTGAAAATATGGTTTCTTCTATTACAAGTAACAAAGTGTGGCAATTTGAACCTTGTGTAGCAAGTAAACTAAGGATTCTTATTTTGGAAACTATGACAAATTCCAAATAAAGGATGCTTATAGTATTGAGAGGACCAAAATCAAATGTGTCATTATTATGTGTACTTCAGTGAGTTTAAAGTGTAGGGATTAATAAGGTTATCCATGAAGAAGGTATTATTGAAAACCTCACTTTTGGAAGTTGAAAGGAGATCATGAAGTGCTGAGATAAAGGGGGAGCAGCTATCTGGGTGTTAATTGTGTGCATCTAAATATTACTGATGATGTGTGCAAAGGGAGAAAATGATACTGGCTATGTTTATGCACCTATGAATGTTCTAACTGATGGTTGAACATTTATTTTTTTGATGATGATTATGTTGTGCTAATATGTCTGTCAAGATGCAACTAAAGGGGGAGAAAATATTCTTGTGAATATCAGTATACAAGTCTCAGTATTAGTGGATAATGTGTATATTGCATAAGTTAAAGAAGAAGTATAGTCTGAATACATAAGGAAGTATTATTATACACTAAGAAGAAATTTATAATTAAATTCAGACTACTTAGGAGGAGTATTGAGAAGTGTCCTTGCAAATGTATCTCCCTGGAGGAATCCAGTCAAAGTCACATGCTATGAAACAATCCGGATTAGTGAAAGAAGAAACAGTAATCACATGTAACTGCATGATGTACAAAGATGAGGTGACCTATGCTTTTATTGGAACTGACTCCTCTCAACAGATCCTGCCAAACTCTATTAAAGATGGTCAGAGTTAGTATGGACGGTACAATGTAGTTTTTAGTGAAGTCCTTCAAGCCAAAATTTATTCTCCTTGACCAAAGACCAAAAGTTGTTATTTCCTGGCCTATTTATAGTGTATCTCTCTACCTCTATTATCAAGTGAACATTTGTTGTATTGAACATTATGATGTTTATTCGAGTCTGGGCTTCAGGCGCCTGGATCTCATTGCCAATTTTTTGCTAAAAAAGGGGAGAGAAAGTGTGTCACTCAGAAATTGAAACAAGAGAGGGTGAAATTATGTCTAAGTCACAATGTCCAAATGGACCATACTAAACTGTCTATCAGGTTCCATCCTAAAAAATTTTGTGACTTGTAATCTGAGTTTTTGAACACAGTTGTGACCTATGTTCTGAGTTACATGGAGATTTTTCAGAATCCTTTATAAAATGTCTCTTATGCTACTTATGGGGTAGTATATCTCTCAATCCAACACCGAGTCTTCTCCTACCTTGCACACCTGGAGTTGGTTCAATGGAGAAAAGAAGATGTCGAATGGGATGTTCAGACATTGCCTGCAACTCAAGATCTGAAGATGTGTGCAGAAAACAAGAGATGTTTCTGCTGAAGAAATTTTAATTTTTAATTGTAAATTGTTGATACTAATTCAATGTTTTTTTTATTATAAGTATTTGTTTTAGCCAAAATTTGCCAAAGGGGGAGATTGTAGGTTCCTTGATTTTAAGGATTGACTTAATTTTTGTAAAACAAATAAAAACAGCAACGATGTAATATACAATAGGATATTTAAGAACTTAAAAATTCTATTGGAATGCCTAAACATGTTGTGTTGAGTTAAATCAACATTTGGAACAACATTTCGAAGAAGATGTCATGACGTCAAACATTAGACATCACGCCACTGAACTGTTAAAGTTGTTACAGTTTTGTTTTAAGTTGTGCAGAATATTCAAGGAATATTATGCAATCTATGTGGCGTATTCATGAAGGCATATGTGAAGGTCTAGAAGATTCAATCAGAAGCTAAGGAGAAAAATCAGATTAAAGACCTTGATTGTAGCAGAAGTTTTCTGCTATTTGTTTTCTATAGAGTCTATTTCTGCAGTTTGTTACAGCTAATATGTTGTTGTTTGAAGGCCCAAATCCAATTGGGTGATAGGTTATAAATAAGGACTTTGTAACCTAGTTTTAGGAAGTTAGGCAAATATAGAAAGATATAATCATTTGGGTTAGCCGTGTGTGAACCACCTGGATTGTGGGATGGTCATTGAATTGTACCTCAAAGCCCGTAGGCAAGAGGATAGTTGTACTCACTCAGAAGTTGTGAAGCAATGAGATGAGTTATGTTCTTGGAAGAAGCTTTGAAGCAACTCCAAGTTATGTGTCAAGAGTCTTGACTGTTTTTAATATTTGAATAGGTGTTCTTCAAATATGTTAACACTGTTGTAGGAGTTTGTAATAGTTAGGTATCACTAGGGAGTGAGCAGAGGTTCTCTTGTCTTAGATAGTGTTCTAAGATAAAGGTTTCATTGGGTAGTGATTAGATAAACCAGAGGTTGTTTATCTGTAAATCAGAGGTTATTTACATAAAATTATACTACTGATAGTGGGGTCTTCTTCCTGGCTTGGTAGCCTCCAAATGTAGCTTGGTTTGAACCGAACTGTGTTAACAATTCTGATATGTTCTTTATGTTTTTGCTGCACTGTTTTATTTCTACCTTGTCTGTTTTTTTTAAATGTTAGATCAGATGTCTCGACATCCTTATAGGACATCTCAGTCTGTTGCACCAGAATTTCAGTTTTTAACTATATTAATGCAACTTGTTGTTTAAGTCATTAATTCTTTACATTAATCACGATTCTTAATACCACAGTTCACCTTCCCCAATATGTTTGGAGCCACTTTGTCAACAATAGATTCTTTATAGTGGCCACTTATTTTGCATCGAATCATAACAAATATATGTTTTATATCATAACCAAAATATGACATCCAATAATTCAAACCCTAGTTTTGAAGCCTCCATGCGGACCAAATGAATTACATGCTCCCGTATAGTAAACTCCTATTATTTTGAGTTTTCTTTTGTGTTATGATCACAAAGAGTACTATCCATACAAGGTAATGTAAAAAATAAATAAATTATGTTTGATGTTCCCGGATTCTAAAATCCAAAAAATGTATCCAAATTCCAAAATATGGAATTATTTTACATCGATCGGTGTGTTTGTGACGAAAAAATTCGCTAATTTGTTATATTTTGATACGTTCAAATTTCAATCTTCAAACGATACCGATAACCATTTTCAAATTTTCATAAGGTTTTAAAATATTATATGAGATGTAGCGAACAATCTCCAATGTTAAAAAACTATTTTTTATTCTACGAATAAATTATTAAATTATTCTCGAATTCTACATAACACTTAAATTATTTTTTTAACTCTAACGCTTCAAATTTCATTTATTTATAAACATTTTAAAATATATCCTCAATTATATTAATGTGTAAAGATTGTCCGTGTATATCACTATTTACTATAATCAAGTTATTAAAATTTAATCACTTATTATTATTAAATTAATCCCTTATAATTAGTAATTTAGTTTCTAACACTATTATTACAGAAGGACAGATGAATACAAACCTCTCAAAAAATTCAAATACAAGTGGCACTTCCATGACTTAAAGTGTAGGGAGGGATATATGGGGCCAAAGTGAATTTAATCCATTCACCTTTATTATGTTAAAAGTTAAAACCCATTCTTGTTATGGCATGGAATGTATCCAAGTACTACCGACACAATTTAAGACAAAAGTAAAACTACACCACACCACAAATTTACTCTTTTATTGCCTAAAAATTCTCACATCCTCAGAGAGTCACAGGCTGTATTAAGTGTGTTTGTGAACCTTTTTAGAATTTGTAGGTTTGGCACATAATTGGCACATGATATCTAGAATATAGCACACAGAAGGCTAGTTGTAAATATGAAAGTGACAAGTAACTGCCATTACTCGATATTTGGGAGCTGACATTAACCATATGGACAATTCATGGACCTCTCCATCCATTTTGCAGAAAGTGACTTTTCTAATAACAAATCCCTCTCAATCTTTCTATATGCCTTTTTTACTCTCCATTTCTAAGCCTATCATCCCTTTAACTATCTTTTCGTTACGTTTCTTTCACCCTATTGTTTTTGTCTTTGCATCATTATGCTTCACTTGTGTATTGCTTTGTTCAATTTCAAATTTGGTTTCCATGTTCTCATTCATATGCCAAAATATAATTTTGTGACTTTTTTATATTTATGTCATTTTTTGAAAAATTAAATACTAATGTTACTAATGTATTAATCTATCACACTTTTAACCGTATCTCGTTTAATGAATGAATGAATAGATAACAAAATTTTGTTCCTTTAAGGTCTCTCCAATAAAAAGACGAGTGAATGAAAATCACTTTTTCGTTGCATGCTCTTGTTCAATGGATGGATGAGTGGATGAAAGTCACTTTTTTTTCTAATGATTTTAAATAATTTTTATAATATAAATTAATTACATTTTTCCAAATTTAACCGATCGTATATTTTTAATATTTAATTAATACAATTATCTTTCTTAGTTACGATAATAAATCAATTAAAGATAGAAAAAATTATTTTATTAATATTGTTGAAATACTGAGAAACATCAAACAATTTAAATTATTTCTTTTGTACAAACATGTGTCTATGTAATATTTTTTAAAATTTTTTTGGTGTTGTCCCTTTTAAAATTGTTCTGTTGGTTGTCTTATAGGTGATGGAGTATTATCGGATGATAAATACTCATCTTTTGTGTTGGATCGCCACTCATATATGATTGACTCACACCTATAGATTAACATCCATATTAAGAATCATATAGTCAACATAAATAGGTGGCAATCGATTAGGAAGAAAAAAAAGAAAACCTTACGTCTATCCTTTGGGCAAGGCCATGAAGAAAAAAAAAGTGTTATCATCTCCTCGTCCATTTATTGAGCGAGACAAAAATGTGGCACATTAATACATTATTTTTAAAATGTGACACTATAGTATTTAATTTTTCAAAAGATGACATAAATTGTAAGAAAATCTAATTTCATAGCATATTATAAGTATCACTAAAAGTGTCATAAAATAAAATATAATAATATTATCTATATATTTAATTATCTTGAAATTTTAAGTAAGATGATGAGGTGTACAAAATACTTTATAAAATGAGTGATAGGAAGGTAAGGATCAAATATTTGTTTATACTCACTCTACTTGATAGTACCATCTCAATTCATCCAAAAAATACAATCATCTCATTGAAACATTCATAAGTATAATTTGAAATTAATTGAAGCATACAGATTAGATGATGTAGTATCAATGCTCCTGCAAATTATGTCATAGAAAAATCGTGGAAGATTTTTGTCGGGAATCAAAATTATTTTATTCGTATAAGATTCAAATTCATATACATACGTAAAATTGTAATGTAGTGGCGTCAGTTTGATGTAACATTATTCTTGAAGCATAATGAAATATAATTGGCTATGTTTTATTTTCAACTCTGGTAGTTATTTTCACCATTTATACTGTTAGCATCAAAATGAAAATATAGTAATACCAAGTGAAGACAAAAGAGAAGTTTACTTGCCATTTTTTTACCAATATATCACGTTTCGAAATTTAATGTACTAAAATGTCATATTTAAAAAAAGAAATTTAAAATACTATATTTTTTATTGGTTCGTCCATGAGTTGGATGAAGAGGATCCATATTTTCTGGTCTTCAAGGGTTTGTCCATGGGTTGGACGACCCTATACTAAGTTTTTTTTTTTTTTAATTTTTAAATATTATAATTTATTAGGATAGGATCGTCCAACCTATAGACGAATTCTTAAAGATTCAACTCATGGATGAACCAATTAAAAAAATGTGGTATTTTAGTTTTTTTTTTAAATATGTCATTTTGCTGTGTTAAATTTTGAAACGTGATATATTAGTAAAAAATTCTTTACTTGCAATTTGTTCAATTGTTTTATTAATTTCTTGTGTTAAAAATTGTAATGATGTTTTTTTTCTTCATGTGAGAGTGGACCTGGTTGGTTTCATTTTCACATTCTTTGGGACAGAGTGATAAAAGTGACATTACATAGGATCTTTGTTATACCTAAAATTAATGATGCTCTTCATATCAACATCTTAGAAACAAAGGTCAAATTCCGTTTTCATTATTGTCTTATCATGCTATGCATTGAAATTAACAATCATTCTGTTAAGTTGGTAAGTTTATCATTTCACATTAAACCATGATTCTGCTAGTATTGCTAGTTGGTGGCTCCTGAAACCTCTTTAGAAAGAAATAAAGAGAAGAAAAAGAAATTCAAACGAATTGGTTCAATATTGGTTGGTAGTTTTAACATATTTTTATTTCTTTAAAAATATTACTTCTCCCGTTCAAAATATTTTCTGCGTTTAAAATTTTTATATAATAAATAAAAAAATGTAATATTGTCATAAGACATTATAATTTTACAAAATTAACTCTATTAATATATTAGAAATAATGTAGAGAATAACAAATAAAGAGTTCAGTTGAAAAAATAATAATCATTATTATAATAAAAAGAAAAAAGACAGTTATTTTAAAACAAAATGTATTTGTTAAAACGATAATCATTTTGAAATGAAGGGAGTAAGTGTTTTTTTAGTTATAAAAAATTGTCTTAAAATAGTAGTCTATTTACTTTCCCAATACAACACTGATTAACTTTTATCAACTTTATCTCTTATCTATACTATTTTCAAGTTATATCAATATATAACAACCAATAATAATAAAAAGTTATTTTGTAAAAATATTATCTTTATTGATTCAGTTATTACTTTTCTCAATATGTGTGTATCAACTTTAAACGACATTTATTTTGAAACAGATGAAATATGTCAAAAAAGAAATTAGATAATGCTAACATGTGTTTTTAAAAGAAGAAAAAATAGATAAAACTGAATAAGATAATTTTTTGATTTGATTATATGTGTCTCTCAAATGCAACATAGAGAAAAGCATAAAATTTAACTCAGACCAACAAAATTGTGTCGTAAATATCGTACACATACCATTAGTATGACTGATGCATATAGAGATGTTTAGATTCAGATCAATTTAAATAAAAATTGATAATTTTTTATGGTGGAATGAGAATTAGATAGTAAAAAAGGACTGAGTTTTTCTAGTGTGGTGAAATAGGTTGGACCTACAAAATTAACACTTCAACAGTTAAGTTAGTAAAATCAGCGTGATGTAGTTTGTGAAAGTGAGAGTGAGATCATATATGTCAAGGCATGTTGCAGTGCTTATATATATGACAAATGGTTAAAACAATCTTTGCATAACCCGATAAATAGTGGGGGAATTTTCCGATCAGACCTAACAGTAACTAATGTATGAGTGGTTGGGATCAGGTTTGGCCCATTATGATTGGTCCCTCGGTATTGGGCCTTCGGTTGGCTTGGAACATTTTCCCTAAGTCCTTGATATCCTTAGTGAAGCGAGGATTGTATCATCTGTGCCACTCTTCATTGTCGTCTTGAGTTTCTTTGGTAGATCTTTGAGTTATGGAAAGAGAAGCGGAAAAGTCTGGTGAGAAGGAGTAGGTGGCATTAGAATTATGCACATTAAATGCTTGCCTCACCACTAAAAAGTTTTGCACTACAAACCTCACATGTGGATCCAGATACCTAAGTTAAGGAGTTGTGGTATTTCTTATGGCACTCAAGTGTGCTCGAGTGTCATTATGACCTCGAGGTTGATCTCAATTGTTGATTTTATCTTTTGAGCTTCTCACTATTTTGGACTTTGGATTTGACCTCTTCGTCAAAATGCTCTTTTATTCATACATTTTATGTTCTTCTCACTATTTCATACATTTTATGTTTGAATGTGACTGTTATACTCCAAAATTTGTCCTCCTATTTTTGAGGTCAAGATACATCTCCATACTCAAGAGTTCCTCAAGGGTTGACCAGATGAACCATATCCTAAGCAGTCAACCCACAATTAGGGTTTTGCTTCTCTCAAGACAAAATCAAGTTCTAATGTTCCAAGTGAGCATCATGTCTCCACATATGTCTCAAGGTATCACCATGTCAAGTTCCAAGCCTCAGAGCTCAAGTTTGCTCAGTCAATTGCTCAGATGGTTGAAAATTAGTTGTGGTGGACAAAAAGTCAATTGTGGTCAACATACAGTCAAACCTAATCATTTTTTGTCAACATCAATATTTTGAAGTCACATTCATCATTTGATCAAGGGTTGATCATGATTCATTAAGAAAATCAAAGAATGGATCAAAAGTCAAAAGTTTCTAAATTAGGGTCTCTTAAGGGAAAGTCAACAGAACTTTGACCAAGCATAACTTTCACATACTTCATCAGAAATTTTTGCACCAAATCCTATTTTGAAGGGAATTCAATTCTCTACAACTTTGTCACTCACAAGCTTTGCCCAAAAATGCTTCATTTGAAAGATATGGTTCAAGACATTATAGGTCCTTCTAAAAGTCAACAAAGAGTCATCTTTTTTCAAAGAAGTGTACATGAACATAGAAGCTTCAATGAAGATGAAACCAAAATGAGCTCTTAGAGGACATCTTAATATTTCTAAAAAGTCCAAGAACACTCTCAAATGATAAACATTGAGCAAGTTATGGCTTGGGCAAAAATGGAAATTTTGAAGAAATGCATGAAGAAAATATTGACCAAACTTAAATTTTTTCCAAATGGGCCTATATTTCTTTGATTCAAACTTGTTTCTAATGTTTCCAAGAGCTTATAAAGCCCATTTGCACGCCATGTTTTCATTTATTTTATTTCTTTTTGGATTAATTCATTTTAATTCATTTTAATTCAATTTTAATTAAAATAAAATATAAAAATTAATTTGATAAGTGCAAGGCTGTAAATATAAGCTTCTTGTGGTCCAAGAAACTCATAGAAAGTTGGCAATTTCGAAAATATTTGATTGGCATGAGATTGGAGTGATTGAAGATCAAAAATAGACACATTTGGTGTTGATTTCCAATCAAGTATTCTTGCATTCAAAGCTTGATTTTTCTTTAAAATGGTTAACCTAAATCCATCACTTATATATATATACAAGGATGCCAGATACAAAGGACACAAAATCCTTGCCTCAAGAACCCTAACCAAACTCCAAAAACCTTGAGAAAAAGTAACTTCGGATTCCACTTTGCAGTCCAATTCAAAGAGTTTTGAGGATCAATCAAGCATCACAGAGGTCCCGGGAACCTTTTCCAATCATTACACAAGCCTGAAGAAGGCCAAATCGACCCAACACAGTCACGATTGTCACACTTTTATGTCAATTTCGATTATATTCATATATGCATTATAAACATGTTTTGATTATATATTCATGATCGTATAGACCTATGCAATATTTTTGGATTGTTTAATTTGAGTTTAAGTGCAGGGATCATGAGACACCATTGTTAGGGTTTCTAATCTCCGATTTGGGGAAACATGATTACAAGTAAAATTAGGCCAAATCAAAGGCCCCATCACACTCAAAATGATGTTTCTAATTGAACCATGGTCTCACAATGAATTTATGTTGCATATCCTTGATTTTTGAAAGTTGCAGGTACTATAGTGACGGACGAAGCTGTGGGTATAAGCTTTAGCTGCGAACAAAAACCGTAGGTAAAAGTCTGTATTTCAAATCGGGGACAAAGACCCCCCTTGGCGCGCGTTTTTTTGAATTTTGGAAAACCAATTATTTTTTCATATTTAATCAATTTGTTCCATTATTCAAACATCTAAGGCATCTAGTACAAATGGTAAGGGAGGCGCGCATGTGACTTAGAGGTCCTGGATTCGATCCCCAGGGGCTACCTTTATTTTTTGGCAATTTTCCTTACTAACCTATTTCTTCTTATTTTCCTATTTTTCAATTTCTTTTAAATATTTTTTAAATACAATAAAAAATTACAAAAAATATTTCCTTTTTAGATTTAGGTTAATAAAATATTAATTTAATTTTTGACCAAAAATAAATATTTTTTCCTTTTATTTTAATTAAATGTTTAATTAACCATAAAATTAGACTTTTAATTATTTTTCTCAAATAAAATCAATCCAAAAAATACAAAAAAAATAATTTTCTTTATTAAATTAGGTTTTCTACTAAGTTTAAACTTTTTTCTACTAACATCAAAAATCTTTTACTAACATTATTTTCTCTTATTTCGATTTAATCCTTCTCGCGATATTATTCCGGATATTGTAACTGCTCACAAGTTGTAATAGTTAGGGTTAATTTCTTGCATTTTTTTTTACTATTATGTAACTGCTCACAGGATGTAATAGTTAATTAAACTCTTTTATTTTCCGCATTTATTTTCTGCACCTCCTATTATGTAACTGCCTCAAAGCCTTGTAATAGCGTAGGATTTACTTTCCGCGCTTTTACTTTTTGCACCTCTATTTTCTATTCATATATTAACTGATTAGATGTATGCTAATAGGATTCTATGGCAAGATCTAAAAACAACTTAGAAAACCCTAATTCAAGATTAACATATCTGAAATTAACACACTTTGCACACTCACACCCCTAGGGTATCCTATCTTGTTGCCTTACGAATACAATGGTCATGTCCCTCGAACATAGGGGTACCATTAGCAAAAGTCCCTCAGTTAAATCATCACAAAGACTATAGTCCATCGATGACCCTCGATGTTTCCTACGAATATATGACCTCATCCCTCGGTTGTTGCCTACGAATAAGTGATGATCGTCCCTACGAATTTGCTAAGGTATCCTTACAAAGTTGCCTTCGATGACCATATGATGACCCTACGCTTGTCCACATCCAACGGATATAGTTACCTACCAACTAATAGTATGGATAGCACTATCCTAAAGGAGAAGGAAAATTACAAGAACGACCTTCCTGAGTAGGTAATAAGACTTTTAATTGCTTGCTCAAATCAATCAAAAAATACTTTTCACACCTCACACTCTTTTCAAAAATAATTTCAAACAAATACTTTGCATACATTCATACGAGAATCATTACAAACTTAAACTATCGAAATATTTTCAAACACTTTGTATACATTCTTGAGGACTGATACAAGAATCATTACAAAGTCATAGCAAAATACTTTTCAAATCACACACACAGAAAAACAAATTTTCAAAAAAAGTGAGCTAAAGCAATTAAGAGCCCGTAGATAACTACAGATGGAAAGGGTGCTAATAACTTCCCTTTTCATAATTACCTCCCGTACTCAGAATCTATCAAAAGTCTTTCCTGTTCTTTTCACCTTTCCTTTATTGGATAAAAGAAAAGTCGGTGGCGACTCTTGCTATCCGCACATTTGCGATAAAATGCAAAACAAAAAAGTCAGTTCTCCCACCGTGTTACAGTGACACATTGATCTATTCATCAATTTCTTATTTCTTGATCTCCCATTTTATTATCATTCTGAAGTTTTTGGTGATTTATTTCATGTCTCGTTCGCCCCCACCTTTGTAGATTCTTTGAGGTAATATTTCCATCTTTACTTTTTTATTGATGTTCTCATTCTTTTCTTTAGCCATGGCCATTTTAGGAAACTCAAATGTTAATTTTATGGACTTGTCTAGTGGGGATGATATAAAGTATGCTTCTTCGCGCATTGGGGTGATTGGCCCTAAGGTATTGGAAGTGGTTCATCTAACGATGATACCTCCTTATGTTAATTTTATAGATAATTATGATTACAAGAGGAGTTATATTGATGGCGGTGATGCATCTTAGGATCCCATGGAAGAAGATGTGTCCTAAACCATTTATGCATGAGATTAGGGAGGTTAGTTGTGGATTCCCCTTCCCTAAATTACCCCTAGTAAACTCGAAAGCGGTTGAGTAGTACCTAGGTGACTTGAGGTTTCATGCATATTAAAGACTTTAGAACCAATTGATGACGAGGTTAGGTGGTATATTTAATCTCGGACACACTCTAACATATGCCCGTGATATTTTTTTTGTTGATAGTGAGAATGAGATAGTTCAAAAAGGATAACAAGATCTCGAGATTTCTACCGATGTAGATCAATTTACTAAGACACATAGGCTTGAAAATTCTCACTTGGACGTTGGCTCATCCTATGACTGTTTGATATCTCACAAAGAACCCGATAAAAAGTAGTGCAGCTTCTTCGGCCGAGTTTGCTGCCTTTTCACAAGTGCTTGTTCTCTAGGATGGCCAAACCTCTATAAACCCTGGTGCCATTTTGCGTTGTTTTTATCTCTATTTTTAGGGATGACCAGTTTCACGGCACCTATATATTGGTAGGGATGACCGAAGACTATAAGGATTTTTGGAGGTATATGGCTTCTTTACGGTGATGAGAAACCTTGTTTGTTGTGATTTTTTATTATGGAGAGAGAAAGCTCACGTGAGGTGATAAGCTCTATATTATTAGGTTATTTTGTGTATATTACGAGTTGTCCTATCTCAACCATAGAGTTAAGGTATTTATAAAGGTTTATATGTATGGATTTAGGGGACTCCTAAGAAGTGGTAATTGCTCCACTTCGATTGGGAAAGTTGTTGACTACCAATTTCTTAGAAAATTGTGACCAAGGCCTCATACATATACGATTATTGGTTATGCACATATAACCTCCCACATTTTCATCAAGGAGAGTATTCGGAAGAGTGGGGGTTATATATGGGCCTTAAATTTATGGGGTGATTTCCTTATGAGGTTTGACCTCATACCGCTTTGTCATGGGACTTTAAAAATATATGACCATACAATCCTTCAAGCATGAGGGCTTATAAAGGGCGAAGTATTTTAGTCTCATCATTTCATTTCTTCTAATAAAGCCCCCCAGTTGATGGAGAGTCAATAGTTAGAAGTGAGACCTCAGTTAGAGACAAGTCCCTTAGTTAGGGACAAGTCCCTTAAGCAGGGGTGAGTCCCTTAGTTAGGAAAGAGTCCCTTAGTTAGGGATGAGTCCCTCATTTAGGAAATATTTATCACCCTTATTCAAGGTGTTTTATTAGTAGCTTATGTGTCAACTAGAGATGTCAAACATAAATCACTCAAATGGAAACACTCGATTTCATTTAATATAAGTAATGATGGTTTATTTTTTAGATGCTAAATAGTCTTGGAATTCACACATATCTAAAATGTGTTAAGCTCTTTTAAAACTTTTGGGGGAACCCGGAAAGGTTTTTGAACGCTTGTAGCTTCAACTCCTTTACAAAAGGCATATTCAATCCCCTTTTTCCATTTGTTTACTCATTTTTTGCTCGCATGACTTTTTTCAAGCTTTTTTCTATTTTGTATGCTAGCACGGTCCTCTACAATTTTTTTCTGGATTTTTTCCTATTCAACCTCTTTAAGTATTGATTCCTTCTATCTCCCTCCTTCGTAATAGATATGGTTAGGTATTTTAGACAAAACTCTTTTTAGTGGGGCTTTAGGATGCGTATGGTTTTAGTTCTGTGAGATTGAGGACTTTAGTAGTCCTATTAGAGATTGTGGTGGCGGTAGTGATTTATTTTTGTTCTTCTGTGTCCCAAGAGTAGAGAGATAATGTTTCCCCCCTTCGTAGTGTCTAAATAGATATCAAAGATATTGGATCCTCTTATATCACCAAGAAGAAGATCACCTTCTTCCGGACGGAGGTTGATGTATCTTCTTTAGAAAAATAAGATATTGTCGTTTTGGAGGTTTGTCCACCACCAAAGAGGGTTACCATGGTCATCACTCCTAACTCCCACTATATTTACTTGCAATTCTACCCCCTTTTTTAATCAAGGACATATGCACTACTGTAGAAAAGTCATACCACAACAGTTGGAAAAGGTGTGATTGTATGTCTGGTGCTTTCCACCATGTTTACGAGACTGTGATAATAAAGGAGGACGTGTGTTGCCTATCACAACAGTTACATTGTTATATATATATATATATATATATATATATATATATATATATATATATATATATATACACACACACACACACACACACACACACACACACACACACACACACACGACTTGAAACCCAACAACAATAATTTATTTTGAATATAAATAACATTTCATCAAGGTTACAATAGATAACCATTATAGAAAATACCTAGAATTTATTATATGATATGTAGATTGCTTATTTTTCTATACATCTCACTAAGAAATTACAACCATTCAAGTTAATGAAGAAGTATATAATATGAAAATTAAACTATTCTTGAAAACTAACTTAAGCAAACCATTGTTTTTCGAATTACATGCATGTCACAATTTATTTCACGCTCTTTAACATATATAATGTGGTTTAATGGTATAATTCCTTCACAAAATAAATTCCTTTGATTCTAGTTTAAGTCGAATAACATCAATTTATTGGCCAAATCTACCTCATTATTGTCGCTTGTAATCATAATTGTTATGATGACTTATTATCATAACAAACACGATGATAAGCAGGAATGATGAGATAGACTTGACCAATGAATTAATGTTATTCAAATTAAACTATAAGTGAAGATATCAATATAATTATGAAATCAGGTCATTAAACCACATTATATATGTTAAATAGTTGGAAATGAATAATGAGACACATACAATTCGGAAAGTATTGATTGATATAAGTTGGTTTTCAAATACAACTAAATTTTCGTATTATAAATTTCTATGTCAATTTAAATGAATGTGTTTTCAGTGAAAGGTTGGTGAAATAAACCATCTATATAGAATATAATAAACTCAATCTGATCTTCTATCAACCTGCATAAGAATTTAAAGAACAAAACATTGTTAAGTCACAAGAAGCCTTTTTTTGTGACTTAGCAATGTTTTGTTCTTGTTATGAGAATATTAATCAACAACAACATACAACAATATTTATCAACAACACAACAAATACATACAACAATACATATATTTTATCAACAAAATACTAACAAAATACAACAACATGCAACATCATACAAAAAAATAAGATATAATATAATATTTCAAGAACACACCTTTAATTGAAACTAATTGTGGAAGTGAAATTAATTATGAAGTTCATTATGAATTCTATGACCAATAAATACAATGTGGATGAAGTTTATAATAACTTCGTATATTTTGTATTTTTTTTTCATAACAACACAAACCTTATGCATCATAACCAAAGTATATGTTTTGTTAAGGTAGTTTTCTTCATTCACTTTTTCTATAAGTAAAAAATAAACATAATGACATTAACAACATTAAATGAAACATTCGCTAAATGAAAAAAATGAGAAACCATTTTTAACAATAATTTTAAACGAAATTGGAGCATAAGGTTGTTGAATGAACCTCAAGGTAGAGATTTGTGAAGACGAATTTGAAGGTTGCAGTATGTGTGAAGAGTGACATGAATGTTAGAGTTATGCTTTGAGAGAGAAGAGTAAAATTTGTTAGGATTTTCTTTTGATGGAAAATGTTGTTATGTACTAAACGCCATATGCTTTCACTTATATATTAAAAAATATTATTTTTCATTACGGTTGACAAGAAGAACTGTGATACAATTATTGGACTTTACACCATGGTATAATAAAATAATTGTAATGATATACAAGGAGCTGGGATTGTGAAAGAGCTAGGATTCAAGCCCTGAACTCTTGATATATTTTACTATGAAGTTTAAAAGTGACTGTGGTGAAATATCTTTTAGTAAAAACAAAAAAAAAATAGTGCCCAAAATATGATTCCACCATGGTTAACGAAAGATCGTTGTAATATTTTTTGACGAAAGGTATAGTAGTGGTGAGTTTCTTTCTCTTTTCTCCTTTCGAAGGAGAAGTTATGAGAGTCCTTAAAAGTGTGTCTTCTCAGCTAGTTCATATAACTTGGGACTTTATTATGGAATTTGAAATGGTGTGCCAAGTGTTGGAAGTTCCCCCCCACTATTTAAGTGTTATTTTCATTTTACGCCACCAGGCCTTTCATAAGGGGGTTGGGTAACCTTAGGTGGGATTTTAGGAGAGGTCATGTTCAACCCCCTCCAACATTATAAGAACTGGAAGGACAAGTTTGTATGAGTGAGAGGGAGAGGGGGCCCTCACATTATTGTAGGAGGAGTGAAGTCTTCTCTTCCTTTTGGCCAAATGCATACACCTGCGTTGTTTTCTTGCTATGACTATAAGTACCTCACTTCCAGCGAAGCCAAGATATTTTCCATCAACGCATATAAATACATAACATTAAATAATTAATTTAATTAAACTAATAAAATAAATAATCAGGGTGTTGTAGACGACTCTTATGGCGACTTTATTGAAACGAGCGAGATATTTCCTCAGAGAATCTGAGGAGCCTTGTCGAATGTTAAACAAGTTAGTAGTGAATATATTCCCATGTAGACTGGTTGCGAACTAGTGCATAATTTTCTTCATCAAATCTTGATAGCTGACAATGGAAGCTCGGGGTAGACCCATGTACCATCGTAAGACTGTAACTCTAAAAGTGCCAGACAATAACGTGAATTTAAGAGAGTCAGGTGCTCTGATGATTTCCATTTGTGTATTGATGAAAGTGCCATGTTCATAAGGGTCTTTGCGGCAATCGAACTTCGCCAAATAAGAAAGTCTAAAGCCTTCGGAAACAGGTGTTTCACATATTTCGTCTGAAAGTGGTTGGGATCCATCATTTTCATCTCTTTTACAGAGGTAACCTGTTATTAGCGTTGTTGGATGTTGTGGACGTTTTCCTCCATATTTTAATTATGGCATCCCAATTTATCCATGGCGGCGTGCATTTTCGTTATGACGTTGGGATCACTGTTGCTTCTAGTATCCTCTTATGTGGGGAATTGTGCCATCTTGACAACCATGATTGAGAATAGTTAAGACTAAGAGTGAAAGCTTTAGTGAGTGTAGTAGTTGTGATGATAACGAAAGGTGTGACCCAGATTAGTTTTACCATACCCCATAGTGGACGTCAAAGTACACGATAGTGAGAAACTTTAGAATTGAGGTATTTATGTAGACTTATAGGTCTGAACTTATGAAATTTTTAAGTGGTAATCGCTCCAATTTGACTGAAAAACTATTGACTATCCATGTTTTAGAGAATTGTGACTAAAAATCCAATTGGATACGATTATAGGTTATGCACACGTGATCCCCACGTTATTCATCAAGGCAAGTATATATATATATATATATATATAAAGAAAAAAATATTGTCTAAATTACTAGAGTAACATAGTCATGTAAATGAAGTGAATTAAGTAAGTACTAGTTATACCCATGGTTAAAGGAGTCACCATATGCACATGAGACATTGTTGACCGTATGTTCATAGAATAAGACAGACATCACGTGCCATCAATTTACACTTACATAAAAACCACAATGTCTGCCTCCACCACACCATGCCATATGCTCTTGTTCTCCCTTCTCCTCACTCTTCACCTCACTGAGATCCACAAACTTCGACTATTCATTCACTCATTCATCTCAACTTAATCACATTGCCGACATTTTCTTAACCATTATGTCAGGTATGTATATATACACTATACTCTACTTACTTACTCAACAGATTCATATATTAATATTATTCTTATTCTAATGGTTGAAATATGATTTTATAAAAAGAGATTCAAGAAGGTGTTTTTGTTGCTGAAATGGAGAACTCAGAAGAAGAGAGATTAAGAAGGTCGAGAATTAGAACACTAAAGAAGAAAGCTATAAATGCTTCATGTAGATTCACTCATTCCATTAAGAAAACAAGAGGGAAGAGAAGGATTGATTACAGGTTTCCTATTGAAGATGTTCGAGATGAACAAGAGGAATCAGCTGTGTTTCAATTGCGTGGTAGATTGACTCATATGCCTCCTAACCATGACCATTATCACACATTGCTAAGGTATAAATCTTTCTTTACATTTTTTTCATTCGGGTATTTGCTGTTTCTGAAGATGCTTTTTGGTTTGTTTGTTTGCTATTAGGTTTTTGAAAGCTAGAGATTTTGATACTGAGAAGACGATTCAGATGTGGGAAGATATGGTTCTTTGGAGGAAACAATATGGAACTGATACAATCCTTCAAGTGAGTTACACACCTCTGTTGTCTCTGTGTATCTGATATCTCTGCACAGCTACCAATTCATCTGACTCAACTTAACGGAATGGTTACTATAGAAATTAAATTATAATGGTATTAAATTTGTTAATAAATGCTATTGCTATTTTGGTAAATTTTTTTCTTTCTGTTTTTAGTTTTAGTATGTGTTGGTTAGATATTTATTGATTACTGATTAGATTCCATGCATTTAGTGTGAGATTTAACGACCTAATAAATGTTCTACCATCAATCAGTGCTATGCTAGTACTGTACAGTAGTACCTGTTATAAGAAAAAGCTAAGATAAATAATGTATATGGTTTTATTTTTTGTTTTTTAATTTTAAAATTCGAAACCATGAATATCTAACTAAATTTCTAATACTATGGTGATATTTGAAGGATTTTGAATTTGAAGAGGTGGAAGAAGTACTGCAGTATTATCCTCAAGGTTATCATGGAGTCGATAAGGAAGGTCGGCCGGTTTATATCGAGAGGCTAGGGAAAGCTTATCCTAGCCGCTTGATGCGGATAACCACAATGGATCGATATTTGAAATACCATGTTCAGGAGTTTGAGAGAGCTCTACATGAGAAGTTCCCGGCGTGTTCCATTGCATCGAAGAGATGGATTTCTTCAACCACAACGATATTAGATGTAAATGGCTTGGTATGTAGTTTGTATTGGTATGTGATTGTTATTATTTATGCATTGTGCTTTGAGCATTGTGTTGATTAGTGTAGCTTGTGTACACGTCGGTGTCGTGTAATGCAGGGAATGAAGAATTTCTCGCCTACTGCTGCGAATCTCTTGGCGGCTATCACAAAAATAGATAACAGTTACTATCCTGAGGTTTATATACTGCCCTTTCGTTAATTGTCCTAAAGTAACTTTGCGTTTGGTTCTCTTCTTATTCTATAAACAAACCTCATCAACATTTATTCATTTGCAGACGTTAAATCGAATGTATATCGTCAATGCTGGTCCTGGATTTAGAAAGATGCTTTGGCCTGCTGCTCAGAAGTTTCTTGATGCCAAAACTATTGCAAAGATACAGGTGAGTTAGGATTCATAGGCAAAAAGGTATATGTATCTGGTTCAAATTTAAACCAAATATGTACTGATAATACATTATTTTCATGAAATTTCAGGTTCTTGAACCAAAGTCTTTATCTAAATTACATGATATCATTGACCCTAGGTATGCATCTATGCCTTCGTCACACTGCATTAGAGTATTTCACTATTTCTTTTCATATGGTTGTTTACTTTGTTATTTGAAAATGCATTTAAACAGTCAGTTGCCGGAATTTTTGGGTGGCTCCTGTAAATGTCCTGGAGAAGGTGGATGTCTCAGGTCTGGCAAGGGGCCATGGAATGATCCTCATATAATGAAGGTACCAGAAATGTCTGCAAGTTTGAATTAATTACTCTGTTGAACTAGAGTATTATTATTGTGAAACTAATCTGCGGATTATTGTTTTAGTTGGTTCATAATGTCGAGGCCACATTTGTGAGACAAATCCCCAAAGTTTCCGATGAGCAGCAGAAAGTCGACCATTTTCCTACCCATCTACAGAAGGTAAGTTTGACTCGAAAATCCATTAACCACAACTTTCAGGTTTCAACACCTTGTATGCAAAAACTGTCCACTTTTTGTTGTTGGAATAAATTGATTTCCTTCTCTCATGTCTCAGGGAAGAAGTAGTGATATATCAACGGAGGAATCATTCTTAGAAATTAATGATTCTTACTCACCAATTAGGCAAAGGAAACTTACATGTCCTCGTTTATCCTCAGTTCATGAAGAAGTGAGTTTAGAAACCTTTTAACCTGATTCTTGTTAGAAGCTCTTCAATTACACACTTCTTTCATATTATGTTTTGTGTCTTGACTCTTCAACCATTTAAAAGATTGTTTTTTGTACAGGTTAGGATATCAGATAGCGACGATAGTGATAATGATAGTGCCCCTGCAGCAGAAAACTTGCTCAAAAGTGATACATTTCAATTCTCCCGGGAACACTCGTTGCGAAAAGATGATATGGAGAACATTACTTGTCCAGAAAGTTACAAAGGTACTATTAGGGTGTGTTTGTAGGGTGTGTTCCGAAGTTTTGCTTAATCTTAATTTGGAAGTCTTAGACTGATATGCTTGGTAAGAATATTTTAGGTATGTATATAAGTGTTTTCCTTAATCTACGAGATTGAACAAACTATCATTTTTTCTACAGGAAGTTCGGTCAGAAATTGGTTCGGCTTTGCTAAGGAAAAAGTGGAGAGAACAACTCTCATACATCTGGCAAGTTTGCTGATATATCTTTTTGAAAGACTAGATATATTCTTCCACGGTTTAAGATTAGAATTTCGGAGAACACAGAACAATATTGTTATGGAAGATAACATCGTCAACCTTACAGAAGATGTTGAAAGCGAAACACCCTCTGAAGAGGATCATATTAGTCCATGTATACAACGTCTACAGAAATTAGAAAAAGCGATTGAGGAACTTAGACATAAACCGGCTGATATACCAATAGAAAAGGAGAAAATGCTTAAGAGCGCTTTGGATAGGATTAAATCGGTCGAGTTTGATCTTGAAAACACTAAGAGGGTTTTTCTCTAAACTTTCTTCAGTTGTGTATTATAAGATGTTCTCATGACATGATATTTAATTGTTTATGATTTGATTTGATGCAGGTGCTACATGATACAGTGATGAAACAAGTTGAGATTACCGAGCTAATGAAGAATTTGAAGGCATCAAAACATCAAGTAAGTTTCTTATTAAGTGTCTGGCGAACGCAGCCTGTTATCCGCTTAGCTGCATTATATATACATAAAATTGTGTTTCCTCAGTGCTAGAAAAAAATTGCAATCGGTTTATTTTAAAATATTAATCTTTTGACTTCATAGCAATTATCTTGTTGCAGAAAAGAAGGCTATTTTGTTTAAGATGAGGAGGAATTGCTAGTCTCTCTTGAAGAAACAGACATGGGAATGGGACAAGTCCTGTTTGTTTTATAATACATAGTATAGTATAGTGTTTTTTTCCCTTCAAATAGTTTTTACTTCATTTAAGGTATAGTTGGGTGACTTACACTCTAAAACTATAATCTTTTTATCTAAACAAAAGTGTAAGTAGGCCCTTAATTATGAAAATGTGTTCATAATATATTTAAGCGTGACATATACTGATTTTGATCTTCAAAATCTCTTTATAATTTCAAGCAAACTTAACACAAAATAGTTATATATTTCCTAAAAATTGAAAATCACTTTGTTAAAGAGTAAGGGTTGGATTTCAAGTGTGAAAATGTTAAAGTCTTACGTCGATTAAAAATAAAATAAATGTTGAATTTATAAGAGAGGTGACACATATTTCTATTATTTTAAGGTTTTTAATAGCTATGTGACATTGATGTCTCTTGATTCATGAACATAAACTCTTCCAATAAAAAGTGTCAGAGTTTAGTTTTTAAAAATTATTTTTGTAAATCATTTTAAAAATATTATTAAAAAAAAAATATGTTTAGTGTTTTGGATTGATTGGCCCATAGGTTGTAAGCGTAATGAATGGCAGTTTTTTACACGAGGCCCGGCCACGGTGGCCTGTGAGAATATCGGACCACGGTTTCACCATTCAAATTTGCCCTCGAGTAAACCCGGATTTCCGGCGACAATCGAGGAGGAGGTTGGCCCCACACGTGCCGCGTAGTGTTAGTCACCACCCACTAGGACTTTGGCCCGGGGGTTATAAATACCTCTCACTTGAGAGGTCGTAATTCATTCATTCTTTTACTTGCTTGCTTTGCTTTTTTTTTTTGGCAGTGTTTATCTTCTTCTTCAACCGCAGATGGATCGTGACACCTTCGATCGTATCGGTGGCGCCTTGGGAAACTTGTTTCCGTTTTTCAATCCAAGATCAAAACAAATCAAATTCATTCGTCATGGCCGACCCAAGAACCAACGACGATCCGCCGACCCAAACCACACGGTTTTCCAGTCGATCCCAGATGAGCACTTTTTCCGGATCTCACCAGGTGAAGTCCACCGGGCCAGAACTGTTTTCAAGAGGTACAAGCACCCCACGCCCAGTCGCCGCATTGTTCGCGGCCATCAACCGACAATCTCATGTTGTTCACCGGTGGCGCCTCGTGTTGGAAGCTTCCTCGGGAGGGACGACTCTTGTCACCGTCCCCCATAAGGCATTGCTCTCGAACTCCCCCGCGGAGAACCAGGAGAGATGATACTCCTAGGCGGCGGGAGGACCCTTAACAATGTAATCCTCGTTCGCCTCCCGGCGAGCACGGAGCGCACGAACCAAGGAAGAGTCGGGCGGCATCCTCGCATGAACCTTCAACAAGGCATCATCACCGCCGATCTCGCTCGCGTTCTATCAACCGTAGCGACGAGGAAGACCCCCGCGGCCCCTTGTCTGCCAATATTATGGAGGCACCAATTCCCCGGGGAATGGAAAAGCACCCTCAGCTCGCTAGCTATAACGGGGTAGATGACCCTATCGACCACATCGACGAGTTCGAGGCCAGACCTCACGTCGGTGGACCGATCAAATGCGGTTATTTCCACCACTCCGGAACAACAATGGATTGGTACAAGAGCTTGCCCGGGTCCATACACTCTTGAAAAGGCTCGGTTCACGAGCACTTTCACCGCCTCCGCAGCAGAGGCTATCATCGCTATGAGACACTCGGTACATCGGCCGCAGGGCCATCCGTTTTGGCGGAGGCTACTATGGATTTCTGGAGGGGCATTGAACCTATTTTCGGCCTCCAAAGCGCGAGCTTATATCACTGTGAGGAGAAGGCGAATCGCACGAGAGACTCGCGGTTCAAACTCCATGCAACATCGGGATGACCGACGCGGCGGGTCATCTCGCGATGACAAGCGGCGGGAGGATGGGATCCCGAGACCAGGCCTGGACGCGGCGATAACACAAAGAAAGGGCGGATGCTGGCCCACTTCAAGGCGGGGTGAAAACGGCAATACCGGCCATGACCACTGAGGATTGCGTCCATCTCAAGGACGTCATCGAAACATTAATCAAAGGCGGAAGGCTCGGGCAGTATAGGAAGCCCGAGACATCTCGAGGTTCCTGGGAGAACAGGGAGGTCGAGGAAGAGGCCCGGCCACAGGGGGATTTCGGCCCTTATCAAATAGCCTACTCGGTAACCAGGCCAGAAGACTTCTATGCCCCCACAAACGCGGAAGAGGTCTCCCTCGTTTACCCAAAGTCGATGGGAGGGATTTCCCGCAGCCATGGTCATCTCTGGCGGTGGTGATGCTCAGCTGTCCATCAATTCAGCCAAGAGGAAATTCGAGGAACTGATTGAAAAAGCCTCAATCAACGAGATCTCTCTCGAACAGTTCCGCGGCAGATCTGAGCCAATCACTTTCTACTTGGAGGAGCTGCCCGGGGGAGCGCCCAACGCTCACATTCCCCTCCTTATCAAAGCAAGGATGGCGAATTTCGAAGTACACCGGATCCTCGTCGATGAAGGTAGCTCGGTTGACGTGATGTATATTCATCACTTCCGGACTCTACAGCTCGACGAATCTCATCTATCACCATACGTGGGATCTGACCTACAGGGATTCAACGACTCCACCTCCCGACCTTGGGGATACGTCGAACTCCTCGTCACCTTCGGCGAAGACGTCGCTTCCCGATAGGTTAAAGTCCGCTTCCTGGTGGTCGACTGCCACTCCCTCTACAATTCCATTCTGGGGAGAACCACTCTGGCAAAACTCACGGTCGTCCCCTCGACCGTCCATTTGAAGCTAAAGTTCTACACCAAACGGGGACGCGTCGCTACCATCTGCGGCGACATCAAAGCTGCAAGGAGGTGCCACAACACCGCCGCCAGGGGATAGACCCTGGTGGATCCAAAGGCCCCAGCGACCAACAAGAAGGATGGGTCGGACAACGCCCAGATCGAGCTTCCCAAAGCCGCAGAGCCTCAGGACCCCAACGTGAGCACAGTGGACCTCGACACCAGGTTTGCAAAGGATGAAGCCGACAGACAAGTCAGAGACATGGATCCCCTCCGCCCAATCCCAAATGGCGAGTTCGAGCTCGTTCCACTCGGAGAGGGCCCCAGCAAGTGTGTCAAGATCGACACAGCTCTCCCCGACCTCGTGAAGAAGCAACTCGAGGCCTGCCATCGGGACAACGCAAATCTCTTCGCATGGAGTGTAGCAGAGATGCCCGGACTCGACCCTGAGGTCGCCTGTCACCAGCTCGCCATAGATCCAGCCGCTAGGGCCGTAGTGCAACGTAGGTGTAGGCTGTCTCCAGAGAAAGCGGAGGCTGCTGAAAAAGCTGAACCCGGATTTCACCATCCCAATCGCCATTTGCCATCCGAAAATCCTGGAGTAAAACCGGATTTCCCGAAGCGATAATTCAGGGAGGAGGCCACGTGCTGACCCCCATGCACACGCAAGCCCTGGCAGTCCGTTAGTGGGCTTGGATCACCACCCACTAACTGGACCTTGGCCCAGCGCTGGGGGCTATAAATACCCCCTCACTTGAGAGGGTCAGGTAATTCATTCATTCTAACTTTCTACTTGCTTGTTTCCTCTTGTCTTTTCTCACTTTGGCATCGGAGTGTCTTGCAGGTACCCCCCGTCCTCTTCTTCTTCAACCGCAGTTGCAGACTGGGCTGTGACACCTTCTGATCAGGTACGATCATTTAGTAATCCTACTTGTAATTTTTTTTAAAGCTATACAATATTTCAAAATCGTAACTAATAAAAAGTTTATGATTTTTCCTAGTTTTCAGAATAGAAACTTTCAACTATTCTTTTTTTTTCTCATTTATTTTCTAAATTTATTTTCCACTCACCTTAAAATCAAGTGATTGAAAAGTTTCATTTGAGAGTTGCGTTATAATGATGTTTTGTTATAATTACTTATTTAATAGTGTAGTTCTCTTGTGATATATTTGTAATTGATTTGAAGGTAGCAAGTTAAACTTGAAAAAGTTTGGGTGAAGATATTGACTTGAATATGTGTAAAAGCACTAGTTATTTGTATAAGGTTTATGGGTTGATCATGTGCAAAAGTTCAAGCTATTTGTAAGGCTGTTTTTGATGATCCTTATTAAAAGTTCAAGAATCTTTTAATGGAAATCGCAAAGGAAAAGTCTTAGGGACTAGAGTAGGCCAAATGATTGAGATCGAACTATGATAAATCTCTTGAATAATTTTTCTATCAAATGTCTCTTTATTACTGTTGTTTATGTTATTCCATTGTTTCATCTCTCTCTATTTATCTCTTATAACATAAATAATTTTAAATCAAAGAGTTTTTTATAATCCGGTTTTTGAATACTTGAATATCAAAATTCACTATCCTCTTATGTTTGGAGTCACTTTGTCAACAAATGACATCAAATCCTAACTCTTGTTATAAGATTAGTCATCCCAAGAGGTAGGAATAACTTTAAATGTTTCACTAAACAGGCATTCAATCTTCAAAGAAGAAGGGTATATTTTGGGAAAAGAGAATATGAGAATCTTTATAGAGGAGATGTATTATCATATTTGGACTTTGAAAAAAATGATCATTTTGTTCTCAAACGTCTTCTTAATGGTGTTGGGAAAAACAAATATAGAGGTATTTGGACCAAAGAGGATAAGAAAAAATGCAACATTGTTTAAAAGTAAAAACCATTATCACTACTACTCTGGGTATTGATAAATTCTTGTGTGTTTCTCACTGCAAAACTGCAAAAGAAATGTGGGATATTCTTCAAGTTATCCATGAATGTATTGTCGAGGTAAAAAAAAAGGTTAGGATGAACACATTGACCCATGAGTATGACTATGAAATAGGAGAATAACGCATATTCACATAGGTCATCTTAAGAAGTTTGTTCGAAAGGATTTAGTAATTTGGTTGCCAAACTTGAATTTCAAAAAGTATGGCTTATGTGGTGTGTCCAAAAGGGTAAATAAGTAACTCCTTCTTTAAATATAAAAATATTATTTCTAAATATAGGTACTTACAATTGTTTCATATGGATCTTTTTGGCTCATCCAAAACCACGAGTTTTAGCGGAAATTAATATACCCTTATAGTTGTGATTACCTTACCTATACTTGGACATTATTCTTTCTCATAAACAAGACATGTTTATTGTCTTTCGTAAATGAGTCAAATTTATCCCAAACTAAAAAGGATTAATCATTTCATCTATCTGAAGTAATCAAGAAGGTAACTTCAAAATGGGGAATTCGAGTACTATTGTAAAAAGAATGGAATTCAAACACACGTTTCCTACTCCATGAACTCCCCAACAAAATAGTGTATTTGAACAAAAAGGATAGATCTTTTATAGAGTTAGCGAGAAAAATGCTCGATGAGACCAATCTTTCTAAATATTGTTGGAATGATATAGTAAGCATTACATGCTATGCAATGAATTGTGTGTTTATAAGCCCACTTCTAAAGAAAACTCCTTATGAGTTATACAAAGGTAGGAAGTCCAATATTTTTCACCTCCATGTCTTTGGATGCAAATGTTGTGTACTTAATAACGGAAATGACAATCTTGAAAAATTTGACTCCAAAGTTGATGAAGGTTTATTATTAAGATATTACACTTATAGTAATGGTTTTAGAATATTTAATAAAAGAATTTTGTATGTAAAGAGAATCAGTCCATGTTACTTTTGGTAAAACTAACCCAAAATCGATAGAGGTATAAGTTCTTGATTGTGTTGGTATCCTGGAGAACATGATTCTTGAAGACAAGAATCAAATATATAGATCTTAACCCCGAAAAAGATCAAGATCTAAACAAAAATCAAAGTGAAATCAATCAAAATGAAGAAACAAGCAATGGCCATTAGGATCTAGCCAAGGAATAGTGGACTACAAAAGAGATCATCTAATCCATAACTTCGTTGGTGATATTTTTAAGGGGGTTACAACTCAACACTCCTTTAGCCATGTATATAACTTTATGGCTTTTAATTCCCAAATCGAGCCATCGGATGCAGTGAAACTCTCATTGGTTAACATTGGTGTCTTTCTATGCAAGATGAGTGAAATCATTTCGAGAGAAACTATGTTTGGAAACTTATTTCAAAACCTTCATCAAATGTAGTGATTGAAAGCAAATGGGTCTTTCGCAACAACCTTGATGAAAATCAAAATGTTTTAAGAAATAAAGCAAGACTCGCTGTGAAAGTATACAATCGTCATAAATGCATAGATTTTGATGAAACATATGCACATCTAGTTAATATATAGGTCATAAGAATGTTTTTGGTTTTCTTATGCATTTTAAATTTCAAACCATTCCAAATAAATGTAAATAACGCTTTCTTGAATGGTTACATCTAAAAGAACGTGTATATTGATCAACCCCTAGATTTATAAACTTCTCTTATTCTAATAATGTCTTCAATTTGAAAAACACTCTTTAGGATCTGAAATAAGCCCTTAGAGCTTAGCATGAACGTCCGAGCAAGTTTTTTCTTGAAAACAATATTTAAAGGGTTTAGGGTATATATAACACTTTTTATTACGAAAAACAAGCATGATATTTACTTGTGCAAATATATATATATATATATATATATATATATATATATATATATATATATATATATATATATATATATATATATATATATATATATATATATATATATATAAATAACTACTAATGATTCCTTGTACAAGAATTTTTTTTGATATGATACAGAATAAATTTGAATTGAAATGTTTATGATGTGGAAGTTTCGATACTTTATGGGGTTATAAATATATAAATCAAAGGAAGCCACATTCATCAATGAATATAAATATTATAAAGAGCTCTTAAAAAGATGTGGTATTGGATGTAGTTTAGATAAGGACGAATGAGGAAAAACATTTGAAGAAAGCAAATACCAAGATATGATTGATTCTCTTCTTTATCTCACTAAATCGCATCTTAATATCATGTTTGTTGTTTGTTAGTGTGCTTGTTTTCAACTTACCCCAAAGAATCACATTCCGCTCTGGTCGAATGTGTTATGAGATATCTCACTAGTATACTAGTTATGAGTTTATTGTACCCGAAAGGGACGAATTGTACTTAAGTTGGATATTTTGATTCTGATTTTATTGATTGTTCATTAGAAATAATTATAGTGTGTCTAGTGTGCTCCAAAAATACACTTCTAAAATAGAAAACTTCGAAGACGTGAGTTTTGGAGAACAAACTTTTGGAGATGATCATATTTTTTGTGGAAATCATGTCTCTAAAGTGGGACCTTCTAAAAATAGTCTAACCTCTACAGTAGTCATAATTTTGAAGGTGGAACTTCAAAAGGTAGAACTTCGGAATGCATTCCAATTTTTAAAGGTGGTCAAATATTTGATATTATTCCAAAATTAGAAAGAGATTCTGAACAAATCCAAAGATCACAACGAATTAGACAAATAACAAGAACTACATATCAATTTACAATTAAATTTTAATATACAATTTGTAGTAACTGTCATTTCTCTCTCCCTCTTTCTTTTCATTTGTACCTTCATTTTCAACCTCTTTCTTTTCATTTGTACCTTCATTTTCAACCTTTGTGCGCCAAAGGTAAAGATGCTAATGAACAACCACTTATATGTTAAATTGTTTTTGAAGATATTTGACATCTCTATTATTAATATTTTTGTATATTCATTAATATATATAAAATTAAAAAAATTCCACTCACACCTTAAAAAAAATACTTGGGAAAGAAATGAAACATTTGGATGGAGGGAAGTTTGAAATTTATTTTAATTCATAATACAATATTCTCCTAGTTTGTGCAAATTCAAAATTGTATTAGAGTTTAGAAGACTTATATGAATTCTTCGAATAGAATCAATAAATAAATTCTTCAAATATAATCAATATTGTTAAAATATTCTATAAAAAAACACGTTAAAATTTCTCTCTTTTTTTCAAACTAGCAAAGAATGACTAAAAATGTCCATAGGTTTAAGATAGAATTTAGGAGAGACAAAATGGCAACCCAATATATCTTCAATGTTCAAAAGGCTGAGGTGTGAGAAATTTAAGCACAATTTTTTAGTAGATAATTCAAGCATAAACAAAAATGAAATTTGAAACTCAAGTTATGGCACTTAGAGTTAACTTATATTTATGTTAAATGACAACTACAAACTATATTTTCAAAAGCTAAAATTCTAAAATTTCGGTCGGCTCAAACCTCAATTTACATTTCTCGAAACCTGGCAAGTGCTTTTTTATGAATAAGCATCTTATAGCTATCACCGGCTTGAACCTCGAGGCTAGGGTCCAACTTTTTCTGCTGACTACCTAGTCCTGCTCTATTTTCCATGGCTTGTGTCTGGACAGGCTCTATCATTCCACTTCCATCTTTGCCTAGTCCCTGTACATCAAATTATACATAGTACAAGAAACAAAAAATAATGTGAAAATGTTAGAAATTGAGAAGATAATTTGAGATAACACCAAATGTCCGAGACTATTTCGTCCAAATTATTGAGGTGTGCTTCTTGAAGAAAAAGTAAATTCTAGTTCTAGGAATTTAATCACACTGCTCAAACACATCCTAAAAAATATATAATTTTGAAAGCATTGCAAATGTAAACAAAGGATCATATCAAGCTCCACCAAACAACTCCAATATAAATTAAAAAACTTATTTAGTAGAGAATATGAATTGATACCAAGCCTTCCTGCCATCCCATGTTGCGAAGCATCCGATTACCAACATTGTTTTCATCAATCGCTTTGTCTGCCGTAATCACCTCAAATGTATCGAGGTTGACATCACCAACCGTGCGTCCTCCACCAACCCCAGGAGGGAAAGGCATTGTGTCACCCCTCCTTGATGCAAAATCTCGAGCTTCAAGGACACAATTGATAGAAACAAAATGTTTTCTCAAAAGTCAATATACACATCTGAGCTGAAAATATACCAGCAACCCATTTGGTTTGCAAACCTACTATTTGGGTATTAAGAACTTGCATTCAGCATGTAAAATTTGGTAATCGGCATAAAAAAATAGCTACTTCTACTTTTTTATCTTCATAAATACATAAACCGACCACTATAGAAAAAGAGACCGGAGATAAATCATTAATTACACCGAAAATTATTTGATTTCCCATAAAAACTTAATAGTACTGAAAACCTAATGCAAGACTAAAGCTTTCTCTATCACCAAGTCTTTTCATCAGGCAACAAACTATTTTTTTAAGCATGAACAACTAAAAAATGTGAAATAAATATTTCCTGCACACCCTCAGCAAGTTTTCAAAATACTTGAACTCAAGAAAAGAAACCCTACTCAAATTAAGCAATCTTACTTGAATCCCCAATTTCAAGGTCAGACAAATCATTGCCAACTGAAGATGATGAGCCATACAAACTTCTTCTCTCAGCTGCCCGATCCCTGTAGGTTGTTGTTTGAGATTGTTCCTTATGAGTTGAAGCAGAGAGTGGCATTTCTGAAAACCTTCTTCGTCCACTTCCAACAGACGCGGATGGTGTATATGAACCTAGGGAAGACACATCTGTTTTAAAAGGAGTAGCAAACGTCTGGGCATCAACATTTGCTGAAGAAGTGGACATAGATGGTGTGGCAGACGTAGAGCCAGAATGAGTATCTGATTTAGCAACCCCTCGTCCCGAGCCCCTTATAACCCCCATCAGAGTGCCCCCAAGGCTATTACTGAAGGGCCGTGGCTGTGGTTGAGAGTCAATAGCAGCAACATGTGCAGTCGTGTGACCACCCAGATTAGACGCATTAATTTCCCTTGGTGCTGTCTCAGTTTTTAACTTATTCTTTGCAGAATGCGCAGAAGAATATGACCTATCCTCAACAGAACCAGATAACTGATTCTCCTCCAGTGCCACTCGAGTAGCTTGTCCCTCATGACTCCTCTGCTTCCACATTGTCAGCACATTGTTCATTTTTTTCTTGTTTGCCAGAATACTGCTTTTTGAAGCAAGTTTTATCTCCTTTGATTTTTCTTTCTCTTTCTTCTCTGCAGCTAAAGCAGCTTCTGCAGCAGCCTGGACAGCATCTGCCAGTGAAGCTGGCTTCTCATTTGAAGTAACAGTAGTAGCTGGTGCAGAAATCACTACTTTTTTAGTACTCGAACCATCAGGTGCCTTAGAAGGTTCAGACTCGTTATTAGATGATTTATTCTGATTTTGATCAGTGCAAGGGATATACTGCTGAGTATGGTGGTCATATGAATACCAAATCCCATTATTACCATCATAGTAAAGACCTAGGACACAAACAATGCAGAAAATATAAAAATAGTAAGAGAAACAGAGAACAAAGTAACATCTTATCAAGTTTATCAGTGTTTCAAGTATGCAGGTAAAAAAAATAGGCCCATTATGCAAACTTTTCCAGAGAATAGTACTAGCATCTAGTGTGTGTGTGTGTGTATGTGTGCGCACGTGCACATACTACACGTACAGGGAGTTCTGCAAAGTTCTAGCAGAACCCATATGAGAAAATAAAAGAGTGAATGAAGAAAAAAAATAAAACATGAAAATTAATGGCACTCCTAGACCAACCAAAAGTGAAGAACCAACATGAATGTTTTGGGTACTCTACAACTTCAGAAATACAATTAATACAGGTTTTAAAAGTTTTAGGAAAGCTTTAACAAGTTCCTCAATATAAGCTTTTTGGATCAACTCAACCAAGAAACGTACCAGTATTCCCATCATAGTAAAACCCAGAAGTAGCATCATAGTAATAACCAGATGCTTCATCCCAAACAAAGCCTGATTGTGGTGCACCAGCATCAGTTCCAGTCTGCTCAGGACCATTAGATTGTTTGTCCTCTGGATTGTATTCTTTGGGAGCCCATCCGACAGAATCATACTGAAGGTAAGAGAAAAGCACAAGACATCTATCACATGTATGACAACTTAAATGATACTGTATATCAGAACTATAATTAAGAACGCCGCCTCATTAAGAAATACATAATGACGTGGCCTATTTAATTAGATCAGAAACAACTCTAGGGGGAATTTCCATATCAATTGTAAAAGTACAGATATGGAGAAACACCAAGAACACAAGAAAAATAAATCACCTAGAGGCTGTATGTCAAATTAGAAAACCAGCTACGAATTATTTATGGTAAATATACTTCCATTATGCTAAGATTTTATAAGATTATATTTTTAAACTAGCTTAATACTATATTGTTTCACATATCACCTTTTTCCCTCCCTCAAACAGAATAGCAAGAAAAAAGAACAAAAGCAATGTTTTGCTTATAAATAGGAATTAATAGTTAGTCTTTTGTATAAACTTACTATCAAACTAATATCAATAAGATTCAAGATTTTATTATTTCTCTCATCTTTATATCTAAAATCCCATAACTACAATTCGAAAAAGAATAAAACACCTGTTGGGAAAACGTTGCAGCCTCAATAGCTGCAGCTGCAAGACTGCTTGACTGTGAAGTTCCTGACGCTCCTGATCCAGGGCCCAGTATGCTTTTCGCATAAGCTACTCTTAGAATCTGTCCATTCTTCTCAAGGGTGGTTCCATTTGTTGAGTCAAGAGCTTTGGTAGCATCCTCTACCTACACATAAGTACATAGCACGTAATAGTGATGAAACAGTATCACCCCCAAATGACTTCGACTGGCAACAGAAAGATATTAGAAATGAATAGATATAAAAGAAATATAACTATCAAAGTATTATCTAAGCAGCAAAACTGGAAGAATTTGATCAAATACAGGTCATGTTAAATCTTCCATCAAATAGATAAATAATATCTACCAAAACTGAGTATGCATTCACCCTTCAAACCCTTTCTCAAGTACAAATACGCAAGATAATATTGGAAACAGGATATCACCAAATGATTTAAAGCATGCCCTTCCGTTAATTAAACAATGAAATAAGATAGCAAAAACACAGACGTTATAATTATGAACATCGGACCAAAAAACCAAAAGGAGAACAAATGTATGCAATATGCCAATAACAATTGCTCAAACATTAGAATAAAATGTACCTACCGAATAAAAATGTACAAATGCAAATCCCCTCGAGACATGAGTAAACTTGTCTCTCACAAGACGTAGATCCTGAAATTGATAACACAAGATTTTTAAGCGCATAAGTGGCAAAACAATAGAGAACAACCCCCCCTCCAAGTAAAAAAGACAAATTAGTTTGCACAAATATTTTATTAAACCTTGATTGGAGCATGTTTGGAAAACTCATAGCGGAGCATTTCCTCATCCGCATTTTCATCCAATCCACGGACAACCAATACATGAGTTGGACCTAATTACATACAAACTTATTAACTGCAGAACATAAACAATCTGTCAGAAAATGCAGTTATACTAACCTGCCTCCAAACCTTTCTTTCCTAAGGATGACGAATTTGATAAAGAAATGTCTGCTGCAGGAGCATCATCAGTGCGTGGATCATTACACTGCATCAGTGAGAACAAAATTGGAACTGGTTCATATAAGCATGTAAATGGATATACTTGACTCAATTGAAAAATGGCATACTGCCCCAACTAATTTAAACATCATAATCCACAAAAATAGGCATAATGAAAGACTGGTACAACAATAGCAACACAGGTGCAAAATTGATGCAAGAATATGAACCTGATAGCAAGAAGTCCGGCGTGCAAAATTGATGTAGCTACATATAGTGCACATCCAATCAGATGGTACTGTAATGCTCTTATGGCTATGACCTGATTTCATAGCTCCGTCTGGACCTGCACTTCCGGTTGGCTTGCTACTGCAACAATATATAGCATAGAAATGTAATCTAAGACTTGAAAGAACGGGTCTTACAAGTACCGGAATATAACTAACCTAAAAACACTTGGTTAACAAAGCCCTAAAACTTAAAACTACCTGTATTCGAAGAAAAGCTTCCTGCCATCCACAACAAGACCTTCATCTCCTAGCTTGTCCATCATTCCTTGTGCAGCTCCCTGATGCATAATATCAATCTTAGTATGACATTCTTGAAACCAAAATATACAATATTGGAAAATCAAAAGGATTAATACCACAAAAGGAAAATCAATAAATGCAAATCCACGGGAGATGCCAGAATGTCGCTCCTTTATAACACGGACATGACGAAGGGGACCCCATTCCGCCTAAACATATATAAATGATTATGTCAGAAGACAATTTAAACATTAATGAGTAAATGAGATGCTTAACAAGAGAATTTATGTAGAGAACGTACAAGGATTTGGTATAGATCTTCTTCAGTCGTCTTCTGTGAAAGACCTTTCACAACAATAGTTGCAGATGGTGCCTGGAAAATAGCTTTCACGTCAAATAATCCAGCAGTGGTGTGGTAATCACCTAAAAAAGAAAAGCACCATCCAACACATACCACAGAATAATGTTCCCGCTGACGTTTATCATCACGGTCCCTGCGTCTTTCACTTCTATCATGTCGGTTATCAACATAGCTGTCTTCCCGATAACTCCGACTATGGCTTCGACCTCGAGGAGATCTAGATTTTGGATTATCATCATAACCATGAGATTGGGAACGGGAGCGAGAGTGAGAATGAGAACGGGAGTGTGATCTGGACCGAGAATGGGATCGTGAACGCGATCGAGAACGCTCATGTTTCCTTTGGGGACTTGAATCTTTTTCCCTACTGAGGCATCTCTTGTCTCGTTCTCGATCACGTGATTCACGTCGCCTCCAAGTACTATCTTTTCTGTCATCTCTTTCATTATCAGAATTATAACTATGCCGACTATGATCATAATTCCTCTCATGGCTATCCTCCCTCCGATGATGCGAAACACGGGACTTGTGGCCATAATCATCATATGCATAATCATCACGGCCATGCCCTGCAAACCTAGCAGGTTTGTCATATCCTCGATCACCATAGTTTTCAATGTTGGTATAACCGTCTCGAAACTTATCATACTCCGGGTAAATGTCAATCTCACGATCCCTAAAACCCTCCATTTGATTGTATGGTTCGTGGTAAGGTCTCTGAAAACGTCTAGATTCCCTTTCGAGGGGATAATCTTCATCAATACCCCTTCGCTTGGATTGACTCCATTGACCAACAGCAGGTCCTGGTGGCAAATAGGCCTCCCGGTCCAAAACATCACGGTGGAAATTATTTCTCTGGTATACAGCATCCCTGGGATATCTTTCATCTATAAACCTTCTTTCGTCATAAGAGTCGCCAACCCTGCCAAAAAAGGGGTAAAGTGGAGGAAAGAAAGACAAACACTGTGCATCAAAATGAATATCCTGTCCTCATAATTCTAAAACAAACATCATGGAAAAATAAAGGTTTATCTTAACAGTCCAATCACATACATGAGCCAGAGATCCACAACCACAAGACACTACCATCTAACTAGAAAAGTTTTTGAAAAAACAGATTTTTACCCATGGGTTATTAACCGTAGGAAGGATGATAAGTAAGCAAGAAGCAGCAATTGCACTCACCGAAAATTTGGCTCATGGACCGCACCATAACCCTCCAGAGCCTGTGGATTCAAGACAATAAGTAATATCAGCAACAAATAATGAATGATGAGACGAGGTTAGGCAAATGGAGTCCTTATCCTCACTGCCCCCACAGCTAGCTTTCGTTCATAATTCTCTAAGGATGGCCCCTAATAGTTTTCATCATCCCCAACATCACATAGGTGAATTTATTTATTAAGGAGGAAACCACAAATTACGCTGTTATTATCCCAGCCTTGATGCAGTGCATAGCGACCAGGATCCATTTCTTTGCCAGCAATAGCCCCCCTGGTAGCTCTAGATTCAGAATTCTGAAGCAAAATTGGTCTCAAAACCTTTCTCCCCTGTAATATATGCACAAACAGATAGAGTTATCTACCATAAACCAACAACCAATAACTCCCATGATTTTTCGACCTTCTTGGCCTCCCAATTGGAACGTAATCCTCAAATACAACATACATACCGTCTTCCAAATCCTCCTCTATAGCCAATTTTGCAAATTTCGCAAATTAATGTAAAATTCCCAAATCAAGCAATCAATCAAAAACGATTTTAACCGGAAAATCAAAATCCTAATCAGCATGCAACAGAATTGTGAAAAACAAAGGGGCAGATACAAAAGTTAGGGTTTTTACCGATGATTATGGAGATTGTGGTGTGTGGAATGTCACGACTGAGAGATCTAGGGTTGTTGTTGCTCGCCGAGAGAAGAATGGAAATTGGAACAATTGAGGCAGAAAGAAGGTAGTGTTTGAAGTTTATTTAGAACAACTTTTGACTCGAGATGAAATATGTTTTTTCGTTTAGTTTTTAGAAAAATAGTTTAATTATGATCTAATATAGTAAATTAATTTTACGTCAAAGTCCAATAAAAACTTTTTAAATTGCCACATAAATTAATTAATTTCTAACTAAGATTACAACAAAATCTATAAACTACCCTTAGTTTTAAAAATGATTTAGATTAAAGATGAAAAGGTTAAGTATATCTTATGGTTCATCTTTGTCCCTTAATAATTTTTTGTGCTAATTTGGTCCTATATCCATGTTACTCCTTCCGTTAGTGAAACGTTAGTTCAAGTTCAAAAAAAGCGATCAAATGGCATTTTGAATGATGACGTGGGTTAGTGGAGTCCAGATGGCAATGTAATAGATATATGTACAACAAAATGTAACGAATAACATCATTCATTGTTATCAAAACGGGAAAAAAAACTCTAAGTTTGAAACACGAAGAAGAAGGTGATTGACGAAGTTGCATGCAACGATTTTGCGAAGACTGAAGACGAGAAAGCACGATTCCAGGTAAGTATTGTCTGCACGTTTTAGGGTTTATTTAGATTTAGGGTTTAAATCTGGAGTTAGTGTTATGTTAGAATTAGGGCTACATGTAGATTTAGGGTTTTGTTAAATTTAGGGTTTTGACTTCCTGTTATTGAACGAATTTATTAGGTTACCATAGACGAATTTATGGTGCTCAAAATTCACCACAGTGGTGAGTTCATTGATACTGAACTGAGTGTGTATGAAGGAGGAGAGGTGGTTGACTTGACAGTAGATGTTGATAGGTGGAGTTATTTTGAGTTAGTAGATGTTTTGAAGGAGTTAGGTTATAGGGACTTTGAGAAAATGTATTACAAGGATCCATAATTTGGGATGAATGTCTTAGTTGATAACAAAGGTGCTTTAGAAATCGCAGACCTTTACAAGGTGCACCAAAGTGTTGACATTTGCATTCAACACACATTGTCTCAACCTGAGTATTGGGAAGCACCAGTTGTTCAGGAGCCTGAGATCATTGTAGATGAGGTTGAAGAGTTACTTAATAAGTTGCATGATGACATAGTTGATAGGTTGGCTGAGATGAATAATTCCAATGTTGTTGTGGAAGAAGGACAAACTGGGCAGAATCATGGTAATGTTGGTGTAGAAGAAGTAGAAATTGACAATGTTGGTGTGGAAGAAGGGCAAATTGGAAATGTTGGCGTGGAAGAAGGACAAATTGTCAATGTTGGTGTGGAAGACGTAGAAACTGACAATGTTGGTGTGGAAGAAGGACAAACTAGGTTGAATCATGACAATGTTGTTGTGGAAGAAGTAGAAACTGGTAGTGTTGTTGTGGAAGAAGTAGAAACTGGCAATGTGGAATCAAACAATGTGGAAACTGATAATGTTGGTGTGGAATCAAATTCTGATGATAGTGAGGATGAAAGCTACCATTATGATAGTGCACTTGAGATAGCATTTGATGATGAATCTGATGAGTATGATGAGATGGATGAAGATGAAGTTGCTGACCTCATGGGAGATGAAAGTTACGGAAAATCAAATGGGACAAAAAACAAATAAGATACAAGAGAGTATAAGGGGAGTGATAATGACAGTGAAGATCTTCAAAGTGGTTGTGACAGTGAGGACAATTGTGTAGTTAAGAGGAAAAAGTACCCCCTCTTCAAGGAAAGGAAAGATATGTCCAATTACAAATGGGAACTTGGTATGTACTTTACTTCCAAAAGTGATATTAAGGATGCAATCACCTCATATGCTGTACAAAATGGTAGAGACCTAAAGTTAATAAAAAATGACAAGAAAAGGGTGAGGGTGAGATGTAAGGATGGGTGTGACTGGGAGCTCTATTGTGCCAGGCTACCAGACAAGGATTCTTGGCAAGTAAGAAAAATCAACGACAAACACAATTGTAGTAGGGAGTACAACGTGAAGATGCTATCTACAAGGTGGTTGAGCAAGAGGATTCAGAATGCATTGGAAAAAAATCCTAGGTTGAAGGTTAAGGATATAAAAGAAAAGGCTTTAAGAAAGTGGAGTGTGGGGATAAACAAGACTAAAGCAATAAGAGCAAGAGTGGCTTCCAGGGATAGGGTTGATGGGTCTTTTGGGGGGGATTATACTAGGATATATGATTATGTTCATGAACTGCTGAGAGCTAATCCAAGGTCAACAGTGAAGATGAATGTTAAGTCTGTTTCAGAAGGTGTTGATGACCAGAGACCATACTTTAAAAGAATCTATATATGTTATGCAGCTTGTAAAGAGAGTTTCAAACTATGTAGACATATTATAGGCTTGGATGGTTGCTTTTTGAAGGGGCTTTGTGGAGGGCAAATTCTTGCAGCTATAGGAGGAGAACTAACATGACTTCCCTGTGTCTATGCAATGTCATCCATGAAGTCTAGGAATTTTAAAGTGGATGATTATATTCCCGAATATTACAGAGTCTCTAAGTACAAGGAAGTATATAAGCATGTTATGTACCCTGTTAATGGATCCAACTTGTGGCTCAAGACTCCATATCCAGATGTGCAGCCACCTAAGTATAGGAAGATGCCTGGTAGACTAAAGGAAAGGAGAAATATTGAGCAGGGGGAGATTGATGGGAGTGACAAAAAATGAGAAGAGCAGATTTTATAGTCAAATACTCAAGGTGCAAAAAGGCAGGACATAAAAAATTAACCTGCAAGGTCACACCAACAACACAGACAACTCAGTCATCTCAGTCCAATGTAACACATGGCAATGCTCTAACAACTCAGTCATCTCAGCCCAATGCAACTCATGGTAATACACCAACAACTCAGGTTCCTTAGTCCGCAACAACTCATGTTTCTCAATCCACAACAACACATAGGGCAACAAATCAGAAGGCAGCTACACAGGATTACATGAGTGTAACTCAATCTTCTAAAGGAAAGGTTGTATCAAGACAATGCTCAAAGGAAAAAGCAACTGAAAAGCTACACAAGCTTGGTGTAAGAAGGCCCTTTGTGGCACCAGGCCCTACAATAATATTATCTGCTGCAAAGAATTTGGTTTGTCCTACAACCAAAAGGACTACCCCAACAAAGAGGCTCACACCATAGAAAACCAAGTAGTGATAATTAGGCTTTGTTTAGTTTATGTTGTTTGTAATGTATTTTGAAGTCATTTTGAACATGTATATGTAACATGTAAAATGCATTTTGGAACCAATTTAGTTTATGTCATCTGTACTGTGGTTTGAAGTCATTTTGGACATGTATATGTAACATGTCAAATGCGTCAGTACCTTTGTTTTGGCTTACACTTTTGTGGAACCCTTTTACCCTATCTATGCATCAGTACCATTTTATGTCAGTTTGTGTACCATTACCATTTTATGTCATTTTAACATATTTGTTTGAATCAAAATTACAACACACAAATTTATGATATGCAAAATAATAGAATTCCATTCATTGATAAAAATGTGTCAAAATACACATTACATTACATCATATACACATTATAACTACAATACACTCCTAAAATATCCTAAAAAAACATCCTAAATAACCATACACATAACATTACAATACATATAATTTTACACTTCCATATCTTGTTCAGTTCAACTTGAATTTGAGTCACAACATTCCCTAATTGTTCATTTCTACCCCTCAATTTTTCAAATTCATTTGATAAGCTTTCTAACCTATTCAACAAAACTTGATGTGTATCTTCTGCAATTTCCTCATGGAACTAGTTGAAGAATTGATCGCGACTTTATCGTCTATTAATCAAGAGACTGCAAGTGCACAGTCCTATCGCATAGTTTTAAAAGATATTGAACCCATAAAGACTATAAATCGATCTACTTTTATCCTAAGTTACTGTATATAGCTAAGGCGAATAATTCTTTTAGATAATGGTTAAAGAAAAATATAAATTAAACGGATATCGGTACGTAATATAGTGAACCTAAGCGGATTTAATCGAACCTAAGCGTATAAATATTGTTAACTTAATTGTTCTGTAGAGATTATCAGTTTAAAAACCCTTAACTCACACTTTCGTGGTCTTATCTCGGATTATACTCCTAAAGCCCTATGCCTGCTTTCGCTAGCCCATAAGTGTTTAGAAAATATTCTTTAAAAACTTAATAAAATCTAATTCGTTTTAAAGCGCTCTCGCTGTATTTAAATCGAATGCCTAACTTTAGCTATCCGGTTAAAACCTCACACTTTCGTGGTCTCGATCCCAACCTATTCTACTTTTCTTACTTTCGTAACAAAAAGATTGATTTTCAATTACAAAAAGTCGTAACCAGAAATTAAGTTAATTAAGATTTTAGCCTGGGAACAATTTAATTCCTACTCTTACTGCTATTACATACCGATACCTACTCAATTTAGCCAAACATAGAATTTAACATAAACAAACTAAACATGAAGATTGAAATTAAGAGCAACATGATAATTAAATTAACAGCAATAAATGATAATAATAATAATAATAATAGTAATAATGGTAATAATAATAATAATAATAATAATAATAATAATAATAATAATAGCAATACAATTAAGAACCTGTAAATGCGAGAAATGAAGAACTTGAAATAAACTTCTATTATGATGGCAAGATTGTGATCCAAGAGTACATAGATTGTAGGCCTAAAACTAATGGTGTGGTAGTTCCCCGATATGAGAAACTACCACTTTTACAAATATGATTTTTGCTTAAAACTATGAATAGCGCTCCCGCGCACAAACTTGGATTCCTCTAAAATGAATGCTAACTAGTTTATATAGTGAGAAATTGTGGAAGTTATCATGAGAGAAGTAGTGATGATAATGGAGAAAGTAGAGAAAGAAGTGGAAAAGTGGGACATTGAAAAGATCATGGGGTGATAATGGAAAGTTTGGCTGATGGGCCTAGCTTTGCTTCTTTACTTGGGTCTTTTATCTTTTATTTTATATTTTGAGCATTTTTCTTCATGTCTCCTCCATTTTTACTTCTTTTCTCGAAAATTCTTCATTTAATTAAATATTTGCAAAATAAACAAATACTAGCGTAATAGCAATTCAATGCAATTAAATTAAGATAAAAAATAGGAAATAACTTAAGTAAATCAAACTAAATATACGATACATTTATGTGTTATCAAGAACCCACACCCTCTTTGCAATGACCCCTGCAATATACAAATATGGATCAAAATAACAATTCCTCATGAAACCAGATTTCAACCTACTAAATAACATATTAGGCCTTACCTTGTAATTGTGACAACCTCAAAATTTCTTCCCCAAATTCTTCTCTGTGTTTGCCGTACGAAGCACAACCTCATCTCAACCATGACAAATAGGTATATCTCGCGAGCTACTGTGAATGCAAGACGGACCACTTTCACTTTTTTTTCCATTCAAGAACCCAGAACCATGGCTGAGCTTCATCGTTCGGTGATGAAAATAGAAATGGAGGAAGAGATGGAAACGGACGAAAAAGAGATGGAAACGGAGGAAGAAGAGATGGAGATGGAAACGGAGGAAGAAGAGATGGAAATCTAGAACGTGAATAGATTATGGAAGATGATGAACAAGCCCTAATTTTAAGAAGATTGGTACACCATGCCACTGATAAGTGCCAAGATTTAGTTATTTTGTATATATGTTTAGTGGCACTTATCGGTTCATTTGTTAATATTCTTCGAATAAATCCCCCGCTTTTTGTATAAATGTGTACATAATAGAACAATTGAGTTTTTGTGTAAATATTGTATCATTTGATAGTTTTTCTTCTCTTTTATAGGTATTCATTCATAATTGGAGCATTGAGTAATAAAGTGTCGAAGACACGACTTCAAACGCACGATTTGAGCAACTCATCAACGAATAAAGCTCAAAATCAACAAAATAAAAATCATTAATTTGGTTGATATTTATTCATTGTTAGATAGAGCATTGAATAAGCTTTCCAACGCTTCAAATCGGGCATAATTCTGAGTTACGGTTCTCAAGATATGGCAAAAACAAGATGCGGAACAGCACAGACCGCGCTTAGCGCGAATACCACGCTTAGCGCGCCCTGCGACTTCAGAATTCTTTAAAAGGGGCTAAAAACTCATTTTTAGGTTATGGGTTGGGTATTTTTGAGTCCCAACACCATCAACATCATTTTTTTGATAGATTAGCATAGAAAACAACATTGGAGCTTGCATTTGGATGATCTGGAGTCGAATCCCTCGTCGATTGGTGTTGACAAACCAAGAAATATTTGGTTCCTCTTCTTCTCTTCTCTTTGTAATATCTTTTGTTGGGTTTTGTATGTATATCTACTCATAACTCATGTATATTTGTCGCCTTTGACGTTGTATAAAGCTTGTTTTATGAATCTGGGTTGGTGATTGTCTTAGGTTTTTACTCTATGTTAGGGATTTGAGCTTTACTAGAGATAGATTGCTTAGATTCTTACCTAGGATGATTATCTGTTAGTTTATGAATACTAGAAATAAGTTTAGATCTAACATTCACTATAGAGTATCTGAACTTAATGCCTCTGCGTTGGTGAAGTATGCTAGAGATGGTTATGGAGGTGACGCAGTTGACTTCTGTGTTGTTGAGATAGGCCAAACATGGCTATTGAGATGATTTAGGAGGATTCTCAATTTGGGTTAGAAATAACCAAGGTTGTGAGAGGTATGTGATGACACGGACGAGTATTGTAGGCCGAGTATGACGTGGATGGTAGATTTAAGTCTGTGACGGGTAGTTTACATTCGTTCCAGACAAGTTGTCTATCCTTTATACTTTTTGTTCATTTACTTTATGTCTTTTATTTTCAACTCATTTAATCTCAAACTCATTAACGGTAGAATTGTCGAACGACGAATCAATAACCAATCTCTGTGGACACGATACGATATAACCTAACCGGTATATATCACCCGGTAAAAATAATACCAACTCTTTGCTTGTCGCTTTACCGCAGCAACAGCCACCTCAACTGCCAGCTAGACATAATAGACGGACGTTTGACCCAAACTGACGGAAGGGTCTCATTTGGATATGTTAAGAAACTTAAAGAGCCAAATTGGCACGAAAAATTATTAAGGGACGAAAATGAACCATGGAGTATACTTAAGGGACCATAAGAGGTATTTTTCGTAGATATAATAAAGTTGTGTTATTGGTTTTTTCACTAAGTTTCTCCTTGCTTATTGTTTGATGTCTGATACATCTCTCACCTTTCAAGGCACTCAAAGAGAAGCCAAAAGCCGGTTAATTTCAAGTTTGAAAAGCCTATGTTGATCTATAAAAGAGGATCACTGATGTAAAATATAATTTACTCTTTGGTATGTAATATAAGAATATGATTCTTCATGGTTTGATAATAGTAATGGTTTTTTTAATGGTTATGGATAGGTTCGGGAGATATCAAATGACACTAGGTTGAACTTCACTGATCAGATTCGTGAATTGGAAGCTAAGTACCAGGAGGTTTGATTGTTATTACTTGAATGACAATGCTGGTGACGAATACTAGATTGTATTACGTGCACAATCTTATTAGTTGTATTTTAGAAAGAATGTTACTATAACCAGTCATTACATAATATCAACGACACCTGTCTTAGTATCTCAGCAAAGTGAGTATCCAAACTCTTAAAATATTTGGCAGTTAGAGGCTAATTCTTACACTAGTATGAACATAATGTTATAGTTCATGAAGCATGAGCAGCCAATACAGTATCAACAAGCTCAACCATATTTGTGTTGTAGTTTCTACATAATGTTCATGATCCTTGATTGCAGTTTTGAACATATTTGAGCAAAAATATTGGTTGTCCATCTCCATATTCTCCATAGTTGTGTTAATATTAAAATTGTGTGGTATGTCAAAGTTTCTACATTTCTCACCAACTAACCAATCATGTAATATGATAAACCAAGACTGGATATAGTAGAACAGATCGAAAACAGACCAAGGTAAGGTGAAAGGCCTATTGATGATTTAGTTTCCCCTTTGTTTCTCTTTAAAGAAAAAAGATCACATTGATTGCAACAAAAAAAAGATCACATTGCTTGAGTTGGGAAAGGCTAATTCAAATAGCAATTCACGTTGTAGAGGGTTAGTATACCTTCACTTTTTGTGAAACTATATGCTTTAGAAATGAGAAAATTTGTTTGTTAATGTAATTTTACATAACTGTTTTAGAGATGAGAAAAATAAAAAACTTGTTTGATAATTGTGTTTAAAATAAGGTTTGTTGACCTCAAGTTTTTTAACATCATATATAAAATTTGAAATTTTTTATAAAAGAAACAAAAATATTTTCCATAAAACCATATTGAAACTCAACGTTGTACCATTAAATTTTAAATATACATAGAGTTTTTTTTATAGTTTAATTTAAAAATTTATTAAATAAATTATGATGATTTTATAGTTTAATGAATTAAGATATATATATATATATATATATATATATATATATATATATATATATATATATATATATATATATATATATATATATATATATATATATATATATATATATATATATATTGAAAATATTGGGACTGAATTTGTTTAAAAAGTTATTGTTATTATTATTACAAATTAAGTAAAAAATAAACTAAGAATAGTAAAACTATATTACTTTTAGAAATATTTTATTAAAAAATTAATGGTAACTCAATTAATATATTTTATTGAAAATATACAAACACATAACGTAAACATGCTTATAATACTTCATTATAAAATTATTTTTTTTTACGGGAAAAATTAACTCATTTCATTAATAATAATGTTATGTATACATGTTGGGATATCATCAAATACATGAAAACTAGTAAAATCTGGAGTCGCCCTCGCCAAGGCATGAGCAACTTCATTAGCTTGTCTTCGGACGAACTTCACATGAGAGTTCCTAAAAAAGAGGTTTAGTAGCCGGGTGCATTCACTAACAATAGCTCTGAAATCCGAGTCATTGGGTTTTGGAACTGTGACACTGTCCACCACACGCTTGGCATCAAGCTCGAAGTCCATGTTATCCAAACCCAATTCATTAACCCAATTTAAAGCAGAGAGAAGACTAAGAGCTTCCCCGGTAGCAACATCTGTGATAGAAGAGAACCAATCCGTCTGAGCTGCAATAAAAAAATTTGCATCGTCTCTAATACACGCCCCAAAGTCTACCTTGTTATTTGAGAAAGATGCATCAATGTTACATTTAATATGGTCCCGAGCAAGTTTAGTCCATCTAACATTATATATTAGAGAAGTGATCGGCGAATTTGTGGTCAAGAATTGTTGAGCCTCTCTCCATCCTGTCAATACCTGATTCGCTCTCTGACAAATAGAAACTGGAGTATCTTCCTCTTAGTTCCAGACAAGGTTGTTTCTACCTTTCCATATGCTCCATAAGATGGTTGAGAATAAGGATTGTTGGTCTTTAGTGGCCTCCTGTAAAAGAGAAAAGATCATCGAAACAAACATTTCTCCATGCTAACTACTGCGCTGCACTAGCGCCCAGAGACTTGCTATCTTCCAGCAAGCAATACTCTTAGGACACTGGATAAATAAATGATAGTTATTCTCTTCCCCTACACCACAACCCATGTATCCTGAAGGACAATTGACACCTTTATCCAACAATCTTCTTCTCGTTGGCACACAATCTCTACACAGACGCCATAAGAAGTTATTTATCCTGGGATGGGACTTAATATTCCATATCAAATTCCACTTGTCTTTCATTCGAAGACGATAAGTATCAATGATATTATTAATACAGACTCTGTATGCACTACGAACTGAGAATTTTCCGTCGTTTTCATACTTCCAAATCAATTTGTCTCTATAAACCGCGATGAACAAAGGAGTATTATAAATCTTTTGGGCAGTATCATCCTCAACAAGAGTAGAAATCAAGTCATGATTCCATAATTTACCATTTGGAGTCATTAAATTTGAAACTCTAAGATTACTCACAGCTAGATGATGAGGCCAATGATTCACCAACACGGTACCATCCGAAATCCAATTTGGGTTCCATATCGAAATATTCGTACCAGAACCTATACTCCATTTCAGGCCTCCTTTAACTATAATTTTAGAATTCGTATTGAAATATTTCATTATAAAATTAATGTTAACTCAATTAATATATTTTATTGAAAAGATATAAACACATAACGTAAACATGCTTATAAAATATATTTTCTTCAAATCTTAGAAACACACCGATGTGAAGTAAAGTTGCAACATTCTGAATCAATGCGGACCATACTTTAATGGAAAAGGTAGCAGTACTGACCCTAGAAAAAAGAAAACAGGCTATCAGTCATATAAGTTACATTAGCTTTAAAGTATAACATTTTTCTTTATTGAGATTGGTGTGAAGTCTTCCACCGATATAGTAATTTATGTTTTCATACAAATTCATTAAGGCTCTATAATTTCTACTTTCATACAAATTCATTTTTCTCCTCTAAATCACTTATTTCTTCAGTTGATTTTACATACTTTTACATGTTTTTGCCTACTTTTATATCTATGTCATCTACATTAATAAAGTGGTGATCATTCATGTAAATAGACACTGAACCAACTTCAATAAGGTGATAATTTTCAACTTGTGTCAGCTTGGCTAATAAGGTGGTGAACATTTCATGTAAATAGACACCGAACCAACTTCAATAAGGTGAGTAAAGTGAGTATTTCATTACTTTTATAATCGTCAAAGTTTCATAGTTGTTTAAGTTTTTAGCTTCATACGATTAGTCTTTCTCATATTCACACCAACAGTTTTCACTTCTCTCTCAATTTTCCCCTTTATTAACAAACTTGTGAAGTTTTTGATTAGTTTTTCTTTTTCTTCCATCAAATGAAGATAGTCAAGGTTGAGAAGAAAGCTAAGATTGAGAGTGAGAGAAAACAATATTTGCACGAAAGCATAATCATTAATATTCTATCACGGGTTCTGTTGAAACTGTTGCTTAGTTTGAAATGTATTTCCAAAAAATGGAAGATAACCATTTCAAATCACCTATTCATCAAAGTTAAATTTCAAAACACATAGCCTATTTTGAATGGATTTATTTTCAACGTATTGGTCAGGGAAGAAGAGATGTCAAAGAAGTTATTTACATTCTGGTGGAGTCAAAAAATGGTGAAGAAATGGTTCATGGTAACATTTTCAGCTTTCTTCCAGAGGAGGTTGTTGTTTTGGCATCCAATAAAGGTATGATATGATATGTTGTCGTAGTTGTTTGCCATCCGTAAATCTAACTATATATCTTTGTATTCTTTAGTCAAAAAGTGGACTCAGTTGGAATGCCCAAAGGATTGCAAACTAAATGATAGTATAACACTTGTTTTTGATGTTAATCCAAATAAATTTAAATTGGTAAGTTTAATTGTGAAAAAATATGATGAGGAGGGGTTATCTTGGTTCACATTTGAAATATACTCATCTGAAACAAAATCTTGGAGGAAAACAAATGAGAGAATTTCATTGTAGTCATGATTTGATCAAAAGCAAAGGTGTATATACAGGAGGTGTCTTGCATTGGCTAACTCACAGTGATCAAATCATCACCTTCCGTGTTGAAAATGAGAGATATTTTTCATTTTCAACACCTATTTAAAAATTTGAGTCTAAGGCTGTCTTGGCAGATTGTATTGGAGATTATGAATGAAGACTTTATTATGTTAATGCTTCAGAAGTAGGTCTTCATGTATGGTGTCTTGAAGAATATTGTGAGCCTAAATGGGTGCTCAAGCATTAGAAACTTTGAGGGATTTTGAAGTAGAAAGTGACAAACTTCATAACTTGTGGCATACAATGGTGGACCAAAAGAGTTATGATCCAGCTCCTTATTTGAATCCTTTTGCTTTCAAAGATGGAAAAGTGCTGATATCTACATATTTATGACATAAAAACTAGCAAGATCACTATTGTTTGTTCTAGTTTTATAAGATGGTACATTTTTTTTATTTTAAAAAGCAAAATTAAAGAATATTGTATTTACCATGTATTATATGGGCTCGAAAGTTAATTAGGGGATTGTTTTATGGAAAAAACTTGGTACACAAATATAATACAAATAATCAAATATATTTTTTTATTAATTAAAAAATAAAAATACAATAGTCTTTCTCTGTTATAATCACAATCACCTTCATGATGCCAATTTAAAAAGAAATTAAATTTTAATTAAATTAAATATTTTATTCATTCTTATTGGTTGTTTGTAACAATAAGAATTTATGTTCGTATGCATACAATTTTTTCTCTTGTTTTATTGCATTTTTAACGAAGTTCACACCCCTCTATGAAAAATTATAAATGTCTCTTAAATGCATATGTGCATTTTTGGATGCACGAAAAGTTATACCACAGTAATTCGTAAGTGAGACATCTTCATTTTGCCATTAATTGGTATATAAGTGGATAGAGTTTGAGTGATATTATTATGTCATACCTTCTACCTTCCTTTTCCATTTGACAAAGTTCTAAAACAAAAAAAAAAGTGCGTGAGAAACCTCATTTCCGCCATTTTTCAACCTTTCTCGCAACTTCTACTGCATTGTGCCTAATGCAAAAATTTTCTCAATGTTCTACTCCAGTCGACCAGTTCATTTCACTTCAAACGTTAGGTAAATTTTTTCTTTACCTTCCTTTTTTTATACTTGTGATGCATGGCATTACTAAATAGGTTGTTTAAGGCATATTCGATTGTAGTTACACTCATATTAGGCATGCATTGATATTTTTTATGTTTACCGCATATGTCATGTTGTGTTTATGTGTTTGATATCATTTATGTGTTTCATGTTTTACGGAAGTGCACTTCCATATTTTGCATGAGTTTGATTTTCCGGAGTTACAGAAGTGCATTTATGTATTTTACCTCCATTATTTGATTTTGGATGTGTGTCATATGAGTTTGAGTTATTTCATTATGATAGGATTTTTCTAGTTTATTCATGAGTGAAATGGCTAGCAACCAAGATAAACTGAGGCACGATAGAGTGTTCCAGTATGTATTATTTTGCAAGGAGATAGCTAGACCCTCGCGTCCACCGGTTGGTGCCAGTTTATATGATGTAGAAATGTCCATTTCTAGAGTTTGCGTGTATATGGCTTCGTCTTTTGAAGGCACATGTCACTTTCTATTACCCCAAGTCCATTTTGACCATCCTATTGTTAATGTTATCGTTCATGATGTTGTTCCTGAGGTTTTTGGTTGAGGCCCATGTGACATTTCACTACTGCGTATGTATGCAAACCATATTGCTAAGCATTGTGGGATAGATGGGTAAAGTAAATATAAATTTATTCTTTTAAACATATGTGTTATAATATTTGAAGTTTACAACAATGGTGTTTTTTTATAATTATGTGATGCCTTGAAATGTGTCAACCATTGTAGGAAGATTGTGAAGTTATACTAACCTGAAGATAAATGGTTTCATGATGTCATGCAGTTATCTATGTTACAAATTTTATGCATAACTGGTTATATTCTTATTAACCATAGTATGTTGTCAGCTTTTGTGGACATATGGCACTCAGAGACGTCATTTTCTCATCTTTCGATTGGTGAGATGTCCATCACACTTGATGATGTGTCATCCACCACGCCAAAAAAGACCAAAGAATGCACTTTTTTGGCCTTTAACAATGCTTAAAAACGTTGCCGTAGGTGGCGCTGCTGTAAGTTTTAGCAACACTTTTTGTTTAGGAAAAAGGGTTGTCTAAAGTAGGTCTAAGGCAACACTTTTTCCTAAAAATTGCTTTCTAAAGTAGGCCTTTAGCAACGTTTTTTTCCTGGAAAAGCGCTTTCTTAGGCAAACTTTAGAATGCCTTTTATATGCCTTTTATGCTTTTTGTAGGCATCTTTAGGCAGCGTTTTTTCAAGGAAGGTGTTGCCTTACGCCTATTTTAGAAAGCGCTTTTTAAGAAAAAGCGCTGCCTGTGGTATACATAAGACATCGCTTTCAAAAGCGTTGTGTTTTAATAAACTTATAATTTTTATAATTCATAAACCTGCATTTTTAATAAACCTATAATTTTTATAATTCATAAACCTGCATTTTTGGCAGCATTATTTCATAAACCTGTAATTTACAATCGTAATCCCATAAACCTGTAATTTACAATCGTAATCCCATTATTTCAACAAAGAAGCGATTATATACAAAAAATGCATTATAATACCATTACATTATATACCATTACATTATATACCATTGTAATCCAAAATATATATACACCATTATAATTCAATTCACATATTTCTAACACAACCAAAATTAGCCTTACAAAGTCATCCCTAACATTAATAACAAAATCAGCTCTAACAACAACTAAATCAACCCAAATTAATAAAAATAGTTCAAAATCGTCAAAATACGACGAGTGGACGGTCCTGGTCCTGCAAGGTATGAACAAAACAACACGGTCAGTAATGTATTCACACAATAATGTATTCATAATACTTTTCACACAATAATGTATTAATACCTTATATGATTTTTTTCTCAATCAAATATTCACACAATTCCTCCTTGATATCTTCCAACTGGTTTTTCGTGTAATATGCACACTTGTATTCAGAAAAGTACTACATAACAATAATATGCATGATTTAGTTAAAGGTAATAAATTATATGAAATATCCGATAAATATTAAAACAAATCCTAAGTTATAAATTCATACCGTGATTGGAATCTCTATTCAATCCAAATGATTGATTTCTCTCATAAACCTCATAACAAAGTATCCGCAATCTATACCATTTCGATGTTGAGAACACTACATAGAAAAACAAATAAGGTTATGTAGTTGTCTTGTTTTATCAAGTAGCATCACTATTATAAGAAAAATTGTGAAAATTAATATACCTCCACTTTGATCCATGTAATGTGGCTTGATCTAGCCCGTGGTACTTGAGCGTCTCTTTGAGATAGAAATACTTGTATTGCTCTAACAAAATAAAAACATATAGGAAAATACCATAAGACTTTTGTCGGAGACAACTTTTTCTTATATTGAGGGGCACCATATTTAGGACACTCATTTAACGATGCATACTCGTTTCGAAACAAAATGCAATCGTTTGGACAGACATGTATCTTATCGTAGCTCATGCCAATAGAGCATAACATCTTTTTGGCCTCATACGTTCGATTGGGAAGAACATTATCCTCTGGTAGCATAACTTTCATAAGGGCTAATAACTTTGTGAAACTTTTATCCGACCATCCATTGCCCGCCTTTAAGTTGTACAACTTTAATACCGCAGACAATCTTGTGAATTTTATACAACCATTATACAACGGTTTCTCTACACCGCTTACCAACCTCTCGAATATTTTGGGATAATCCTTAAGATCTTCTTCAAGCGCTTATGCAATCTCTTCGACCCGATAATCATATGTATCTGTGCAATTGTCATTTGAAGCATAGGTCATATTATCCCCTGATTCAAATTTCTCGTTACTTTTATCACCATGACAATTCCAACATGTATAACTTCTATCAATTCCATATTGTATTAAATGTGATGCCAACTGAACCACGTCAACCTGACTCCCATAACAGCAACCCAAGCAAGGACATGTCATCCCACTGGGGTCTTTGGCGTGTGCAACAACAAACTTAATGAATTATGATACCCCATTCTCGCACTCTTTCGATAATCGATTGGAATGCATCCATGTCTTATCCATGGTTTTACTAATTAAGCTAAACAAAAACAACTAATTAGGGCACAAAACGGTATAATGTGTTTCTGTCTAAACACAAAGTATACACGGAATGGATCCGGAGCAAGAAAACACAATATATTCACGCAATTTCAGAAAAATTCACCAGTACCAGTCATTTGAGGAAGAAATTTACCTCGAATTTACCAAACAATAACGTCGAGAAGTTGAAACGAGAAGGTCAAACTCACGGAAACACAAAGAATGAGTGTTGTACATATTAAACAACATAAAAACAACATTTGGTTGGGCAGCCACTAATCTTACATGAGATATCTTAATAATTTCTACTAAAACAAACTTAAAGCAACTGGAAACCGAATTTGGTTATACATACACTTTGGTTAATCTTTAGCATGATATATTATAAACATTTCAGATCAGAATTGGTTGCATTTTATTTTTTGACTTTTTAGACTCTTAACATCTTTGGATGCATAAACAAAGGTGAAAATGACTAAATTCCATTACCTGGAGATCTTTCAACTTGATTCCAGTAGCAACACAAAAACCAAAAGCTTGTTCTTATCAGAAGCGACTTTAATTCCAACATAATGTCCTTCGCTGCAACAAAAACAACAAGCTAGTTCATTCCACAGAGTTATCACATAATTATCTCACAAGCTAGTAAACTAATGCATTTTAATAAATAAACACCAACTAATTAAAATACTATATAGCTAATGGATTAAGATGAAAATAGAAATCGGAAGTAGAATGGAATTATGAGGAGAAAAGAACTCGAGAACTCTTGTAAGTTTGCTCAAACCATAAACAAGTTAGTAATCACAAGGTATAAAATCAAAATGAAACTTATATGATGCACAAGAACAATTAAAGAACCAAGTAATCGATCATTCAAGTATTTCAATTCACAAATGAAACTAAAACCAAAGAAACTCAAAATTAACATGATAAACCAAATTCAAAGTGAGCTACAAATCAAACAAAATCCAGGCAGCCGTGACATAAGTATAAATTGACACTCCAAATTCGTCTTGACAAGTGTGTAGCACAAACGGAAAACCTTGGTATCACAATTGGAATTTCTTGTTCAAGGAATACAACTAAAACTCAATCAATGATTCATTCTAGTTTCGGGCAGCCATAATTCAAACGATTACTCAAAATAAAATGAATTTCTTCATAATAACAACAACATAATTAATTACCCAAAAACAACTTCAAAATATGTAAATCGAAATTGGAATTAAACGATATTTAATTACATCGAAAGTCGGATATCAACTATATGTACACCATAAAAATCCTTAATTCCAACTCAGCATATTCAAGACAACATAAAGATGAAGCTTTATCGATTGAGATAGTCTTCTCATTCAAAAATAATACTAAGTGTAACACACAAAATGTGACGTGTACTGATATAACAAGTGAATGAACATTGAAAAAAAACGTAAAATCTATACCTCTCAATACACACACAATCATACCACCTAAACTAAACAATGTCAAACAGTTTACATCATTCAACAACACACATACATGATTATTTTAACAGGGCCAACTCAACCAACTCAAATTCAACTCACACACGACGATACGAAATGGTGGACAAAGGAAAAAAAACACATAATCACATTCAAAATCACCAATGTACATCCACAGTAGAAAAACATAATCAACAATACATTAACATCCATTCTTTGAACATTCTCATCGGCAAAAATCGACGTCAATAAATCGTATTAAAAGAGTGAAGAAAAGTTACCTGAGAAAATGTTGTTGTTGTTGATCGTGACAGCGAGTTGGTGGTGAAGGACATCAAGAGGATGAAACACAGAGAAGAAGGGCGATGGAGGCAACGATGCAGAATGTTGAGGACGTTGAGTTTCCTGAGAAAAACGGTGAGAGCGGCGAGAACGGCGGAGGAGTAGCAGTGGAGGTGTTTGAACGATGAGAACGGAGTAAGGAGGATGAAGATATGGAGGTTTGAGGTTTGAACGACGAGAGTAGTTGAAGAAGATGAAGATGAAGATATGGAGGTTTGAGGTTTGAACGGGAAGAGAGAATCGTGGCTGAACAGAAGAGGGAGAAATAGAAAAATAGGGTTATTCATATTTTATTTTTTTAAATGTCTTATGATAGCGCTTTCTTAGGTGATGGAATTAGCAGCGCTATTTCCTCAGAAACGCTTTCTTTTTGTTCCTCGATTTAAGGCCTTTAGCAGCGTTTTTCAAAAGCGCTCTCTAAGGTTAACATTTAGCAGCGCTTTTGGAAAAGCGCTTTCTTAGGTAGGGTCTCCATACTGCCTTTAGCAACGCTTTTAAAAAGTGCTTTCTAAAAGTATCCTTTAGCAGTGTTTTTTTTCCAACCTATAGCAACGCTTTTTCATAAAAGCGTTTTCTATGTAGTGCTGCCAAGACTCATTTTTGGCGTAGTGATCATTGCTTCATCTTTTGATTACAAAAATATTATTAAATAATTCTAAATGAACTAGACTTGAGGCACTTAAGATGATGGTGGCCTATTTAGGAGGTGACTCGAATAATGCCTAAAATGAGATGGAGGATAGCAAGGTGAAGCTTGTATTTGGAAGATTAGATAGATGACCACAAGCAACACGGCATTTACGATAATATATATGCATCTTCACTATTCCTAATATTTCATAACTCTTGCGTTACATTGTTACTAATATTTTCTCGAAACCATTTTCAAGCATGGATCATCTCTCATTTTCCACGCATCTTTGGTTGGTCGTATGATGAGGAATACAATGAGGCTTAATCATGTGTTTTCTCCTTCGTCTTGCTCAAATGAAATAAGTGGATTGAATCATTTTGAGTGTTTCTTGATCGCTTTGTATTGATGATACACACTACACACATTATAATGATCAATGTCAGATGCGTCCCTTGGATGACATAGCCTTAAACTTCAGATGTTTGGATTGTGGGTGATGCCTGATCTATTTGAGTGAGTCATGTGTTTGTTCAAGTTTTTGGAAGGTATTCAAAGAGACCCCGATGTGTATGTTCTTCTCATTGTCGTTTGCATAAATGTTGGTATAATGTTTGATGATTTTTATAATCATATGGTACTAAAGGAAACATGAAGTGTGTCAGTTTCTCATCGATGAAATACTATATTAGGCTATATCCAGTGGTATTTTAGAGTGGCACATGCTTACATGACACCAAATGTGTAAGGAGATACATTTAGGTCAACTCATCAAGAGATACATGAGGAGAAGTATATTAGAAAAAATCATATCGTTGATGTGTTACCTGCATGTCACTGTATTATGGCTAAGCAGGTATAGAGAGATGAGAGTTTGCGGAAGGCAGTGAAGGAATTGGGGGTCAAATATACTCAGTAGTTCACTTTTACTTGTATTTTGATAATATTTATATTATGGTTTGTAATTATTCAACTACCATTTTTGGTTATGGATTTTAATGAATTAATATATGAAATTTTAATTGAATCACACCAATCAATGGTTTAATTGAATAACAATTATGTATGCTTAGTATAAATAGCCTAAAATATGAGATTTCTAAAAAATGTTAAATTTATAACAAATTTACTACCTAAGGGTTATTACGTAACTATATTTTTGAATAATTCCTTGAGTTGTGAAATAAACCCACTACCATAAATCAAAAGGTACATGGGTTATTACATAAATGCAAATGCATATTTACCCTTCCATCAATACGAAGATACACTTTTTGACTAATTTATGGCAAAATATGGGATTGGAGGTTCACCAACTAATGGATGTGGTATGTTTTGGGTGTGTATGGAAGTATACTTCCGAATTTGGGAAGACAATTTTGGGTGTCAAAAGGGTTGTTCTTCATTGCTAATGATGGGAAGAGCAATCCAGTTTTATTTTAAAAAGTTAATTGGGTTAATGTATGGCTAGAAAGATTAAGGGATTCTCATTATATCAAACATATTTCTCACGAATTATGTAAAAAAAAATTAATTTTTTTCGTTTTCGAAATATATCTTTTGGACGCATTATGTATTACTGTATACTTTGGGAGCCACGTGGTCTCAATAAAATGACGGTTGTGATATATCAGATGGACTGTAGAAAAATCCATCAGGTGCAAGAACCTTTATATAAGGTGCAGAAGCCGAAGCATGAACAAATGCGTGCATGTGAGCACGGGCACGGGGTTTGCCTTTAGACTTTAGACAGAGAACCTTGACTATGGGATGTTAATCTCAACTCATGTTGGAAATCTCATCAGTGACATACATCTGTCATGCTTACAAATCCAAGATCAAAATTTTGAGATAACACGCTCTAAGATTGAATATTCATCTAGTATATATGTATAAATGATGAGTGCACTTTCTTATTAGAGATATTTTGTATGATGTCAGAACTAGGACTATTAGCATTTATGTATATTAGATTGTATACTATGAGTTTTGATGTGTATCTTAGTATTAGGAAACTTATGAATTGTTTATAAAATGTTTTATGCATTAAAAACAAGATTTTATGTGAAAAACAAATCTATGTGTCGACACATACATGTTATGAGTCGACACTCGTGGATTCTTTTTAAAGCTTGTAGCTTATGTTTGCATGAGTCGACACACAAATCTTTTCAGGTTAACACATTGAAGAAAAAATTGCTTTTATGAGTCGACACATATGTCATACGAGTCGACACATTCTTATGCTTTTTAAAGCCTATGGATTATGTTTGCATGAGTTGACTCATAAGGGTCTTCAGGTCATAGCATAAAATTACTTGCTATGAGTCGACTCATGACTTACATGTGTCGACACATGGGTCAAAGTTTTTAAAATTTTGTACTCTTTTCTAAACTTCTAGGTTTTTACCTCCAACTTGCACACACATATATATACCACATACATGTATCATTTATGAGGGGATGAAACCATAAACATACAAAGAAAGTTCTCTTCATCTTCAATATCTCATTTATGCATACACACAACAATTACACATAATTATTCTTGTTTGGAGCCATCTAGGTAGATTTGATAACATTCAATTTAGGTTGTTGAATTGTAAATTGAGAAAAACTAGTCAGAGTTTGTCCTCTAAGATCAAGGTGTTGATCTGGGGGTTTTCCACAAGATTTTGCAATTGGAATCAACTGAGTGAAAGCTTCGAAGAACGGTGGGTTCTGTCGAAGGAGTAATGGCAATCAGAGAATCGATGGAAACTTTTAGGTGGCAACAATTCACAATTTAGATTCAGTCGAGTGAAATATTTGAAGAACAACAGTTCAGTCAAAGAAGTAACGGTAACCTGAGGATCAAATTAGCATTGTTGGATGACTTGATTGAGCTCAAGATCAAAGGAATAGAAAGAGTTAGAATTAACATCTTTGTAGGGTTGTATTGCTACTTTTCTCTTGTAAACCATTTTTCCAAAGTAAGATTGATTATCTCACTTTCGAACGAAATTGGGGGCAGATGTAGCCATAGCAAGGACGAGTGGTGAACTGCCTAAACAAATCCTCGTGTCCTCTCTCTCTCTCTCTCTCTCCTTATCTCTCTTTTACTTTCAATTATAAATTGTTAAATTCGTTGACTGTGCAATTGATACCTACAGAAAAAGGAAAATCAGAAAAATCGACTGCACACCAAATGTTCTATAATATAGAAAGTTGTTATAATTCGTTGACTGTGCAATTGTTATAATTTTCATTGGACATAGATGTTGGAATAATCTAGAAAGTGTGAGTAAGTAGAGAAATAGTCCTACATTGTATAGGAATATGGAGACTTGAGCATATATAAGTGGGAGAATCCACTCACCTATCACCTTAAGGTTTTAGGTGGACAAGTAGTGTGTCTCTCACAATATCCACCTATAACCTTAAGGTGATAGGTCTGTGGGTTCTCCCACTTACAAAGTGTTCATTATTCCTTTTTCTAACCAATGTGGGACTTCTTCCTCACACTTGATTCTCAGCAATAGATTGCCTTTGTGATCATATTCAAACGTGCTATTGTGAAAATATATTGGCTGAGTGACTTATCACTTTCATTGTATCTCATATTGGTTTTACGCATATCCGGGTGTTTCGATAATGGTTCGAATTAAATTACATTTTTTTTATCCATAATCGTTTTTCGTTGTCCATAGTTAACACTTTTTAAAAATAATTTTTTTAAGAACATTTTTAACATGGTATCTATACAACCCCTCTAGATAAGCTTCCGAACCTAAAGGGACGTACAATAGAGGGCCTATTTTAAGCATAAGGAAAAGTATATTCATAAAAAACAACAATGTGAGAAATGAATATTTCTCTAGTAGAGAGATAAAAAACATCATAACCTTTGGTACCAACTTTGAAACCTAGGAAAATACAATTTTTAGCTCGTGGATCGAGTTTGGTACAATGTTGTTTTAAGGCAGAAACATAGCATCATGAACTGGAAATTTTGAGGTCAAGAAAAGTAGGTCGTTCATTATAAAGTAATTCAAAGTATACTTTTGCAAAACAGGACAAGGAAATATGTTGATCAAATAAATAGCATGAAGAACATCATATGACCAAAAACATTTAGGAAGTTTGATGGAAAAAAAAGCTCCTAGTGAATTTAAGTATGTGACCATGCTTCATTTAAACAATAGAATTTTATTGAGGAGTAGCAACACAATAAGCTTGATGTAGAATGCCAAATTTATTATAAAAATATTTATAGAGAAATTATGATCCATTGTTCAACCTTATTGATTTGACAGATTTGTTAAACTGAGTTTTGACAAAAATAACAAAATTTTGCAATGGAGTTTTGGTTTGAGACTTAGTCATCATTAAAAAAAATTCAAGTATGTCTAGTATGATCATCAACGATAGTTAGTAAATACTTATGGCCGTGAAAAGATGGAATAGAAAAATGTCCCAAAAAGTCATGTAATACATCAAAGGCATGTAAAGTAACAAAAAAGCTTAAAGGAAAAGGTAATTTGCATTGTTTAGCATAATGACATGAGTCACAAATTATTTTATTATCATATTTAATATAAGAAAATACAAAACACACTTATTCAAGAACCTTATTTGAGGGATGTCCCAAACGAAAATGCCAAATATCAAAAGATGAAATAATATTTTTAACAGTGAAATTATGAAAAATAGATGAAGATTTGGGCAAAGGATCTTTAATATAGTAAAGTATATTGTGAAGTCTAGAAAGACCAATCATCTTCAAATTTGTAGCTTCTTGAATATGGCAAATAGATTCATAAAAGGTTGGCTTGCAATTAGAATTGGAAATAAGAAGATGAGCAGAGACAATATTCAATTTGAATGTAGTTAAATAAAGAATGAAGTATAATTTGAAAATAAGGAGAGAATTCAATTGTGTATGCAAATTTTACAGCAACAATTGATCCATAAAGTAAAGAAACATTAATAGGATTGATTATGTAAAAATAAGTAAAGTATTTCTTGGAATATGTAACATGATCAGTTTCCACACTATTCAAAATCCAATAATCTTTTGCAAAATCAATTATATATGGTTAAGTGGATGCATTTTGATGATTCACCGAGAATTTGAGTGAAGCAATGTATATAGTATTGACACTGTGAGTAAATGGTGCAGTGGATTTGAAATAATTTGCTAACAATGAAAGAAGTTTGACCTCAACCATATCCTCTGTTGTTATAACCACGATATTGGGAATGGTTACCATTATCAGAGACATCGTAAATAATTTTTGAACTTTGAATTACAATATTTGCATGACTTGATTCTTGTTGAAGATAACCAAAAAAAGAAATTTGTTAATTGAAGGGAGTGATCAATAAGAAGAATTTGAGAACGAATTGTGTTATAAGACTATATATAATGGGGGTGTTTAATAAATTATTCATTAGTTGAATGCTTGCAATGGAGTGTTGAAAATGATGTGGAGTAATTGGTGTTGAAAAGATTCAATATGTTGAATGAGGAGGGAGTGAGGCCATATACAATACTTTGCAAAATATTATTGGTTGTTGTGATTATTTAGATTTTTATTATGTTGTGAATGGTGGTGGGGTAAGGTGTTGAATTTTATTAAACAAAACCATTGTAGTGAGTAAAAATTGAATGAGTGTTGAATTATTAGGTGGAAGAAAGAGAAGATGATGTGGAGGATAAAAAGTGAAAAAATAGGATGTTGAATAATAAAACCATTGTACATAGTCTAATTGCCACTTAATCCCTTTAAGAAACAAAACACTAATTCAAAATCAGGCTGTTGTTTGATGATCTTGAAAGCAACACAATTGTAAGTTGTGTGGAAGGTTCAAGCAGGAACAGGACGAGGATCTTTAAGATCTTCTAAAGAAGTATTCATAAAATTCAAAAACTCGGAAATTGATTGTTCAACTTGTTTTATGGAGTGATTATTTGCAAATGATCAGAGAAGCGAAAGTGATTTCTTTTGGTGAAATCGTTCTTTCAATTCTTCCCAAAAGAACCCTAGCATTTTCAATGTAAGCGACGATTTGAGCGATCAAAGGTGCAAGAGATCGAGTTATCCACGAGATAAGAAGACCATTACACTGCTCCCAGACATAAAAAAGGATCATATTTTGGTAAAGGCAATAACTTTTCATTGATGAATTGTAGCTTGTTCTTGGCAAGAAAGGTTCGCTTCATTCCACGACTCAAAGTATGATAGTTATCGTTGTTTAACTGTGGAGAGATCAAAACCAATCCTGGATTTTCACTAGGACGAATGTAATAAGGTAATGAATGTGATTGAAAGAGATCTTTGATGTGATGAACTGTTGAATCATTCTTTGTATTCGAGAAAGATGATGAAATTTTCTTCTTCGTCCATTGGCGAAGGAGAAGAAAAGAAAAAAACATGTTTGTTGTATTACCATATTAAAGAAATAATTGTATATTTTTTATTGATTAAAATAATAAATGATTACATGAGTTTATAGTTGGTTACATAAGAGAATAATGACTTAATATTCTCCTATAGTCATTAAGGCTATATCTTCTAATGCTGTATCGGTAAGGCTAAGGAAAGAAATTAAGGCTAGAAAATAAGAAAGAAATAACAAGCAATTAACTCCAAATGCAAACAAATAGGAAAGAAATACTCCCGTTTCAAAATAAGTGTCACATTTGGTAAAAAAAAATTGTCTCAAAATACTTGTCATTTTACATTACTAATGCAATTTTATACTTATTCTTCCAATTATACCTTTTAATAAATACTTTTAATTTATTATTTTTCTATTTGATATTAATGCTAATTTGAATAAACTAATTGTTAAACTAAATACTTTGATAAATTTATCATTCTTTCTTTCATTTGTTTCTTAATCTGTGTGAATTAATTTATTATGATAAATAATATGGGACGGAGGGAGTAACAAATACTTATCTCCTAATAACTAAGATGTTTTGATAAATCCGATATATTTTGTAGCTTTCCGATATATTTGAAAAAATCAATACAAAATTATAATTTTTTCCAAAAATCTATGGTTTTATTCTAGATAATTAAAAAATTTATATAAAAAATATGATATTACACTAATCATAGATTTAAAAACAATAATAGTATTTTAAACAAGTTTTTAAGGACCGGGTCTATGTTTTTACACCAATATTTTCAAAAAATCAATAAAACTTGAATTTCTCTAACCACGAATTTTTCCAAATTTTAATAAAAAACTAATAAATTTTCAAAAGGTCGGATGCATTATGATAAAAACACAACTATATCAAAATTTTGGGATGACATGATAAAATGGCTATACTTTTTATTATAGTTAATGAATTTCTTATTAGTTTATGGTTGATGCTTAAAAAATATCAATAATTTATTAGCACTAATTTTTTACTTAGCTCTTTTTCCTTCTCTTTTTTCCTCATATAACCAAAATATTTTTTTTAACAAATATATTTTCATTTTTATTAAGTAGTCTAATGACTAAAATTCACTATTTAAAAGTGACAAGTGAGATGTCACGGATTCAAAGCGGCACACACTCTTACACGTGATATTTCTATACAACTATCAACTGAGTTGACTTAACAAGATTCGTCAAATATATTTCTCATCTTAACAAGATTCGTCAAATATATTTCTTATTACACAAAAATGGATGTATTAATAAATCACATTTGTTTTATGAAAATACAGTATTTTACTATTAATTAGTAATTCTTAAAGAATACTAACATAAACTGCGATGGTACCTTCACTTTTTCTTACAGATCCTTTCACTTATTTTATAGAGTAAACAAGTTCCATATATTATGTAAAAAAGTTCCATATTTTAATAAATCGAAATTTTTTAACAAGGTACACAAGTTGGGCACTTCATTCATTGGGGGTCAAAGTAAAGTAATTTCTAAAAGCAAGTAATTTCTAAAATTTCTAATATAACTGCTTTTATTGAGCCAATATTACAAAGAATATCATTGCTTTTATTGAGCCATTATTACAAAGAATGAGTTACAGAAGTGCTAAAAATGGTATGAAAACAAATATACATGGACACTCTCTCTCCTAACCTAGAGAAAGAAGTGTCACTGGGGGATGACAATGAAATTTTACATCATGTATGAGTGAAGAAACTTCTGTGAATGTACAGAGAGCACAGTTTTGCAGATTTATCATGTGGGCACAACCCCCTCAGAATTAGGCCCTAACTTTGACACAAGCCAAAGAACCAACATTAAAAACATGATGAGCTGAAAGAAAAAGTAACATGTCAGCTTGCATAATCTCCTCTGAATCATAAAAGTCTCCTCGGTTCTGTTTGTCATTATTGGATCCTCATTACCTGCCACTTCAAGCTTATTTGGAGTCTGAACTTCACTGCCATACATTGTTTCTTGTTTTTCTACTAAAGCCGATGCAACCTTCAACTTCTGCATAGAATTTTTGATGGTCAGGTATTTGACCTCGGCTTCAATCTTTTGCCGAAAAAGACTCTCAAGCTCATTAAATTTTTCATCTAATAAACATACGGTGCAAGTCGATTCTTCCTTAGGAAACATGTCACAAGTAAGGGCAATTTCAAGTTCAGCAATCCTGAAATTCTTCAGGGCCAGCTTACCCTGCAATTCTTCTAACTGGCTTTCCAAAATGTTTAGTTTATCTGTGAGGCGCAGTTCCTGAAGTTCCATATAACTTGCTGCAATTTGCTTACCAGAATTGCTAGATGAGCACGAGTCATGGAATCTTAGATCAACAGAACTTGTTTCAACAACACTTGCTTCAGCAGCACTTCTAAACTTGGTTGAGTCATCAGATGAGAAAGATTCATTCCCAATCTCCCTGATTTTTTTAATTTCTGCAAGAAACACAGATTGGTTACTAAGAGTTCACAGAATACAATGATTCACACCACACCATTGAACATACTATTTTCAGGGGCCACAAATTTATTTAACATCTTTTCATAAAAGCTTGTGAATCAATTACTTACAACAATGATAAAAATCAAGCTTACAAAAAAAAAAAAGGAAAAAATACCATCATAAAAATCATCTTGAGCTCATTTTGATGAGTTACTTAGTAGAAAATAACATTCTTTTCAGATAAAATTCACTACTATCCTTCTAACAAAAACAGTCATGTTCCAACACCACTAGTAAGAAGGACATGGCCTCTCTCCAACATGACCTATTTTTTCACAATCAGAAACCTCTCACTAAAGGGCATTCCAATATGCCATCAAACTATTGTGCATCGAAACAGGGCTCAGCAGCTAGATGTTAACTTAAATCAACAATCAATCTTCCATCACATGTTCCTATAGCTAGCTATATCAAGCTCTAAAGCGCCATAATTTAAAATGTACAACAGTTACAGTAAGGGTATTATATAAAGATTTGTACAATCTGGGCTTCAACATTACGACTCATTATATTGCCGAAACAGCAAAACCGCAATGCAAATGTGGCCATAACAGCGATATCAACAATCAATCTTCCATCACATGTTCCTATAGCTAGCTATATCATGCTCTAAACTGTCATAATTCAAATTGTATACCAGTTACAATAAGGGTTTCATATAAAGATTCAGAACCGCGATATAGCCTACACCATGTCTGTTCTTAATTCAACCGAAACAGAAAAACTGCAACACAAAGTGCGTTATCAAGAATCACGACACGGCCGTGACCGCGAATACTACTTAAATTCTTGTTACAATTCACCTAAAGTAAGCAACCAAATAAGCTAGCTACATAACATCTTCACACATTATTATACTAAACAACTATTAACATCAAAAATCAAAGTTATGATGAGAATCAAAATCTATAATAAACCTTGATGAAGTTCTCCCTCCAAAACCTTGAGAGTATGAACATACTCAGTCAAAGGATCCTCTCTTACAGCATCTTCATCGTCATAGCCCGTCACGTGCTGAACCTCCGTGTCGCGTGCATCACCACCACAGTTCTCTAATTCAGGCACACTCAAATCCCTAGAATCACCTCGCTTAGGATTTCGCTTCCATTTCTTTAACGTTACGCTTGTTCTTGATTGATTCGACGGCGAGGTCTCGTCGGTGCAGGAACCACCGCCGTCGTCATTCTCAGCTCCGTTATCTCGACGATTGTTTCCTTCGGATTTAGCGGAATTCATAATGAAAAGTAAAACGAACTCAGATCTTGATCGGAAAAAACGGTTATTGAAGAATGGAATGAATGTGGTGTGAGAGAGTTGAATTGAGTTGTAGTTTGAGGAAACGAATGAAATGAGAATTGGGATTTTTTTATTTGGAAACTAAAAGCGGTTTATTGTTATTTTTGTTCAAAACTCGAATGAATCAGGATTTCTATTTTCATTAGTTATACTTTGTTAAACATTCAAATAGATTTTCTACAAATTTCTTTCTTTCATGTCATTGAAGTTTTTACTTTTACTTTGTATTTGATTATGTGGTAAAGAAATTTTATCTTTTTTCTAGACAAATAACATTTTATTCAATAATCAAAAATCTTACAAAACAAAAATTCAAGGATCTCATCCAACTAAACAATTTATATAAATCAGACAAACGCAACTACTAACAATCATTACGACGGTTCCCGTCCTTTTTTTTCACATGTTTGTAGAGGTATGTGCTCCCGCCTCTAACTAAAAGTTCAGTGTGGTTTCTCCAAATTCTTCTAGGGTTTGGTTTCTTTTTTCCTACTTCATATGGGCTTTCTCGCACTTTTAAGCTCTTTTCATCTTCTTTCTTTTGAATAAAGGTTGTTTCTCTCCACTGCAATAAAGAATTGAAAAAAGGTTTCATTAACTAAGGAAGAAGAAGAAGGTGTGATTGCGGAAGTTGAACAGGTGAGTGGAAAGGAGTTGTTCCAGAGAACTATAGTTGGGAAGTTGTGGATATATAACAGTTTCAACTCAAGAACTTTCACCAATACCATGGTGGATGCATGGAGGTTAAAGAACTCGGTGGAAACACAAGAGCTAAGTAAAAATCTATTCCTTTTCAGGTTCTCTACAAGGAGGGATTTATAGTCTATATTGAGGAATGAGGGAATTGTAGGAAGAGGGATACAAAGAGATAGACGAACATGCTTTGTCATATGGCTTATGGTTGATGGCCTCACATTTGCCAAAAGCGTTTGAAGAACAAAGAAACAAGGAGTCTAGCTTTGACATGTGTTGTAGAAGTTTATTCAACGTTTCCTCAAGCCATAGTAGGTATGAAGCAAAAGATGGTGAAAGGAAAGAAAAAACTGAAATGGTTCAAGAAAAGGAGGCAAACAGAGACTCGAAAGGAACTCCATAAGCTAGAATTGATGACCCAATGAGGAGGTCGGATGAGATTGAAACAGTTGTTGAATCTTTTGGGGTGGTGGTCATATCTAATAAACAAGTGAAAGGAACAAAAGTCGACACTCAAACTAATCCTAAAGGGAAGAAATTTAGTAGGTAGAGGGGCGGGAAAAAGGCATTGAAGGAGAGCCTAAAAGGTATCGAGATTGAGAAGGGAAAATGACATCTCGTAGAGGTCTTGGTGTTGAAGTCATAATATGAAGAAAGGTACATGAAAAGGCTTAGATTTATAAGATGAAGAAGAAGATGTGTAATAGTGCAATGGATCATGTGAATGAAAGTTCTTGAATTTGTAATGCTCTTTGTTGTATTTCTTCAAAATGTACTAGCATTGTAATGACAATTTGAATGAATATGTATCCTTGTAAACTCTTTATTTTATTGACAATTCCTAAGTTTTCAAAGCATTCTTCCAAGTTGAATTTTAATTCTATCTTCTGTTCTAAATGCTCTTGAAGGAATCATTATGCATTGACTTTTGAAAAAGAGAATGCATCAACATTATTAAGTGCCCTCAAATGAATGGTATGCTTTAGTGATTCTCTTTGATTCATATCCTTTGGCTTTTAGCTTTGAGACAATAAGAAGAGACTCATAGAAAACTTGTGCTACAAGTAACTAATTGATCATATGAAATGCTTTGCCTCGAGCCTTCTAAACCATAATTAAATAGGACCCAAGTATCCTTTCCTTTTGTATAATGATGTAATCATGTGCCTTATAGTTCAAGTAATAAAATTAAACCCTAACTCCATGGTTGGAATCTTTTGAATAAAACTTGTACCTTAATTTTTTCACAACGAAGCATTCTTAAATCAGAAACTCTAATTGCATGCCTTAACCCCGTGTTCACAACAACTTGCATTTAAAGCAACCATTAATTAAACCAAAATCTTAATAGATGCTTGATGATTAGATGAATCCTTAATCCACATTTACATCAATAAAACAAAACCTCTTGACTTATTAAATAAGATATCTTGACCAATTTTCGATGCACCTCGGTTGAAAACTGGGTAATAGCGAGTTGCTGGATTTTTTGGGAAGATTGTTGGTTATGTTCTGCTCTGGTTGGCACTGTATTTTTTTACTTGTTTAGTGTGGTTGAAAATTCATTTTCAAAGAATTGTGACGAAGGTGTTTGAGTGGAAGGTACGTGGATGTGGGTAGTCCGCTTAAAGGATAATGCGTTGGAAAGTGGAGCTCCTGTCCAGTTACAAAATCTTTTAGAATTACTGCAACCCATTCAACCTTTGTTTGGGGTGTCAGATCAATATGTTTGGTGAAAAATCCTAATGGGTTTTCAATAAAAGCTTCTTATGATAGAATGTTGGACGAGGTTTATCGAAATTAGGTGTTGGATCCTAATTTCCTTTTTTATTTGAATTTATGGAAGACAAAAGTGTCAAGTAAAGTGCTAATCTTTGGTTGAATATTGATTTTGAATAGACTCTCTTCTAGGAAGGAGTTGGAAAAGCAGTGGGGGTCCATAATTTGATTTGACAGTTGTATTTCATAGAAGAAGATGACACATATACTCATTTTGATTCTTGTTCAATCTTGGCGTGGTGGCAGAAGATTGTAAGTGGCTTTGGATTGATGATTTCATGCTTGCGGGTTCCATTATTGTCTGTCTTCAAGCTTTGGAATTTATGTGTAAGTCTCTTTTTGTGTTTGGTTTGGGTAGGTTATTTGGATTGGCTTTGTGTTGGACTATTTGGTCTTGTAGAAATGAGATCCTTTTTAATGAAGGTCGCTTGTGTAAGATTGATGTCGTAGAAATTACTAAAATTTTAACTTGATAATGATTTATATCATTTTATAAAGTAGAAGATGGTCTTATTTGATTGGATTGGTGTGTCGATATGAGACATGATGTTGGGATTTCGGGATTTGTTGGTTTTAGTTAAATCTTTTAATGGTTGCTTGTCTTTTTTTTTGTATGCATTCTCATGAATTCGACACTCCTTGTACTAGTTAATTCATATCCCTTTGCTTATAACTTTTTTTACAATTTTCGTAAAAAACTAATGATTACTAACTTGTTATAGGTTTCTTTGGTAAAAACATATGGATGCTCATGCAATACTGTGCAATTATAGTTAGAACAACTTCAAATTTTTGGTTAACATATACTGCTACAAACAAAAATGCAAAGCATAGTTAAAAAAATTCAAAGAAAGAAGAAATGGGTATATATAGATATATATTTATTTTTAGGGTTAAATGTGTTTTTTATTCCTTTAAATATTGTCAATTTGTTTTTAGTTGTCTAAAATATCTCTTTCAAAAAATAATTTCTTTAAAATTTTTCATCCACACATTTGATCTCTTCTGCTAACGCCCATTAACATAGCTGACATGGCAATGTCAGGTGTTAAAGATGCTGATGTGGCATTGCCTCATGACTAAGGTCAAAAACATACTTGAGCCCATAAAAATTTATAGTTAAAATCGTAGCTAATCTAAACAAATTTATTGTAGAAATTTTAATTTTGAAAAAAAGCAATCTGTGTAAAGATTGATCGAAGGCTCTTTGTGTTCCTCACAATCTTGGTACACACAGATAATATATATATATATCACAAATAATAGATATCACTAACCTTAACACAATGCTAATGGTATATATTTATAACTAACATTTAAACGTAGATTAGTTGATTATGCTCTTGAATCACTGGGTCTGGGGGAAGGCCGACAATTGAAGTTGATATGCCAATGAATTATAAATCTCTTGAACCACTGGGTCTGTAGTAAGGCAAACAATTGAAGTTGATATGCTAATTAATTATAAATTTGTAGTCGTCTGCCATTGTTCTTATAGGTTATGTTGTTGTCTCAATAATTGATAGTTTCACAACACGCGACATATCAACGAGACTTAAAAGGATTTAGATCTTCTGTTGCTAATTCTCTCCTTCTCTCTCATGTCCTCATTTTACTCCTATCTCTCTCATCATTTTACTTTCTCTCATCTTCACCAATTCTTAAAATATTAAATGCAATAACTCATATATACTGAGTTTAATCCATAATATCTTTTTACAACTTTTTTTCCCCTCTTTGTGGACTTCTCCACTAAATATGTTTATGTGTTGAGACTATTGGGATTTCAGGTAAAACAAGAATAGAAAAGAAAATAAATATTGAATAATATAAAATTGATAGGTTTGATGCGACACAAATTCAAGGTACTAACCTTATTTGTACTAGTATTAGATTCCTAATCCTACCTTAATGGGGAAACAAATAATATGAAATGTGGGATCCTTGGCAAGTGGGCATCACTCCAAAAAGATCAGCTAAGATTATTTAGGTAGATATTTACATTGGAAACAATCTGTGTCCATGTTAAGTTTAGTGGTATTTAGTATTTGTGGTTTGAATAACATTATTTAAATGTATGTTTATTAACGAAGAATAATAATTTGTGTGTGTCAAATAGTGAGGAACATGAAGAATCTTTAACCAATTCTTACACACATACAATCCTTACACACATACTACATTTTTCCAATACTACACTTTTTGTAAACCAAAATTTACATCGGAGATCATCCGTGTTAAAGTTAGTGGTATCTAGTGTATATGTGGTTTAAATAACATTATTTAAATGCATATTTATTGACAGAGAATAATAATGTGTGTGTCAAATAGTGAAGAACATGAAGAGTCTTCAACCAATCCTTACACACATAATAAATTTTTAAAATTTCCAAATAGTGAAGAACATGAAGAGTCTTCAAAACCAAAATTTCTATAATAAATTTACTTTTACCTACCTATTAGTTACAAAATTTTATATAGACTCATGTTGATGACCTTCATCATATGACACGCCAACATCTTTGACCGCTAACACCATTATCAAGAAGGATCAAAAATTTTAAAAAAAAATTTTAAAAAAATATTCTTTATAACTTCTATAAAATAATAAAATATCTATATAAAATTTTAAAAATAACTATTTAATTCTAATTTTCATAAATTTCTTTGTAAAATTATTTTACACAAAATTATGTGCACATATAAAAAATAATTTTAAAAAAAATAAAAACAAAAGTAATTTAAAAAAAAATAAAAACAAAAGTAATTTTTTAAAAAATAAAAACAAAAGAATCCTTAAAGATTCTTTTGAATCAACAAACATTCAACAAAATGAGAATTTTTTCTGCGACCCTCATTTTTAAATCTACCACCCCATATTTGTATATTTCGAAAATATCTCTGATCCTATTTGCTCAAAAAAATTACTTTTTTGAAAACAAACTTACTGTTGATAAAAGTAACCAAAAACTAAATTTCTGGTAAGTGAGAGCAAATTTTCGGTACCGTTATTTGGCACATACCGGAAATTCTTTGTAATTTTTAAATTTCTGGTACCAATATACCGGATATTTACAAATTACCGCTGCGATTTACCGGAATTTGTTAAATTTCCTGTGCGATTTACCGGAAATTGCCAAAAATCTGATATATTTCCGGTAATTCCAAAATTCCAGTATATTTCCGGCAATTCCAAAATTTCCAGTATACAAGTAATACCAAAAATTTCATATTTCCGGTATACCAAAATTTTCTTTAAAGCCTGAAATCTCTGGTATGACAGATAAAATTATATATTTGCGGTCCTGAATCGGCTGCTTCAGCTTCTTCTACGAATTCATATACTGATCTAACGTAGTACTTCATCACTGAAACAGTACACTATTCTTGACTTTATACGCATTGTTAAATTCTTTTCTAAATTGATCTAATTTAGCTAATTAAACGTTAATGTGATTGCCAAATTTCTGAATCACGAGATAAAGTTCTTGAATAGGCGAGATAAAGTTCTTGAATGGGCACGATCAATTGGAAAAACTCATGGTATTGTTGTTGTTACAATCTGATCCGACGCTGCTAATAGAATGTGAGGGAGGAAGGATAAATTGATTATGGACTGTGACAGAGGAGGTAATTACAAAAAGAAAAATAAAGTTGCAGCTCCTTCTGATGCACTTATTCTATGAAGATTAAATGCTCATTCAAGCTGAGATCTGTTCCGAGTGGTGATGGTTGGAAGATGATGGTAAGATGTGGGATGCACAATCATAAAATAAACAAAGAATTGGTATGGCATGACATTTTGAACCGTCTAAAAGAGGAAGAAAGAAAGTTTGTGAATGACATGACGAAGTACAACATGGCTCCAAGGTACATCATTTCTGCTTTGGAAGACAAAGATCCAAGAAACCTTACGAGTATTACCTAGATATATAAAGCTAGAGCAACATACAGAATGAACAAGAGAGGTGCAATGACAAAAACGAAAATTTTATTAGATCTTGTTCACCAAAGAAATACTTGTATTGGTCTAGAAATAAGGATAATTCAGATATGATGGCTGATATCTTATGGACACACGTTGATTCCGTGAAGTTGTTAAATATGTTTCTGATGGTGTTGATTTTTTTATTGCACTTACAAAACAAATAGGTAAGAATTTTAATTTTAATTTCATGACATCTTAAAAACATGTTGAGTGATTTGGTTGTTAAATCGTCTGCGTTTTGTAACTGTGCAGGTATGGGATACCACTGCTTGAGGTTGTTGGTGTTACATCAACAAAATTGACGTTTTCAATTGCTTTTGCATATTTGGAACATGTAAGGGAAGAGAACTTCACATGAGCGTTGGAGAGGTTGAAAGAGTTATTTTATTCTGAGAAGTTGCTACCAAATGTCATGGTGATGGATCGGGAGCTTGTATTAATGAATGCCATTGAGTCGGTGTATTTGAATGCTTCTCATATGCTATGTGCGTTTCACATTTCAAAAAACGTTAGCATGAAGTGTAAGGAGTATGTGAAATCAGAGAGACAGGAACATGTCATGGATCAATGGAACAACATGATGTATTCAAATACAGAAGACGAATTTGATGTACATCTGAACCATTTTGAGAGTGTTTATGGTGATATTCTTAAATTTGTTAAGCATGTGAAAGAAACATGGTTAACACCATATAAAAAAAAACAGTTTGTTGCTGCATGGACTAACAAAGTCACTCATTTAGAAAACACAATAACAAACATGTACATTCTTCTAACATGAAATATGCTTATGTTTATGCATTAAATTGAGAGTTGTTTATGTAACGTGTTTATGATGTCTAGGATGGAGTCTGCACATTGGAGACTGAAAAACATGTTGACTACAAGTCGTGGTGATTTATGTGCAAGCTGGGATGTTGTGAACACAATGTTGAAGTTGCAGTTAGGTTCTATACGGGTGTCGTTTCAAAAAAGCATCGTCAATAATGATCACAAGTATAACACTCCAATATTCTAAGTTACACGATTTTGTTTCAAGACAATGTATACAACTCATTGGAAAGGAACTTGAAAGAGTCAAATATGTTGGTATAAGCAAAGAGAGGTGTTGTTGTTATATTAGAACAACACATGGGTTACCGTGTACGTGTAGCTTGCAGGTTTTCAGAATTTAAGCACACTTATACCTTTGGAAATAATTCATGTGTTTTGAACAAAATTACAAATTGTAGAACATGAGGAGAGTCCTGAAGAGAAAAGTGAGATTTAGAAGAGGAGTGTAAAGAGTTGAAGAAAGAGTTTAATGCTCTGAATATTGTGGGACAAAGTGTGTTGGAAAAAAAATCTGTGACCTAGTCTATCTATCAACAACTTCAATGTATCCATCGCCGGTGAAATATAAGTCATCAAAGAGAGGAGTTAAGAAGAGTAACAAGGGTACATAAAATGATGTGTATCGTGATCCAAGTCAGTGGAAATATGATGAAGCTTCGCAAGAGATTTAGACTACAAAGAGATCATGCACACAAGCAAGTGGAAATCAATCGTCAACCATATCAATTCATAGGCAACCTTGTACCAATTCCGCAAAAGACGAGTACTTGCCACATTTTCCTGCTTTCTTCCATCCACACATTGAAGATAGTATTGATGTAGAACCAGATGAGAACTGTGGTTACCGTTGTATTGCCACTGCGTTGGGATGGAACACAGATGCATGTTTTGATGTTAGGAGGCAGTTGGATACTCATACCATCAACACAAAACATTATTTTCCAAGGTGTTCTATGACATTGTGTCATATGTGAGAAATTCATTAATCATGAAATACTTGGGTCCTCAAGGTAGAGAGAATGAATGTCGATTCTAGATATGAGTTACCCTATTGCTTGTAGATATGTTGTTTTTGTTTCTTTATCCATGAGTCATAGCAAGACATTTTTTCCGCTTCTCATACCTCCACCTTTGTACACAAGTCGTCATACAATTGTTGCAGTTGATTTTGTCAACACAAATCATTGAGTTCTGCTAAAATTGAAACTCGGTTTCCGTCACATAGCGATGGAGGGATAATTGTTCTGATGTTGCAAAAGGATGGAAATCAGCATATGCGAGTCGCATCAGACATTGGGCAGTATTGTCTGGGAAGTGATTGTATTTTATTTGTAATGCGTCTATGTATAACATTAATTATATTAGTGTATTCTATTTAAGTAAAAATGTAAAAAAAAAAAATTAAATCCTAGTTTACCGAAAATTTTAAATTTCCGGTACAAAAGAAGTACCAAAAATTTACAATTTGCAGTATGTATTTCAGTTTATAATAGACCGGAAATTTGAAATTTTCGGTACCCATCCAGTACCAAAAATTTCAAATTTCCGATCTATTATAAACTGAAATACATACCGAAAATTGTAAATTTCCGGTACTGCTTTTGTATCAAAAATTTAAAATTTCCGATACAAATAATTGAATTTTATGGGAATTTTTTTATCAAAAACTGTAAAATGGTAACTTTTTCACAATTTCCGATAAAATTTCCAATATGTACCAAAATTTTTGAGATCTCTAGTATTTTACAAGGATTCTTTAATAAAATTACCCTATTTGGGAGTACCAGGTACAAGTGGGGGTAGCAGAAAAATTTCTCCAACAAGATCAAAGTTGTTTCTTTACTCCCTTTATCTGTCTTCTATTTAACCTTTATCTAATAAATTGCTATCATTATTTGTTTCACTTTTCTTCTGCACTTTCTTAACGTTATTCAATAGAGTTAAGACCAAATCAAACCCTAGACTAAACAAAATAACAATGTTCAAATAGAACTAAGATCAAGTTTAGTAAGCAAATGTTAGATTAGCACCAAATATAAGATAAAATTTAAATTTCTTATCATGACAATTATACTGCTTCACATCCATAATAACTTCATGAAGTGACGGAAAAATAATGATATGATACAATGTTTCTAAATGGACTAAATATATGTATTAAAGAAACTAAATATATTTGAAAAATTCTAATATATTTGGAAGGTCAAACTCTAAGAAAAACACAACACCCACATTAGGGTGCCAGAACACTAAAAGAAATACCATATTCACTTAGTTTAAGTTAAAAAATGATCCCAACTTAAGACACATGATGACCTTCAAATTCTGGAGATAGCATTGACACCAATATCGCAAACCCTCTATGCAATTTCATATTCAAGGCAGCTAGCTCTCTAGCATACCAAATAAATCAAATATTTTATAGTTCAGATGTGAAGAATCTGATGAAACTGATGAAAGGCCAACCACATTTGTATGGGTCCCTGGCTTTAGAAGTACAAACTAATAGGTAGAAGAGATCATTTTGTAAGCCTCCAAGGCCTCTAATAATACAATAAATGACGGAAAATGGCATTTGAATATTAAAAAATTAAGCATGCGACCAACTCTTAGGTGCCCTTTCAGTTACTAGATACCAATACCCCACCCAGTAAATGATCAATGACATGCAAACTATAACCATAAATTATGTTCAAGCGCAAGCACAAGCACAAGCACAAGCACAACAAATGATCAAAGATAGAAGGGTTTGTAAGGAAAGCAGCATTACTACTCAGACTTTTTTTTTCTTTTTTCCCATACAACTCCCTTCTTTTCTCCGCTTCTACTAAGCATCTTTGTCATGAACCAAAGTAGTAATAATAAATAAATAAAAAACCAAGCTGGTTCACCCAATCAAGACTAGAGCTAGTCTATCCTTGCATAGTCTTTTCTTGAACGAGATGTGGGCGGTATGTTTGAGATAGGAGGAATGCTTGAAATTGGAGGATTCATTCTTCGCCCTAAAACATATACCAGCCACGTTAGATTGATACAGATGCATCATATATTACTATATATAAGTTTTCACAATCATCATTAATTAGACAATATGATGCTGGATCAGAAAGAAAAAAACTTTAGGATACTTGAGTAATTCCTAATGCTTGGAGTAATATTGGAATTTAGAATGTAATGAAATCAACACAATAACAGATTAAATAAAAGGAAAACAAAGAGGATGGATGGATGGCAAGTAATATGTACCCCATGTCATACTGCCGGTGAATGAGGCATTCCTGGGAGAACGCGGGCCCACATTGCTGAAACCAGAAGGAGCCTGAATCTTAATTTGATTCCAGTCACTACCCTGAGGAGGTCTACCATGTGTAAATCTTTGAACAGATTGGTGTCCAAAACGGCTTGGAGAATTTTGTAAAACATGTGGCATGAGATGAAAAGGCTTTGAGATAGAGGGTATATATGCTGCTTGAGGATCATGTGTTGGGGGGCTACCCATCTCAACATTAGAAAATGTTTGACCAGGTCCATTTAGTCTGGAGCACACAGTAAAAGACAGAATAGGGGATCAATGATAATAAAATAGATTTTCAGAATTTAAATAGAGAAAATGCATTCACAAGATAGATTGTAATAATATCCATGTCATAGTTATATAACTATAAATCAATTTTAATAAATAAGAAAAATGCATTCACAAGTTTTGTATGCTGAATGCTGATACAGGGAAATCAATTTTCTTTTCCCCGATTTTAAAAACTAGTAATGCATTATTATGGACTCGTATAAGCAAAAAGGTAATCATATTTGGTGGACCATAATATAAGCAAAATCTAACTAAATTAAACAAAAAGAAACGGTAGTTTAAGAAATTACTCCAAAAAAACTAATGAATGAAGTCAACTATTATTCTTAACCTGTGTAGTGTAATTACTTTTTTTTTTGGTTTATAATTGAGCCCGAAGGGAGTAATAAGAAGTTCAATTCAAGGGATAATGAATGATCAGCATCAGCGTTATCAAGTGGCGGCGCCATAGCCGCTATGGCGGCTATACATGGCGGTTAAGGGCTAGCCGCAATGATAAGTATCGCCCGATATTGCAGGTTCTTCAGCCATAATCCGCTATAAAGACGCCGCAAAACAGCAGGTATGGCAGGACTTTGGCTCTCTGTCATGGACCTCCATCCGCCATCGACAACACCAGCATATTAAACAAATAAGCAGGCAACGGTCAAGGAAGGGCAAACATGCATGGTGGTGGTTATCACAAGAAGCAAAGATAGAAGTAAAGCTAAATGCAACAAAACACATCATCAGCAGACAACCCACCTCTGCATGGTTATTGGAGAACTTGAGTTGGAAAGGTCCACCCTTCCAAACCCAGACCATGGTTCACTGGAACCAAGATTCATACTTCTGCCAAACTCAGTTGTCAAACAGCTTTCATCTGAACCACCTTCTTGCAGAAGTAGTTCATCACTGGAATGAAATTACAATAATTGCAAAGAAAACTAATATCAAAGTACGTTATTAATTAGCTTCAGGAAAATTTCAAAGGAAAAACAATGAGAACTAGAAATTTCAGTCCGGTTTGACTCGTGAACCAAAATTAAATGAATACTTGAATTCCTCCAGACATGGACTTCAGTTTCTTTCAATTCATTATAGAGAAACAGTTCATTTTCTCATCAACTCTGCCTACTCACCGCTTTTGACATCTTAACCTCTTATTTAATTCAATCTAATAAATCAACTTATAAAAAAAAAATCATTCTGCTTGGACTTTGTTTTCTTAGGGTATCTCTCTGATGCTAGCAATTTTATATTATTCAACTCCTCATTCCTTTTTAATTAAAATAAAATCATCAGCATAATCAATTACAAAAGCGCTGTTTAGAAGCCAGCTGTGTACCTATAATTAGGATCCCAATCTCCAGGGTCAGGCAGTGAAAAACCTGTCTCCACATTGTCATGAATCAATTCAGTCGATTGTGAATTCATATTAGAACCAGGATTATTCATGGATGGAATGTTCTGATTAGCAGATGCGCCTCCACGCTGTTTCCAGTTTCCAGGATTAATATTTGATTTTAGATATGATGGTGAACTGCCAGGAGCATGTGATGTTCCCTCAGCCTGACTTAAGCTATCAGGATATTGACCATGCCAATGTGAAGAAAAAGTTGTTTCTTGAGTTTGTGGACTTCCAGAATGTCCCCAGTTTTTCCTTCTATTAAACTGGCTAACTGCAGCCGACTTGCCTAAAGGGGATCCGTGAGAGGTTCCTCTTGCAGGAGATGTAGGTCCAAAATGTCCTGGTGAACCAACTGAAATCTGACTATATGAACTTGGTGGAGTAAATTGAGATGGACTGGCACCAAGAGGCAAGGGAGCAAAATTTCCACCAGATGGACTTACACCCAGTCCATTCCCTGGTTGGTACTTGACTCTTCTTCGAGCATCGGGACTATTTCCTAGCATTGCCATACCACCCTGACTGTGCATATTCATACCAGATGGACCAATAGGTGAATAATAAGCAAACATGTTACTGCTCTCTCCATAACTTCCATAGCTGCTTCCAAGCCCAACATTATCATTATAGCTCCCATGGCTTCCAAGACTACCATAACTATTTGCAGGTGGATGTTGCACCATCTGAAAATGTGGACTACTATAGAGGGAAGCTCTGTTTTTTCCTGCAACCTGCAGGAACAAAACATAGTCAACTGGCAAAAAATGGACATCATTATGAATAACTAGCAAAAAAATGGGTATCATTATTTCAAAAATGAAGGTCCTATATGATAGGAACCCAAAAGTAGGGGCGCAAATTTTATTTCTTATTATTTGGGAGACAGGACAATTTCGGTAATGAAAGAAGTGTGTCATATTATTTCTTATAATTTGGGTTGGACGTAATTTAGCCTTATAAAAATTTAACCTTATATCTTATCCAATGTTGGCAGACTCTTAACACACTCCTCATGCCCAGTACAAGACATCTAGAGTGTGACCTGAGTGACCGGATAGCGAAAACGACATGTAAGGTGAGGATGACCCTCACGTATAAACATATGTCTATGTTATATATCATCCAATGCCAGACTCTAAACACACACCCCTCACGCCCAGGACTTTTGACATCTAGAGCCTGGCCCGAGTAGCCCAATAGCAAAAACCTGATAGGTGGCCCAACGGATCTTGGATAGGCTCTAATACCATCTTAGAATCTGGGTAGGGTCCGACTAAATCTCATAAAACCGACTTATAAGGTTGAGAGCATGTAATTGTTGAACATATTCTCAAAACACGTGGTACTAGAAAAGATTGGGTAGAAGTAGAACACAAATAATATTGAACTGAGGAAGAAGACTGATATATTGCTCTAGTTCGAAACAACAATCAGTACAATTCATTAAAATAGATTGGATGGAGCTTAACTCTAAGGGATAATGGAAATGTAAATACTAATGAAAACAAAATAGCTAAGATCCCTCCAGCTAAACCCTCACCAACAATCACACCGGTGAGAGCCTGCCTCATTTTTTTTTTATTTTCCTTCCTTTAGTCTTTCATTTTTTTTTGTCTTGCGATACCAGCATCTCCCCTTTCCAATCTTACTTTTCCACCTGTACAGTGAATTCTTGCCTGCCTCATTTTCTATTCTTCCTTCCTTTATAATCTTTCTTCTTTTTTTCCTCCCTCTTTTGCCGTTTTTATTCCTTCTCCATTACCCCCTCATATTCCCTTTTTTGTCTCTTTTATTATATACTTGCAACATGGGGCCTAGCAATGCCCATCTTAGGTACAAATGTCATTTTCTCTATGAAGTCCTTTAAATATTTTTGTCTTTTTTAAGCTAAAAAAAGCATCCCTATACTTGAGATGAAGATAGTCACAGTTACAGTCGTCGAAGACTCACATTTGGTGATAGGCCAGCAGCAAACCAGTGCCCTCCACCTTTATGATTATCAACCTTGATATTTTGAATTACCGGCTAAAAAGTCACAGAAAAATTAGATGAATATTAGTAGGTCATGAAGAGAATAAAATTCATTGATAGATCAAATAACTTAATACAATAGCAGAAAAATAACACCAAACTAAAATAGACTGATTATTTCATCAAAAAAAAAAAAGATAGACATTAAATAATAGAATAATGACATCCAAATAAAATAAACTGATTAAATAACTAGAAGAGAACAAGAGAAGAATATGTGGATGGCTCAGTATTTACAAATATAATAAATACTACAAATATAATAAATACAGATGTAATTTTCCTAAATATCATATTTACATGATACATTGAACCTAAACATTCCCACTGAACTTAGACACATATAATGTTTATTAGACAGCCGATTTAGAGAAAATTATTTAAAAGCAGATTAGGCCGTAACAATAACAAATTTTATACTTCTGAGACATGCAACCTAAACATTACTTTTACTGGAGCAACGAAACATTTCCAATAACAATTTAAAGGACAGTCAGTACTGAATAGAATCCATTGATTGATCAAATAACTTAATGGAATGGCTGAAAAATAACATCCAAATTAAATAGACAGATTAAATTATAGAAAAATAACATCCAAATAAAATATACTGATTAAATAACATGAGAATAAGAGAATCATAAGCTGATGGATTCAGTATGTACAAATATAATAAATACAGAGATGTAATCTTCCTAATTGTCATATTTTCACTATACATCGAACCTAAACATTCCTACTGAACCTAGTAGACAAACACATACATGTTTCTTACACAGCTTAGATACAGAAAATTAATCAAAAGCAGATTAGGCAATAACAATAACAAATAACAAATCAGATACATCTGAGTGAATATGAAGCATTTCCAATGACAATTTAGGCAAAAGTGAATATGAATCATTTCCAATAACAATTCAAAGGACAGTCAATACTGAATAAATAGTTTAAGCTGATTACAAGAGTGAATATGTTTTAGAAATGAGATTTACTTACAATATGAGGGGTCTCGGGGGACGGTCTGTAAGGGTGAGTAAAAGGTTCCCCAGTTACAAAAGGGTGTTTGGAAGCCTGCAGGAAAATAAACAACAATTGGATACTTATTAAGCTTTGAGTGAACACAAGCCAAAGTTTAACTTGGAAGATGGGTTAGTGCAGACAAGATAAAACCAACTACCTGGAAGGGAGACCAACGTTTTGCAGGGTCAAATTCAACAAGCCCTCTCAAAAAGTCAATAAGAGCCAATCGAATTTGACTTTCTACAACACAAGTGCAATTCAAACAGCATTTATTAGTGACACGTGAATTGAATATGGATGTGAAACATGCAAACAAAACAAAATAGAAAAACCCTGTTGAGGAGAAATTTCAATCCTTCTCATGAATCTAACCTTTGGCTATATCTTCCTTAGGTAGGTTTTTCCTGTAGGGGTAGTTTGAAACAATTGCTTCCAGATTCATATGTTTAAAATACTCTTTCCCAATTGATGGCTTCTTCAAATCTCTCTGAACAAGAACCAGAAATATGATATTAGTCTTGTATATTTATAAAGAAACGAAAAGGACAATATGATATGAAGAGATGCAACAATGTTCATATGGGAGAAATATCCTAAAGCAAAATCTGAAACAAAAAACTTACAGCTTCATATTCTTCCTCTGTCAATGCTTGATAAACACTTCCATTTTTGGAACCCTCGCTGATTTCTATGTTTTGGAGACTCCCGATACACTTAAAGAACTTACTAGTGTTTTTGGCGTCACGTAGTACATAATCAGGTGGTTGTCCTCTACAATATATTCACAACTTATTTAGTAGCATCAATAGTTAACTAATATGCAGATGATAACTAGATCAAATATTTTAGTTTCATATTCAAAATCTAATAGCAATCTAATGTCAGAAAGGAGAGGATTGAAAGGTCAAAAGATTGGTGAGCTAGAGGAAGTGAGCAATGTTTTAAAACTCTAGAGTTTACACGGAAACAGTAGAGGATTGAAAAATCGTAACTCGAGAATCGTAGCACTGATCGTAAGATTCTACTATTGATAAAAAATATATTTATATATGCATAATTTTATACACATGTAAGAAATAATCATATATAAAGGAAATTAGTTCCAAATCATAACCAAAAATTCATAAGTTCACCATCATATTCATAAATTCATAACCAAAACAATAAGTATCAAGGCAGAGGAAAAGGAAAGAAGTCTTCAACCTAATTTCGTCCACCGATCTACAAATTAAGTAGAATAAAAAAGTAAAAAATTTGAGACATCTAACTGATGAGCTAAGTGCAGGAAAAATAATAATGATATATTAATGAGAGAAATGGTTACTTTTGAGAATATGAAGGGAATTGCAACTTTTCTTCTTGAAAATAGAAAGCGGTGATACGGCACAACACCTTTCCAAATTTTGATTTTAAAAATTTTTAATTTTTTTTTTAATGTGAGCGACCCAGATCCATATCCTCTTAAAAAATAAAATGGGGCGTCCGCATATCAAATAACCAAACGATTCCACCGAGTTTGGTCTTGACGATTTCAACAGAGTCGCAGCACGGTAGCATGTTAATGGAACGTAAAATTGTGCGAGTTTACGTCTTAACTCGCGATACCACATACACTGGAAGTGAGAACCAGCTGCATGGCCCCGACGGAGTTTTACAGTGTCTAGTTTGGGACCTCTTAATAAAAGGCTAAAGAAGGCAACATGGATGACTGCCGATTGTTTAACCTAGTATAGAGATGGAAGTAGATGATAACACTTTACACTATGAATACAAGGAAAGAGCCTCACAATAAATAATTTGACTCAACTAAATGACCTCGGCCAAGAACTATTTTAATCAGGATTAAAAGAAAGAATGTGTCTCAAATTTATACTTCGTTTAGTTGTTTTTGACAAATGGAGTTCTCTTCTTCCCATCACAGTAGATGTTGAAGCTATAAATGCTTAACAAACCGTTCTCTTTAGATCGCTACTATCTTGCCCATAAGGTGAGGACAATCAAAGCCTACCCTAGATTCTACAGGTGACCTAGATCACACTTCAGAGTTCAGATGTTCTCTATTGAGGAGAGTGTAGTGAACCCCACATAATAAGCTGAAAGCAACTTCACCTTACAATTCAATTTTGTGGGGTTTAGTTAGCCCCTCCCAACCCAAAACCTAAGACGGTGAGGGTAACCCTCATTTTGCAAGAAAAACTTTGTTAAATAAAAATGAAACTTGAATTTATGTTTCATATTACCATTATTCATCTGGCTGACTTATAAAGCATAATTTAGAATTAAGATAAACAGGGCTAAAATATCTTCAAGGTGGAATCATACTTTTGGTATATAAAATGGATAGTCACATGAATAAAATATGTTTCTCCTCAAGAGATAGTAGCATACCCAATTATTTCAATCATCCTTTTCAAAAGATCAAATTCTGAAGCCCCAGGGAATAATGGTAATCCAAGAAATAATTCCGCCACTATGCACCCAAAGGACCACATATCAATAGCTGTTGTGTATCTAATGATGGGTTAAGGGCCAATATAATTATGAAGCAAAAGAAAACATGTAAATAACCTGAAAATTAGCTATTAATGTCTTTCGAAGAATATATATAACAAGAATGCTATGTGTGCCATCAATTTAGACAACAGCTTGCTGCTACATAAATATAGCATCTCTGTGTATGCTTCAATTATTTCTTTATAGCATACAGTGTATGAGAATAATGTATATCGTGTTGCAATGTGAATATAACAAACCTGACACATAACATCTTTCGAAGAATATATATATAACAAGAATGCTATGTGTGGCATCAATTTAGACAACAGCATGCTGCTACATAAATATAGCATCTCTGTGTATGCTTCAATTATTTCTTTATAGCATACAGAGTACAAGAATAATGTATATTGTATTGCAATGTGAATATAACAAACCTGACACATAAGGTTTTAGTAAAACTGGGGCATTAAAGAGTACTGAAGAAAGACTTTGTTTTGGCAAATCAACAAATTCATTCCCCACCCCTGAACAAAATGAAGGAAAACATGGCCTGAGGTGATGGACAGTAGCTCCAGTTGAACAAAAAAATGTTCTTTAATGATGCTCCAAAACTAAGTCATAGTAGTAATATAGCAAGCAAAAAATAAATGTAGAAGCTTTAATTGTCATTAGATGAAGTTTTGGTAAAATTATTCATTTTTTGGCCTGATATCATCAACATAAACCCAAACTATGGCTTCACATGCTATAGCACAAAGTTTATCTTAAGAGTAGCTGACAATACTACGCCAACTGCATGCAGTTTGTAATGTAAGAAGCTGATGATGAGGCAACAAAATAAAAGCAATGAAAAATAGAAATAAAAAAGCCTGTAAAGAAAGGAATCAGGCTATAAGCTCTACTAATTTCATGGGTTAGGATACTGATATCCAAGAAGAACCTCAGGAGACCTATAGTATCGACTCTGCACAAAAAACAGGTAATTCCTGTTATGTAAGTACCAGATAATTATAACTAAAACAGGAGTTTCATAAAATTCTACTTTTGACAGTGAATGTATACCTGAATATAGGAATACACAGTGCGGTTTTCCATGCATGCCGATCCAAAGTCGATAATCTTTATTTCTGCATGATCCACACTGCCGGAGCACAAAACAAGGCTAAATAAAATCTCAAAATGAAATAGCTGCAGCATACACGGAAAGTTAACAAATATAGCTGCAGCATACAGTTCTTTATGAGCATCTTCATGTAAAAAACCAACCTCGTACATAGAAGAATGTTTTCTGGCTTCAGATCACAATGAATAATGCCAGCATCTTTTAATAGAGCCAGTCCACATAAAATCTTAAAACATAAGTTTAAGAAAATAGATTACGATGAGATAAGATATCAAAACCAACAAAAAAGGACTAAAGAGCTTGGCCACACAGAACTGGCATACCTGCTTAGAGAACAGCTGAACAATACCAAGTGACAATCCCCTAAAACTATTCATTTTGATAAGCTCATACCTGTATACTATATCATGTTAATACCAAAATATGCAAGAGGGAGGGATAAAACTTCTAGGGCAGCATCATTGCATAATTCATCCAAGATTTTTAGTTCAGTTGAACTTGAACATCATCCAAGTTCTGATACATTCACAATGATGAAAGCCAGACAAGTATCAAACAGAAAAGATAACAACTTACAGGTTTGTGTCCAGCAATTCAAAGCATATGCACAAATGTCGTTGATATACAAAATAATCAAATATACGAACAATGTGATGCTTATCCTCAGGATCGTACTTCTTATTTAACTACAGGAAAAAAAGTTGACTCTTCCTAAGAACCTTCTCATAATTACATCTTAATAATGATGATAATATTAATAATAACAACTGGTTACCGTTGTTAAAATAGTTACTTCAACCAGCGCCTGTTGATAGTACGCAGGTTGATTTTTAATGATCTTCACAGCAACAAAACTGTTGGTATCTGAATCCCAGCATTTGGCCACTTGCCCAAATGTCCCGTGGCCAAGGAGATCTTTGACAGTATATCTACACCATAATAGAATGTAAGTTATATGAAGTAGAGATTTTGCCAGTGATTAATGCAACACCTTTGGTATCCATAAAATCAACAAGTGTTGGTATTCGTTAAGCATATATAATCATTACATGGAATGAAGAAACAAAACATGTATGACTAACCTTCTACTTTTCTCTACATGGATCAAGACCAAATTCACTGTCAGAATAAGATCTGAATTTAGATTATCATAGCCATCATTAAGCACTCCAGTAGATGGGGTGGTCAAAAATCTCTTTGGATTTAGATCTTCGGAATATTTAAACTGTGGATTGCATATTTGATATGTTTCAACTATTTCCCTGGTCAATCTTGCCACCAGCTGCAAATTAGAAGTTGAGCACCAGTTGAAATTTTTAAGTACTCTAAGCTCCGAACAGTCGCATTAATTAGAAATAAAAATTAGAGATAGCAGTGATCTCTCTCTATCTATCTATCTATCTATCTATATGTGTGCACGCACATGCACATATTAGCATTTACTTACTTCCTAGAAAGACTATTCTAGTGAGTATATCTTCTAACTGATCTTCAGTTAGAACATGCTTTAGTTGCCAAGTGCCAACTAAGCTTTCGAGTAAGTCACATCATCAGCACACCAACACAAAAAAGCAAATTCTACAAATGACTCCACCCAAGTGTATGCATCTCATCCTCCATATCAACGCACAAATCAAGGCGAGTCAGAGCTTTAAAGAAAAGCCCGGGCACTAAAACAGAGCTCAAACAGGTAAAAAGTGACTAGGAAGAAAGTGCCAATTCAATATAGGAATGAATGGTAGAAAAAGGATAAGTGCAAAGTATTGTTTGCAGAGTCCAAACATATTTTGCTTTAAAATTTGCATTTGAAAATCCACGACCAACTCACACAGGCTTTTAAGGGGCGAAGTATTAGCCCCACTTTGTAAACAATATAATTTATGTAACTGCTCTTTTATTAGGATAGTTAGTTATCACATATAGAAAGAGATTTTGTTTTAGACAGCTATTGAAGTAATTGGGTCAATAATATATTGAAATGGTTCATACACAAAATCACCAATCAATAATACTGTAATACTGTTTCCATTAATAGTCATCTGACTTCATGTTGGTAGAAAGGCTTCCGGTCTGCGAGACTATGCTACCATAATGCCTTCATTACACCTGAACTCGATACTCCCACTGATGCATTCAATGAGTTCAGGATAATCTCTGAACACCAAACCAGACATTGTCAACACCTGCCATTGCAAAAACTATGTCCAACAAACTCACAAGGTGATCACCCCCAATTCAATCAAATACTAGAGACATACCATCAGCCATCATCACATGTGCCATCCCGTATTCAAAAATGTCAGACTCATGTGCCTCCTTCTAGTACCATGCAACTCATGACCTTCCTATGCTCACCTCAATGGCAGTCCTGCCTTGCTCATCGGCATTGTCTACTTCAGTTTTGATGGTCATTGCCAATAGCGTGCTAGAGGACTATCGTAGCAGTAGTAGGGTTCGGCACGATGCTTTTGGCATGTGAGTCGCCGTCAGCAATAGCGGTTCTAGCGACCGCTAAGTTTGTGTATTTTAGATTCTATTTCATAACTATTAAGTATGATGCTCTCTTTAACTTTGCAATAGCAGCTATCCTGCCAGAGCATTTTAGGGGGTTGGTGCTACGCGTCGCTGTCTGAGATTAACAATATAGGATTCTACTTACATAGCTTCTTTGGTCTCTCTATCACTGATTCAGTACTTCAATGTCTACAATGAAACTACCAAGTCTTGACAGATAATCCTACTCAAGTCCATCCATTTTCACAGCATTCAAGACAATTATGTCAATCAGATTGACTCAAACTCCAATACCAGTCTGAAGTCTCCTAAAAAAGAGGAAGTACCAACCCATGGTAACCCTGAGCTAGAGCACCTACAGGACTTTTGTTTCTCTCAATAAACCTTCTTACACTTGCTTTCTAGCCACAATTAATAACAACATCAATTCCCTAAGCTTGAATGGTTCTACTATAATATCTAAGGGGTCATGGGTTACTGACTTGGGTACTTTTACTACTAACAATATGAGATTCCATTCCCCGTGTCATTTTGTTCAATTACCCCATTTTAAGTAAACATCACTCGACCAACCATACCTTACATGATGATTTGGATACCTCCCGACAACATTAAACCACAAATTGGTCATTCACCTCTAATCAAATCCAACCAGTTAAGACAACAAAGTCAGATAAACCAGAACATCACGAAAGAGAAACTGAATAGTTAACTGACGTGAGGATTGATAACCACGACAAATGCTTCTTGAAGACTTTAACTGAAAAATCCTTGACTAAGGGAATACGACAAAGCATTTGATGGATCTTATAAATATCAACCTAGGAATGATAGACATTCATAGATAGGAGTTTTTACTTTGACAGTATTGTTTTGAACAAATCTCTCCGACTAACTCCTCAAACCAGATTACCTACTGCCAAGAGAACTCTCAACTCACCCACACACACACAAAAAAAAAAAAAACACTTCGAGTCAAAATACTGTCAAAGCATAAATTCCTTCACAACACACACAAGCAAGCATTTCCTAAAAGACAAACTGATACAATAACAACAATGACAAAATAAATAACCAAAATCACCAACAAAAAGAAATAAACTCACAGGCTTCCTAACAAGTGCACGATACTTTGAGGACTTTCCAGCAGCATTAACTCGCTTATCTTGTTTTTGTTGCTGCGGCACAAAAGGAGCAAAAGCAAGCTCCCTGGGACACCATCCCGATGAAGAGGAAGACGTCGCCGTTTCAACAATGGTATCTCTGGACTGAGTCTGAGTCTGCTCCGCTTCACTACTACAACTACTACTACCTCCAGGTCTAACCTCATCCATCACCCAAACAGCAAAAGAAACAGACCCAACCAGACCCTAATTTCAAATTCCAACTCACAAATTCCCTGATCAAATTCCACTTTCATTACTATTACTCATAACATAAATTAAACAAAAAAAAAGGACAGTGAAGAAACTAACCTCCAATTTCTGCAAAAACTACGCTACGATTCTGAGGTATTCACCGACGGATTTTAATCCCATCGCGAAATTGAACCTCCAGAATCATCGTACGGTCAGGAAAAACCTGAGATCCATCGATGACCGGAGATTGAATTGATGGCGGTGACGGCGATGACGACGATGATGACGGTGGTATGGTGGTGGTGGTAGTGGTGGTGGTAAATTATTTTTATTTTATTTTATTTTTTTCTTTGGGAATGAGTTGAATCGGAGGGAGGAAAATGGAAGGAAAAAGAAAAATGAATTTTCGAGGGGATTAGTGAGAGAAAAAAAGGTGGAAAGCAATTAGGATATTTGGTTTTTTTATCGATTATAAATAATAGTAAAATAAAAATGGAAACAAAATATTTATTTAGTATTATACACTTGGTTTTGAGAATTTCTTCCCCCTAGTGGATTCTTCTTCACTTTAATAAAAAAATTAAAAATATCTTTCAGTTTCGTAAGTTAACTTGTGAATTCTCTAAATAAGGTGAATTTGTAAGTTAATTCTCGAAATAATCCACGATTTTAAAAAAATAAGGTGAATTCGCAAGTTAACTTGCGAAGTCTGCATATTATTTTAGAAAACACACAGACACACCTCCAATACAATTTATTTCAAAATACCCCAACTAAACCTCTCTACTCCCAATCTTTACATTTTCTACCAAATCTTTGCAATTTCTACAACTTCAAAGACAATCAACCCAAGTTCAACCCATTATTTCAACTCATTCCAACTCCTCCAACATCAACTACAACCTCCATTTTGTGTAAGTTTTCTTAATCAATTTCTATTCAAATTTTTAAATTTTTACTACATTATTAGGTTTACGTTTTAGATATTTAATAGTATTATGATGTTATAGTAGGATAATGTAGTAGGAAAAATAGGATTTTGGTAGTTATGGGACTGAAATTCTGAATTTTGGAATTTTTGTCTAAATGGGTAAATTCGCAAGTTAACTTGCAAATTTTTGTCTGACTTGTTTTTGAATTAGTATGCTAATTGTTGTAATGGTTTATTTCAGTAAAATGGTCAATCATGACAACTAGATGACACGTTTGAGACAGGGCAGGCAAAACCAAACAGCGTCGGCTCATCGAGAGTGCGAGCAAAGGGCACAACAGGAACAAATGGGACAACTTGATATAGCATCACCTTCTGCACCGCGGCGGAGGAGTCGTCTCCATGAGGCTTCTTCCTCTCGTGCACATGAGGAGGAGGTACCAGAGATGGAGGTACCGGAGGTCGAGTCGCCGGCGGAGGAGGTCCAAGATGCCCAGGATGCCAAAAATGCTAAGATCCCCGACGACGATGTTGAGAAACCTGTAGTAGCGGATGATGCTGGCTATCCAATAGGACCATATGACAAATCTCTCATGATTTATTATGGGGAGCATACTGCCCGCTATGTCTGGGGGTGGAGAGGTATTGTAATTTTTATCGTTATATTTTGTATTATTTATTTTTGTTTATTGTCCGTTCTTTTTTATTTATTTTAGTATACTGCTCGTTCGTATTATTTATTTATTTTCGTTTGATTCTTATGTTTCAGTAAAGAAAGGCTTTGAAACATGTGAATCACTCCCGCAAAAATTTTGAACTATATGCTTCAAAGACTCAGTGGTTATAGACTGGTATCCTCGTATCCGGTCTTGCTGGATTATACAATATTGGTTACGATACCATTAGCATCGGCATGCAGGGTGCTTTTGCTGAGAGATGGCATAGGGAGACGTTATTTTTCTACTTTCTAGTTGGTGAGTTGACGATCACCCTCGACGATGTTGCTTGCTTGCTCCGATTACCTATCAGAGGTAGGTTACTCAACCATTCTAAGATAACCAGAGTTGAGGCGGTTGATTTGATGGTTGAGCATTTGGGAGTTGATCCATACAGAGTTGTTGAGGACTGCGACTCCACAAACGGGGCGCACGTGAAATTCTCTTATCTAAAGGAGTTATATGAGGAGCACCTCCATCTAGCAGCTTTTGCAAAAAGAAATGCACGGGCAACTGGGGAGCCTGTGGAGGCGGATATTTTTGTTTAGTTTCACCGGGGTTGTGTCATCTAGTGTTTTCTGATGTACTTGGTAGGTACGTCCGTCTTTGTGGACATGAGTGGCCGCTACACCGATGTGACCTACCTGAGATATTTTACGGACCTTTCTACAGTTCAGGACTGGAACTAGGGTGTCGTTGTTCTTACCTACCTCTACCAAAAGTTGAATGAAGCTTCCAGGTGGAGGGCTAGGGAACTTACCGGCTCGTGCACACTCTTCACAGTACGTTTTTATTTTAACGATAAATTTTAATTAGTTTTAATTGATTTGTACTTACACATTTATATTTTTGTTGATGCAAAGCTGGATTTTATCGTACTTTCACTGCATCCATGGTTACTCAGTGGATCCCGACTATGAGGACTTCATTTCCAGGGCTGCAAGGTTTATTCTCAATAGGGGAAATGATAATGTGGTTCCTTACCGGATGTTCCTTGATCGCATCAACCACAACGACATCAACTGGACCCCGTTTAAGGACTACAGGGAAGTTGTCCCCTTTCGATACCATTTCATTATACTATGGGTGGCTAGCTTGTGGGGCTAACTTGATGGTCCGGTATCTTCCTAAGGGGTAGAATCCATGTTATTGTTTGATTGTATGTTGTGGGTAATTATTAGTAACATGCTAGGTTGTTCAATTTCAATTTCTAGAATCTTTGAATGTTAGAGTTTGAAAGGAAATTATATTTTCAACTTAGAATGATGACCCATGACTAGAAACATGTTAGGATACCATTTCATGATGTTATTTGGTTGATTGGAATGGGTTTTATGTGGTAACTTTGTGGGAAAAAGAAGCTGGTTCGTAGTAGAAAAAGTGCAGAATCGTAGACGGCGCTTAGCGCGAGAAGAAGCCCGCTTAGCGCGAAATATTATGACTTTTGGGCTTGTTTGTTCATGAAAGTGTGCTTAGCACGACAGGTCGGGCTTAGCGTGACCTGGAATGAAAAATGTTATTTTTAGGATCTTTTGACATGAAATGTTATATGATTATATTTATTGTAGTATTTTCGTGTATGTGATTAATTGGTTCGATCGTGATTGAATGTGTTTTGGATTGGTTCAAATACTATTTCAATGTATGAGTGATTACTGTTCGCGTTAAAAAGTGACGTGCGAGGGAATCGAATCTGAATTCGAATTCTCTGGCTCGAAACGATTTACTCTTTTGATTTGTTTATAAAGATGTTGCGAGCATCAAGCTTTATTATTTTCAACACAAGAAGAAATGATTATGAAAAAGGGGAAAGCTGCAATACCCTCAATTGATATGATATGCATTACGACTAGCGCGAACTAGACGTAACGCATTTGGGGAGATTCCGGGTAAGGGGGGTTTGTTATATAAAGGGAATAGATGGAGCACCCTAAATATATATAGTTATCTATAGCTTTATATATGAATATGTTTGATATGTTTGTGTGTTTTAATTACTATTTCTATGATTAGGAAAGTTTCTCCTTTGGATTTTAAGAAGAATAGATTATGTGGGATCCTAGTGTTTGTTATTATTGTGCTCGCAAAGATCTTTGGATCTTCTGCATACATATCCCTTAATGGGAATCAAAGCATTTGTAGCTCGGATCTAAAGGGATCTATGGTTTGTTTGGTTTAAGGGAGAAAGAAGTTTGCTCGCCAAGGATGAGACCTTGTGCCTACGTATTCTCAAAGGGATGTTGAGAAAGTCAGAGCAATCGTAGTTCCCACTTATGCTAGTGGAAGCAACGGGATGTTATTAAGAGACAAAGACAGATGTCATCTTAATGAAAAATGTATCTAATCTATTTCATCACATACATTTTGAAAAAGTTGATTGATTGAAATCTTTCATCGTAAGTTATAGGTGTTTTGCTTGAGTGTACAAGCGTTACCACTTACGATTAAGAGATGTTTTTGTTTGAAAAGAGTTTGAAAAAGTTTTTGATTGTATGTGAGGTGATAGATGAGATACTTCTTCCATAGAGATGATAGATGTCTAAACCTCTAGGAGAAATTGATTGGATTAAGGGGATGCTTTTAAGAAGCCCATGGGTGTAACACCCCTTCTAAATACCCGCGTTTTATAGAATTAAATAATCAGAGTTCATCCACAATTAAGAGGCGTCACAATTTAAATCATAAAAATTTGACCAAAACAGCGTCATGCTTTCACTAAAGAACATTCATCAATTAAATCATGCTCAAAATTATGTTTAACAGCGGAAATGAAACATAATCTAATCCCGAATATCAATCAATAGTCATTCCAGGATAATAAATCAACATAACTCAAAATTATTTAAAATATCCATTAAAGGATTCCAAACAATCGTTTCCCCAGTGTTACATCTACCAGAGCACGACACTGACACGCGGACTAATGAACTGACTCGAATCTAGAGAGCTATCCTCACCAACTCCAAGCGGCTAATCACTTCGGATCTGAAATGGTTAAAGTAAGGGTGAGATTTCAATTCAATATAATATGTATTATACGTTCTTAGATCCAACAAAATAATCGAACATATCAGTTCATCAACCAAACACAAGATCATAAACAATACAAAAAGAACAGTTCACACAATGATCATGTATATATCAAACAATGGCAATTGCAACACTGGAGACCATCCTAACATGTTACAATTCCATATACAATGCAGACTCTATGCATGTGGTACCAAACGTGAACCGCATTCACCCACTGCTCCGTTTACTCGTGGAAAGACAGTGTAATCCATGATTCGCCCACACCATTGGGTCAAGAATCTAGCCTCACTACCTCCAACCAGGTCAGTCTATTGGCTCTGCAAGCTCACTTCCGCACCATGGGAATGAACCAATTAACAAATGTTCATGCATGCAATCATATAAGCATGCAACATTATTCCACTGATCATAATAATCAACATAATCACACGATGTCATTTCACCAATTATATCACATTCAAATCATAATGGATATCAAAATATAACATGGTATGCATTAGTTCTCATCCGGTACTCAGACCATTCGCATTAATTACCCATCATCCGTAATTCAATCCATATTCTCAAAATCGGGGACTCGGCTCTTTTAAAATAATTTTCGATAAAATAATATTTTTCCTTTCCAAGAGGTAGAATTTTAAATTTAAGAAATAACGCCGAAAACGGCACTCAAATCAGAGTTATGGTTTAGAAAATATGAATTTTTGAAATTTTAGAAGTTTTGGAAAAATACACAGTGGTAACCGGTTCCTCACTTGGAGAACCCGGTTCCCACCATCCTTGAAAAACACGCTCCGAAAATTGTATGGGAACCGGTTCCTCCCAGGAACCGGTTCCCGTGTTTTCAAAATTGAGTCCCCTGATTTTTGTATGGGAACCGGTTCCTCCCAGGGAACCGGTTCCAGTACAAAATTCCTTTGAAATTTCTGTTGGAACCGGTTCCTTCCCACGGGAACCGGTTTCCACGACTGTAACACAAAATTTGACATTTTGACTTTATGCATCCATAACCATTTCCAACCTTTCAAACACGAATTGTAATATCATGAACACCATTCTAACACCATTTTACACCATTTTGACATCAACCAACATAATTTACCCATTCCTATTTATTATCTGACACACTAGTGATCAATTTTCCATCCACTGACACAAATAGGGTTTCATGCTATAAACCTATAATTCCAATTCCTAACATACCCAATCATCCCATTGGTTCCCAAAACCCACAAGACATATTAATCAATTAAAATCACCCTTACCTCGCGATGATTCTTGGTTTCTCTCGGCTTTTCCTCTTTCTCTTCTTTCTCCAACTCTACGTGAAATGATTTCTCCAAAACCTTCTCTTTTTCCTTTCTTTTCCTTTTATATTTCCTTCTAATATTCCAATAAAATAATTAATCAATACTTAGTAATTAGTAGAGTGATTTACTCTTACACCCACCATTTACTCTGCACACCTCCAGGCCTTCCCTCATAAATGATCCAATTAATCCAGATGAATTAAATATTTAAGACTTTAAATCAATTAAATAATTAATTCTCACTTATTTAATATTGAATTAAATCGGGGTGTCACAACTCTCCCCACTAAAGAGTTTTCGTCCTCGAAAATATACCTTAGACGAAAAGTTCGGGATACGAGTCCTTCATCGACTCTCCGGCTCCCAAGTTACATTTCCTTCATTGGTCCTCCCAAGCTACTCGTGCGTGCTATCTCTTTACCTCAATTGCTTCACTTTTCGATCCTCAATTCTTGCAGACCGCTTCAACGATCAAATTATCTCGCACGAACATCATCTACTTGAATCTCATGAGACGGATCCGAATGTACCTCCTCAACCGAGATACATGGAAAATATCATGCAAATTCAAGTGACGGCGGTAACGCAATCGATAAGCAACTTTCCCAACTCTCTTGGTAATCAAACGGACCAATAAAGCGCGAGTCAACTTCTTTGACTTCAAAGCTCGACCAATACCGATCATCGGAGTAACTCTCATAAATACGTGGTCTCCTTCATCAAACTCAAGATCCTTCCTCCTCTTGTCGTGATAACTCTTCTGACGACTCTGAGAAGTTCTCATCTTCTCCTGAATCATCTTAATCTTTTTTGAAGTTTGTTGAACGATTTCTGGTCCAATCACAGCACTTTGTCCAGATTCGTACCAACACAAAGGTGTCCGACATCTCCTACCATACAATGCCTCAAACGGAGCCATACCAATGCTCGAATGAAAACTATTGTTGTAGGTAAACTCTACCAATGGCAAATAGTTATCCTAAGCTCCACCTTTCTCTAACACACAAGCTCTTAACAAATCCTCTAACGACTGAATCGTCCTCTCCGTCTGACCATCTGTCTGCGGATGATACGCGGAACTCAATCGTAACATAGTACCCAGAGCTTCTTGCAATCCTGTCCAGAACTTAGAAGTAAACCTCGGATCTCTATCCGACACAATGCTAGACGGAATACCATGCAAACTTACAACTTTCTCAACATACAATTCTGCCAACCTCTCCATCGGATAATCCATTCTTATCGGAATAAAGTGAGCAGACTTCGTCAATCGATCGATAATCACCCAGATAGAATCACGTTCTTATTGTTCTAGGCAAACCAGACACAAAATCCATAGAAATGCCATCCCATTTCCATTCCGGAACGAATAACGGTTCCATCAATCCTGACGGCTTCTGATGCTCAATCTTCGATTTCTGACAAACCAAACACGCATACACAAACTCGGCAATTTCCTTCTTCATTCCTGGCCACCAAAATAACTTCTTCAAGTCATGATACATCTTAGTAGCACCGGGATGAATACTCAACCCACTACGGTATCCTTCCTCCAAGATACTCCTTCTGATCTCGGCAACATCCGGAACACACACTCTATCACCAAATCTCATGACACCATTCTCATCAATTCAGAACTCACCTCCTTGACCTTGGTTAATCAATGTCAGCTTATCTACCAAACCAACATCAGACTTCTGTCCATTTCGAATCTCTTCCAAAATACCACTAGTCAGCTTCAACATGCCCAACTTCACACTATTCGAAGTAGTCTCACAAACCAAACTCAAATCTCTGAACTGCTCTACTAAATCCAATTCTCGAACCATCAACATCGACATATGCAAGGATTTCCTACTCAACGCATCTGCCACGACGTTTGCCTTACCAGGATGGTAGTTCAAACCAAAATCGTAATCCTTGAGAAATTCCAACCATCTCCTCTGCCTCATATTCAACTCCTTCTGATCAAAGAGATACTTCAGGCTCTTATGATCACTGAACACTTCAAACCGTGAACCATACAGATAATGCCTCCATAGTTTCAACACAAACACAACACAGCCGCCAACTCTAAATCATGAGTCGGGTAATTCCTTTCCCGAGTCTTTAACTGTCTCGAAGCATAAGCCACAACCTGCTTATCTTGCATCAAAACACCTCCTAAACCCATCAAAGAACGCATCACAATACACCACAAAAGATTCTTTCGGATTTGGCAAAATCAAAATCGGAGCACTAGTCAACCTCCTCTTCAATTCTTGGAATCCTTTCTCACAATCTGCGTCCCAAATAAATGCTTGACCTTTTCTCGTCAACTTAGTCAACGGTAAAGCTAACTTCGAAAATCCCTCAATGAACTTCCTGTAGTAACCGCCGACCAAGAAAACTACGAATCTCGAAGCATTCTTGGCACTTCCCACCGAGATACCGCTTACTTTTGTAGGATCAACAACAATACCATTCTTGGAAATCACAGGCCAAGAAAACTCACTCGCTTAACAAAACTCACACTTGACAATTTCGCATAAAGTTTCTTTTCCTTCAATAATTCCAATACAACTCTGAGATGCTTTGCATGCTCCTCATCATCCTTTGAATAGATCAGAATATCGTCAATAAACACCACCACAAACTTGTCAAGATACGGATGAAATATCCTGTTCATATACTCCATAAACACACCAGGTGCATTAGTAACTCCAAATGGCATAACAGAATATTCATAATGCCCATACCTCGTTCTAAAAGCAGTCTTCTGAATATCTTCCGCCTTAACACGAATCTGATGATATCCAGATCTCAGATCTATCTTGCTAAACACACAAGCTCCAACCAACTGATCCATCAAGTCATCAATCCTCGGCAGTGGATACCGATTCTTGATCGTCACTTTATTCAACTGTCTGTAGTCAACACACAGTCTCATCGTACCTTCCTTCTTCTTAACCAACAACACGGCGCGCGAAACACTAGGCGAATAAATTTCTTCTCCAATAACTCTTCCAACTGTTTCTTCAGTTCAGACAACTCAGATGCCGACATGCGATAAGGCGCCATCGACACCGGACTAGTTCCAGGAATCAAATCTATAGCAAACTCCACTTCGCTCGGTGGTAACTCATTAACATCCTCGGAAACACCTCGGAAATTCATTCACAACTGTAACTCACCACTCTTAGCCTTCCCTTTCACTTCGTTGAAGAATATAACATGAACACTACAGCACCATCTCTGACAGCTGAGTTCATCTGCTTAACTGACATGATCGCATCTTCAACTTTAGCTACCTCAGGAAATATAACCGTCTTCTCAAAACAATTGATATGAACCTGGTTGAAGACCAACCAGTTCATTCCAAGGATAATATCAAGTTGTTCTAATGGTAGGCACACTAAATCCATACCGAACCCTCTATCGAAAATAACGATAGGACAATTTCTACACACATACGAAGTAGTCACTGAACCCGACGCAGGAGTGTCAATAACCATACTTCCATCCAAATTAGAAATTTCTAGATTCAATCTCTTAGCACAGTTCAAAGAAATAAAAGAATGTGTCGCTCCAGTGTCAATAATTGCAATTAAAGGTATGCCATTAATAAAACATGTACCTTTAATCAACCGATCATCCGGCTCAACCTCTGATCCTGACAAAGCGAACACTTTCCCACCGGCTTGCTCTTTCTTTGGCTTAGTACACTGCGGACGGGTGTGTCCTTCTTCGCCACAGTTGTAACAAGTTATTCTTCGGGATCTACACTCAGCAGCTAAATGACCAACTCTCCCACAATTGTTGCACTTCCTCGCATCAGCCTTGCATTCAAGAGCTCGGTGACCCAATTCACCACATCTGTAGCACTTTACGGAAGAACCAGAAGAACCAGAGTCTCCCCCACTAGGCTTCTTCCAACCTCCAGATCTATGATGACTCCTATCATAAGGCTTACCGCGATCCATCTGTCTCTTACCCTTACGGTCAGCATAACTCTGAGCATTCGCCTTAGTACTAGTAAGATCTTCCTCCAGAATCCTACTACAGTCAACCAAATCAGGAAACCTTCTAATACGCTGATACCTGATACCCTGCTTGATCTCATCTCGCAGACCATTATCAAACTTGATACATTTGGAAAACTCTTCATCTGCATCGTTAGGATAATTAGCATAATACTTTGCTAACTCAGTAAACTTGGTCGCATACTCACTCACAGACTTGTTGCCCTGCTTGAGCTCCAGAAATTCTATCTCCTTCTTACCCCGAATGTCTTCAGGAAAATACCGTCTCAGAAAAGCTCTCCTGAACACAACCCAAGTCAATGCAATCCCATCTTCTTCCAATTCAGTCCTGGTAGTAACCCACCTCATCGACTTCCTCGCCAACATGTGAGTACCATATCTCACCTTGACCCCTCGGACAATCAATAACTCAAGATCCTCTCGATCTCCTTCACCACCGAGCACCCTCGGGATCATGTGCACCCTTGAACAATGGAGGATTATTCCTCCGAAAATTCCCAATTGTCTGCACACCAATCGCACTCCTGCGATTCCCTCCGAGCACTCCTAACATTCCCAAAGCCTCGGCAATAGCATCATCATTCCTTCTTTACCTCTTCCACCATTGTTACGTAACATTACAAAACAATCTACATCACACAAGTATCGTGTTACTTACACTAGTCGCATACTAAAGGGATAACGACACTAAGACAAGACCGACTATGCTCTGATACCACTATTGTAACACCCCTTCTAAATACCCGCGTTTTATAGAATTAAATAATCAGAGTTCATCCACAATTAAGAGGCGTCACAATTTAAATCATAAAAATTTGACCAAAACAGCGTCATGCTTTCACTAAAGAACATTCATCAATTAAATCATGCTCAAAATTATGTTTAACAGCGGAAATGAAACATAATCTAATCCCGAATATCAATCAATAGTCATTCCAGGATAATAAATCAACATAACTCAAAATTATTTAAAATATCCATTAAAGGATTCCAAACAATCGTTTCCCCAGCGTTACATCTACCAGAGCACGAAACTGACACGCGGACTAATGAACTGACTCGAATCTAGAGAGCTATCCTCACCAACTCCAAGCGGCTAATCACTTCGGATCTGAAATGGTTAAAGTAAGGGTGAGATTTCAATTCAATATAATATGTATTATACGTTCTTAGATCCAACAAAATAATCGAACATATCAGTTCATCAACCAAACACAAGATCATAAACAATACAAAAAGAACAGTTCACACAATGATCATGTATATATCATACAATGGCAATTGCAACACTGGAGACCATCCTAACATGTTACAATTCCATATACAATGCAGACTCTATGCATGTGGTACCAAACGTGAACCGCATTCACCCACTGCTCCGTTTACTCGTGGAAAGACAGTGTAATCCATGATTCGCCCACACCATTGGGTCAAGAATCTAGCCTCAATATCTCCAACCAGGTCAGTCTATTGGCTCTGCAAGCTCACTTCCGCACCATGGGAATGAACCAATTAACAAATGTTCATGCATGCAATCATATAAGCATGCAACATTATTCCACTGATCATAATAATCAACATAATTACACGATGTCATTTCACCAATTATATCACATTCAAATCATAATGGATATCAAAATATAACATGGTATGCATTAGTTCTCATCCGGTACTCAGACCATTCGCATTAATTACCCATCATCCGTAATTCAATCCATATTCTCAAAATCGGGGACTCGGCTCTTTTAAAATAATTTTCGATAAAATAATATTTTTCCTTTCCAAGAGGTAGAATTTTAAATTTAAGAAATAACGCCGAAAACGGCACTCAAATCAGAGTTATGGTTTAGAAAATATGAATTTTTGAAATTTTAGAAGTTTTGGAAAAATACACAGTGGTAACCGGTTCCTCACTGGGAGAACCCGGTTCCCACCATCCTTGAAAAACACGCTCCTGGAAAATTGTATGGGGAACCCGATTCCTCCCCACAAGGAACCGGTTCCCAGGTTTTCAAAATTGAGTCCCCCTGGATTTTTGTATGGGGAACCCGGTTCCTCCCCACAGGGAACCGGTTCCAGTACAAAATTCCAGTTGAATTTTCTGAACCGGTTCCTTCCCACAGGGAACCGGTTTCCACGACCTGTAACAGCAAAATTTGACATTTTTGACAGCTTTATGCATCCATAACCATTTCCAACCTTTCAAACACGAATTGTAATATCATGAACACCATTCTAACACCATTTTGACATCAACCAACATAATTTACCCATTCCTATTTATTATCTGACACACTAGTGATCAATTTTCCATCCACTGACACAAATAGGGTTTCATGCTATAAACCTATAATTCCAATTCCTAACATACCCAATCATCCCATTGGTTCCCAAAACCCATAAGACATATTAATCAATTAAAATCACCCCTTACCTCGCGATGATTCTTCGGTTTCTCTCGGCGTCGGCTTTTTCCTCTTTTCTCTTCTTTCTCCAACTCTACGTGAAATGATTTCTCCAAAACCTTCTCTTTTTTCCTTTCTTTTCCTTTTATATTTCCTTCTAATATTCCAATAAAATAATTAATCAATACTTAGTAATTAGTAGAGTGATTTACTCTTACACCCACCATTTACTCTGCACACCTCCAGGCTTTCCCTCATTAAATGATCCAATTAATCCAGATGAATTAAATATTTAAGACTTTAAATCAATTAAATAATTAATTCTCACTTATTTAATATTTAATTTAATCCAGATGCATGTAAAATTTATTTACAAGAGTTTATGAAGGAAATATAACCAAGTGTGTGTAAAATGAACGTTTAAAACGAGCGTAACTTGATTATTTACAAGTTTGGATTGTGTACAAGGAAGTAAGTATGTACACGAACAAGTATTTATGTACAGGAGGATGTGGATGTATATAGGTGGATTGGGACTTACACCGTAAGGGAGGCCCATTGGTTTAAAAGCAATTTCACCAGGAAGGATTCTTCTCTTAATACCAATGGTATTCAGTGTATATACAAGTGAAATGAAAACAAACGGACGAAGTTTGTCTATACTTGAATATTTACAAAAGACGTCTGTATTATGTACAAGGAAAATTAATATGTACATAAAAAGAATTAAATATGTACAAGGAAATATGTATGTACATAAAGAATTTTGGGACTTACACCATAAGGGAGGCCCACGATCGATTAAGAAATTCGAGAGAAAATGAATTCGGTTTTATCGTCAAATCGGATCGATCATGGAAAAAGATGTAAGTTTGATGAAAAGTTTTGAAAAAAAGATCTTGAAAGTGTTTTTGAAATGTGAAATTTACTTACAAGAAGTTTGGAAAAGAATCGGGCTTCGAAAGTTTGAAAAAAAAGCCTTTGAAAGTGTTTTAAAAAGTACTCAAATGCATCGTTTTCGGCTCGATAAAAATATAATCGGATGAAAGTTTTTCTAAAAAATTTTGACACTATCTTAAAATAGATATGTTAATTGACAAGTGTACAAAAAATCACCTCAAAATGAGGAGTTTTGATTGGGTTTTGAAAAAGTCAAAGTTTGCAAAAAATATGAAGAAAAATTACAAAGTTTGGCAAAAATGGTCCCAAGGCTACTCGAACCCGGGACCATTAGGCAAGGCATGGCATGAATGACTTAAGAGTGAACTGGCAACCGCTGGGGCGGCAATACATCCGTGTATTGAAATCAAACCATGTAATTATATTATAAACTGAGTTTTTGAATTTGAAAAAAAACGCGCGCAACTTCTTCTTCTTCCTCAAATCTTCAATCAGCCATGGATTCTTCATTTCTCCATGAAATTGCTCGATGTAAACATCAAACTTGATCATTTTAAACCCAGGAACATGATGATGTCATTTAATTTCATTTATTTTAAGCTTAACATGATTAAATTTCGAACGAACACGAAGAACCCTAGTTCTGAAAATTCTAATTGAAATCGTGTATGGTGAATGATTTAATCAATTGATTGAGGGTTATTGATCAGTGATGGTGCAGAAACAAAATGGCCAAGAGCTTTTTGAACTGGAAGCAAGAAATCAAAGAGTTTGAAGTTGAGTTTCTTACCTGCTCAAACTGAAATCGAAAACTGTGCTAGAGTGTTTCCAGTTGTTGTTTGATGACTCTTATAGCACCAGTGAACCTTGTGGAAGGTGTGAGGATGACCTGCTTGCTTTGGAATGGTCTGAGCTATTCTACCCAAGTCCACTTGCAACGGCTCAAAGTGAAATTCGAATTTGTGCTTGGAGGTGTTACAGATCAAAAGGGATGGTTTGTATCATCTCTATGGAGTATGTTGATGATGTTTGAGTGGAAAAATCACAACTTGCTCGAGCCAATGATCAAATTCGATAGTTATGGCAATTTTGGCAAGTTTGAAACATGAAATGCAAAATCTGTTTTTTAGTGTTTCTTGTGTTGATTTTAAGTTACAAACCAATTACAAATGATGTTTATGACATGTTAGACACCAAATATCTCATGTTTTTTTCACAAGTTTTGAAAAATACAAGTTTCCTCAAATTGAACTATGTTGCTTGAATTTTAAGAAAGAAGTGAGAAAGCTTGTTTTGGCATAGCTTTAGTGTGGTTTCAAATGGCCAACATGACCTCTATTTATAGGTCAAAAGTTCTGAATGGTAAGTGAAGAAGATTGGCTTTGGTATTTACAAGTTGCCTTAGAGGGCAAGGAAGTCATTTTTGCAATAAATGCAAAAGGAAGCTTCCTTTTAACCATGGTTAATTATTCAACTTGATCTTATCCCTGATTTTTTATCAGCTCTATCCCTCTTTGCTAGGTGGCATGGCTTCTAGAAGAAGAAACTAAAAAATGACCTATAATCTTGAAAGTTGTACTTGAAAATCAAGGATTTTGGAGCTCTATGTTTCAAAATCAAAAGTATAGCTAGACACCATGGATTTGAGAGTTCTTGGACATTTTGGAAAGCTTGTTTCAAGGGCTACAACTTTCATGTTTTGAGTTTTTTCTAATTCCAAATGGAACTATGTGAAAAAATGCCATGAAGTTTGGAAAAAATATGAACTTTTAACACTTTGAAAATTTTCTAAGTGTTGAAAATTTTGACTTTTTGTTGACTTTTCCAAATTTCTTGATTTTTTTATGATCATGATGGATCATTTGAAGTATTTTGATGATTGAAAAAGTTTTGTCGTGAAAAAGTTGACCAAAAGTCAAAGTTTGACTTTTCAGTGCATGAAATTTCATCAGATGATCCAGAAATTGACTGATGAATTATGTGAACTTCTGTGATGTTTTGAATCCAGAAATTAGGTCAACATGTTGTATTTAAGATATGAAGATCAATTTCCAATCAAAAAAGTCATTTATTGATCACAAAATCAGTGATTGCTTGTCCTCGATGAAAACCCTAATTGGTCGATCCTTGATAGATCATGAGGAAAAATTTGATATCTGAAGATCAGAGGTTGATGATTTGATCAAGATAGATCAAATGAGGTGAATAAAACTCAAACCCTAATTGATTGCCTCTTGAATCAGATGAAAAATTGATGAAACCCTAATTTTGACCTGTATAAACTACACCCGATTAATTCTGTTATGAACTGTTAATGATACAATGATGCAAATGTAAGGTGGTATATTAGGTCAAAAATTGGGGTATGACAATTACTAGAATATAATGTGTGTTATTCTTAATTGAATGTTGTGAATGACATTGGTGGAATGATATGTCATAATGTTATTGGTTATATGTGATGATATGTATATGATACATGTAATAATTTTGTTGTCTGAATATGATGATGTGCAATTGATGGATAATTCACATGAGTTTAATGGTGATGATATGCTTGGATAAATGAGGTTTTGTGAATAATCTTAATATGTATATGTCTTGATGAGTTGTACATGAGTATGTTTGGCTCGATCCTTGTGTGGATAAGTAGCGGTGAAATGTTGGGTTCACAAATGGCTCGATCCATGATGGATAAGTAACGGTGAAAATTTGGGTTCACATTTGGCTTGATCCCATTGGAGATAAGTAGCGGAGGCTTTTGATATTGTCCGAATCAGAAGTGGCTTGGTTTCTATGATAATGAACCGGAAGCGGGGTTAACAAAATGTTCCCAATATTGGTACCACATGCATATTGAGTCACATTTCATTATTGTCACATGAGTCATTATTGAATATGCTATGTGTGAAATAAAATTGTGATGTTTAATCGTATGGATAATTGAATCATTTGGATGGATGACATTTATGCTATGTGTAATAAATATGAATATGTTATACTTGGATTGTTTGTATGATCATCTTATCTTGGAATATCACTTGAAGTGTGTGGAATTCATGAATAGATGTGGTTTCTTCATTATTTTCCATTTATATACTTTTGAACAATGATTTGAATTCTCACCCTTTTGTTATGATGTTGCCTCTACATGGATAACATGCGGGCTCCGAGGATTGCGGTGCTTCGCACGAGACTAGTTGAAGGAGTTTACTTAGTATATTCCTTACACCAGGTAGTTGAGTCATTGCTCTGGTCATGTAACACAGGATTTATCTGGATTTCTGCTTTGATGAGATTTGTTATGTATTCTCATCTATTTTGAATTGTATGATTGAGATACTATGTTGATGTGGCCTTGGTGTCAATGCATGAATTCTGATGACTTGGTTATATTATGGATTCATTACTTTTTCATCCAATGGTTATAGTATGGGATGTAATCATTGATAGTATCTGTGAACATTAAATGATTCGCTGTGAAAATGAATGAATTGTTCTAAAACATGAGATTCAAATACGTGTTATGATTATGACCAGTGTGCATGTATGATTTTAATGTTTAAAGAAATATCATATGACACTCTCTTGTTATGCATTCTATTTACTCTGATTTGTATGTTATATATAATATTTGGGGAATTAGAAGGGGATGTTACATTATGGTATCAGAGCCTGGTTGGTCAGATTTATTTGGCCAGGTTATTAATTGATTTAATTCATGTTGTATTTGGTTTGTATATCTGACACAATCAATGTTGTTGTTTGTTGTTGGATGTCTTAGGACAATGGTTGCAGGAAGGAATGATGATGCTATTCTTGAGGCTTTGAGATTGTTTGCTGGATCTCTTGGGCATATTCCACAGGAATCTTTGGACACCAAGCTGAGGAAGATGAGTTTCGTACTTTAGGGAAGTTTGAAAGGAACAATCCTCCTATATTTGAGGGTTAGCATGAACCTGACAAAGCTCAAGCATGGCTGAAGGCGATTGAGAAAATATTCAGAGTTATGAATTGTAAGATGCGCAAAAGGTGTAGTTCGGTACTCATATGCTGGAGAAGAAAGCTGAATATTGGTGGAGCAACATTGTTTAGAGATTTGATGAGGAAGGTGTTGAAGTTTCTTGGGCTATTTTTCGTGATGCATTTTTGGAGAACTATTTTCCAAAAGATATGCGTGGAAAGAAAAAGGTGGAAATTCTTGAGTTAAAGTAAGGTAATGGAACCGTAGCTGAGTATGCTGCAAGATTTCAAGAGTTGATTAAGTATTGCCCTTATTACAATACTATGAATGCTGAGAGATTTAAGTGTCTGAAGTTTGTGTACAGTTTGAGACCTGATATCAAGAAGGCTATTGGATATCAACAAATTACTCGTTTTGCTGAGTTGGTGAACAATAGTAGGATTTATGATGAGGATAGTAGGAAGAGTGCTTCTTACTACCAAAATGTGAATGATAGGAAGGGAAAAGGTCAATTCTGTGGGAAACCTTGTGAGGATAAGAAGAAAGCTAGTGGTGGCAAGAAGTCAAGTGGGGGGGATCATCTGCTCCGCTTAAGTGTTACAAGTGTGATGTGTAAGGGAATCATGTTTCTGATTATGGAAAAGAGGTGGAGAAATATGTTGTGAAATGCTTTAGGTGTGGCAAGGCAGGTCACAGAATTGTTGAGTGTAGATTTTGTACGGATGTGACTTGTTACAATTGTGGTGAACGAGGTCATATTAGTACTAAGTGTGAGAAGTCAAGAGAGGAACAAGAAAAGGGGAAAGTGTTTGCATTGTCTGGTGCTGAGACTCTGGTTGAGGATAGGCTTATTTAAGGTACGTGCTTTATTAATGGTACACCTTTGATTGTTATCATTGATACTGGTGCAACACATTCTTTTATTTCCGCGGATTGTGTTAAAAGGTTGAATCTTGAATTGTCTAATATGCACGGAAATATGATTATTGATACTCTTGCTATGGGTTTTGTTTCTACTTTTGTTGCATGTCTAAATTGTCCGTTGAGTATTTTTGGTAGAGATTTTCGAATGGATTTAGTTTGTCTTCCGTTAGATCAATTGGATGTGATTATTGGTATGAACTGGTTAGAATACAATCATGTTTTTATCAATTTTTTTGACAAATCGGTTATCTTTCTTGATTCTGGTGTCGAGAATGATTTGTTTTTGTCTGCTAAGCAAGTGAATGAATCTTTAAAAGACGGTGTTGTGTTGTTTGCTTTGTTGGCATCATTGGATCTCGATGAGAAACAAGCTATGTGTGAATTGCCCGTTGTTTGTGATTTTCCTGAGGTATTTCCTGAAGATGTAATTGATTTTCCGCCAGAGCGTGAGGTTGAGTTTTCGATTGATTTAGTTCCTAGAACTAGTCCTATTTTGATGGCTCCGTATCAGATGTCTGCTTCTAAGTTGAAGGATTTGAAGAGTCAACTTGAGGATTTGCTTGAAAAGAGGTTTATTTGTCCAAGTGTATCTCTGTGGGGTGCACCTGTTTTGTTAGTTAAAAAGAAGGAAGATTTATGAGGTTGTGTGTTGATTATAGACAACTGAATAGGGTGACTATTAAGAACAAGCATCCACTTCCGAGGATTGATGATTTGATGGATCAGCTGGTTGGTCCTTGTGTTTTCAATAAGATTGATTTGAGTTTTGGTTATCATCTGATTCGTGTGAAAGCTAAGGATATTCAGAAGACTACTTTTAGGATAAGGTATGGTCACTATGAGTATTCTATAATGTCGTTTGGTGTGACTAATGCTCCTAGTGTGTTTATGGAATATATGAATAGGATTTTTCATGAGTATCTGGATCAATTTGTAGTTGTGTTCATTGATGATATTTTGATTTATTCCAATAGTGAAGGAGACCATGCTGAACATTTGAGGATTGTGTTATCTGTGTTGAAAGAGAAAAAGTTGTATGCTAAGCTTTCTAAGTGTGAGTTTTGATTGAAGGAAGTGAGTTTTCTTGGGCATGTGATTTTGAGTGGTGGTATTTCTGTGGATCCATCTAAGGTTGAGGCTGTATCTCGTTGGGAAGCTCTAAAATTTGTTTATGAGATTAAAAGTTTTCTTGGTTTGGCTGGTTATTATCGTAAGTTCCTTGAAGCATTTTCTAAGTTGGTGTTACCGTTGACGCAGTTGAAGAGGAAAGGTCAAGCTTTTGTTTGGACTTTGCAGTGTGAAGCTAATTTTTAAGAGCTTAAGAGAAGGTTGACAACCGCTCCTATTTTTATTTTTCCTAATCTGGTAGAACCATTTGTGGTGTATTGTAATGCTTCTTTGATGGGTTTAGGAGGTGTGTTAATGCAAAATAGACAAGTGGTAGCTTATGCTTCGAGGCAACTTAAAGTTCGTGAGAGGAATTATGATTTAGAGTTAGCCGCAATTGTGTTTGTTTTGAAGATTTAGAGGCATTATTTATTTGGTTCGAGATTTGAGGTGTATAGCGATTGTAACATCCATTCTAAAATACCCTGCGAATTAACAATTAAATAAGAGTTAACATAAACGAAAGGGCATTACAATTTATTAAAATACAAAAAATCTCATCAACATGTCATGCTTTTTCTGAAGAACTTTATCAAATATATTTCAAACCAATAATTATGTTTTACACAACGGAAATAACATAAAAATCCAGAATAATTTCAAATCATAAGTATTCCAACATAAACCAAAAGAAAACAAGTTCAGTTCGAGGATTCCAAAACAATCGTTCCCCAGTGTTACAACTACCAGAGCATGACACTAACACGCGGACAATCTAAATAGCACAGCTCAAGGCTATTCTCACCAGCTCCTAAGCGGCTAACACTTCAATATGAAAACATCAAAGTAAGGGTGCGATTTCATCAACAATTAAAATGCATTATGCGTTTCTTTAAAATAATAAAACAATCAATACATTATTCCACCCTCATTAGTATATTCAGATTCCAGTTCACAAATACAAATCACACAGATCAATATGCATATAAATACAATCAATGAAATTATAACACTGGAAGCCATCCTAACATGTTATAATTGCATATGCAATATAGACTCAATGCATGTGGTACCAAAATGTGAACTAAGTCACCAACATCGATTCATCCATAATCACCCGGACACGAATCCATCCTCACCACCCATAATCACCAGGGAACGGTTATTGGCAATACGAGCCAAATTCCACACAATGGGAATTAACTCCATCAGAATGTATATGCATGCACATCAAAAGCATGCAACACTCAATTAAGGAATATCCATACACAGTTAACACCATCAAACAACTCAGCATAATCATGTATATAGAACGTTCATAACAACACATGGCACTAACATCTATCAAGCATATACAACGTCAACGACGCACAATCACGAATTCCTCATACGGAAAGCCATATCAATCCATCAAGATTCAATTATTAAGTTTTAAGGATCTTCTTATAAGAAAATACATGCTCCCAGCTTTCCAACGGATCCAACTACGCCTAAATCGGAGTTACGGTCACAAAGATATGACCAAAACAGTTTTTCAAAGATATATGTTCAATTTTGTCCAGCTTGGGTCGATGCATAAGCTCATGCATCCATGCATAACTAGCTTGCGTCGACACAAGCATCTTATGCGTCGATGCATACGTTTTCAAAATTTATTTTTTTCCATTTTCCTTCAATATGCATCGATGCATACATGTTTTGCATTGATACAAAACTCACTTGTATTGATTCATAACCACTTGTATTGATGCATAACCATTTGTATTGATGCATAGACCACTTGTATTGATGCATAACCATTTGTATTGATGCATAACCATTTGTGTTGATGCATAGACCACTTGTATTGATGCATAACCATTTGTATTGACACAAGCATCGTATGAGTCGGCTCACATTGTTCCAAAACATGTTTTCTCAATTTTCTTGATGAGTCGACACAAGCTTCTCTTGTGTCGATACAAAGCATCTTAGGTCATCACATAACTATTTTGTGTCGATGAAAACCTTCTAAAATTGCCATATGAGTCGTTGCATGGCTGTATGTGTCGACTCATGCGTATTTTCACCAAAACTGTTTTTCCATTGTTATGCAATCCCCATTGATCTCATTCATCCCCAACAACCACGGTATAATGAACAGAATTATTATGTATTTTCACATCCAATTAATAACATAATTACACTCCCTACTTGATCTACTACATAACTCTATACATAGTGACAATCATCACATATCCAATTGAGGTTTTACGTCAGATTGTATCATTAGGGCACAATCTAGAAAATCCTAATTCGAGATTCTTAACATATCAATCCATCCTATTGATCATCAAAACCTATAAGGCATATTAATCAGACAAAATCACCCCTTACCTTGCGATGATTCTTCAAAATTTCGACGCCTTGGCTTTTCCTCTTTTTCTTCTCTTCTCAAAAGCACGTAGAATGAAAACCTCCAAGATTCCTTCTCTTTATTCTTTTATTTATTCTTTTTTTTATTATTCCAAATAATAGAAATAAAATAATTAGAATAATTAGAGTAATTTACTCCACACACCTTCCAATTCACTTCACACCCCCAACACTTCCATTATTTAATTATTTAATTAAATCCAATAATCCAAAAACACCAATAATTAAAATTTTAATTAAATTAAAAATTAAAATTCCAATTATTTAATAATTGAATTATTTGGGGTGTCACAACTCTCCCCTACTAAAAAGAGTTTTCGTCCTCGAAAACATACCTTAGACGTAAAGTTCGGGATACGAGTCCTTCATCTGACTCTCTAGTTTCCAAGTAACATTTCCACCTGCTGGTCCTCCCCAAGCTACTTTCACCAGCGCTATCTCTTTACCTCGCAACCGCTTCAACTTCCAATCCTCAATTCTCGCAGGTAATGCTTCAACAGTTAGATTATCTTGCACCTGTATGTCATCTACCTGAATCTCATGAGACGGATCATCAATGTACTTCCTCAACTGAGATACATGGAATACATTATGCAAATTCGCAAGCGACGGCGGTAAAGCAATCTGATAAGCAACTTTCCCAACTCTCTTCGTGATCTGAAATGGACCAATAAAGCGCGGAGTTAACTTCTTTGACTTAAAGGCTCGACCAATACCAGTCATCGGAGTAACTCGCATAAACACATGATCTCCTTCACTAAACTCGAGATTCTTCCTTCTCTTATCATGATAACTCTTCTGACGACTCTAAGAAGCTCTTATCTTCTCCTGAATCATCTTGATATTTTCTGAAGTTTGTTGGACAATCTTCAGTCCAATCACAACACTTTCTCCAGATTCGTACCAACACAACGGTGTCCGACACCTCCTACCATACAATGCTTCAAACGGAGCCATACCAATACTCGAATGAAAACTACTGTTATAGGTAAACTCAATCAATGGTAAGTAACTATCCCAAGCTCCACCTTTCTCCAACACACAAGCTCGCAATAAATCTTCTAACGACTGAATCGTTCTCTCCGTCTGACCATCTGTCTGTGGATGATAAGCAGAACTCAACCACAACTTAGTACCCAAAGCTTCTTGCAATCCTTCCAGAACTTAGACGTAAACCTCAGATCTCTATCCGACACAATGCTAGAAGGAATACCGTGCAAACTCACGATCTTCTCAATATACAACTCTGCCAACCTCTCCATAGGATATTCCATTCTTATCGGAATAAAGTGAGCAGACTTCGTCAATCGATCGACAATAACCCAAATAGAATCACAATTCTTAGCTGTCTTCGGCAGACCAGACACAAATTCCATAGAAATGCCATCCCATTTCCAATCCGGAACAAACAACGGTTCCATCAACCCCGACGGTTTCTGATGTTCAATCTTCGACTGCTGACAAACCAAACAAGCATACACAAACTCAGCAATTTCCTTTTTCATTCCAGGACACCAAATAACTTTTTCAAGTCATGATACATCTTAGTAGCGTCGGGATGAATACTCAATCCACTATGATGTCCTTCTTCTAAAATACTCTTCTTAAGTTCTGCAATATCCGGAACACACACTCTATCACCAAATCGCATAACATCATTCTCGTCAATTCGGAATTCACCTCCTTGACCTTGGTTAATTAATGTCAATTTATCCACCAAACCAACATCAAATTTCTGCCCAGCTCGAATCTCCTCCAGAATACCACTAGTCAACTTCAACATTCCCAATTTAACACTATCAGAAGTAGTCTCTAACACACCAAACTCAAGTCTCTGAATTGCTCAACTAAATCCAATTCACGCACCATCAACATAGACATATGCAAGGACTTCCTACTCAACGCATCTGCAACCACGTTTGCTTTACTAGGATGGCAACTCAAACCAAAATCACAATCTTTCAGGAATTCTAACCACCTTCTCTGCCTCATGTTTAGCTCTTTCTGATCGAAGAGATACTTCAGACTCTTATGATCATTGAATACCTCGAATCGAGAACCATACAAATAATGCCTCCACAATTTCAAAATAAATACCACAGTTGCTAATTCTAAATCACGAGTCGGATAATTCCTTTCATGAATCTTCAACGGTCTCGAAGCATAAGCCACAACCTGCTTATCTTGCATCAAAACACTGCCTAATCCCATCAACGAAGCATCACAATACACAACAAAAGATTCCACCGGATTTAGAAAAATCAGAATCGGAGCACTAGTCAACCTCTTCTTCAACTCTTGGAATCCTTTCTCACATTCAGAATCCCAAACAAACACTTAACCCTTTCTTGTCAACTTAGTCAACGGCAAAACTAACTTCGAGAATCCTTCAATGAACTTTCTGTAGTATCCTGCAAGACTAAGAAAACTACGGATTTCAGAAGCATGCTTTGGCGCTTCCCATTGAGATACCGCTTCTACCTTCGTAAAATCAACAACAATGTCATTCTTGGAAATCACATGACCAAGAAACCTTACTTCACTCAACCAGAACTCACACTTGGACAATTTCGCATAAAGCTTCTTCTCTTTCAACAATTCCAACACAACTCTAAGATGTTCTGCATGCTCTTCGTCATTCTTCGAGTAAATCAAGATGTCATCAATAAAGACCACCACAAACTTATCAAGATACAGATGAAATATCTTGTTCATATACTCCATGAAAATACCAGGTGCATTAGGAACTCCAAATGGCATAACAGAATACTCATAATGTCCATACCTCGTTTTAAATGCAGTTTCTGAATATCTTCCACCTTCACACGAATTTGATGATATCTAGACCTCAGATCAATCTTACTGAATAACACGCTCCAACCAGTTGATCCATCAAATTATCAATCCTCGACAATGGATACCGATTCTTGATTGTAACTTTATTCAACTGTCTGTAGTCAACACACAACCTCATTGAACCTTATTTCTTCTTAACCAATAACACAGGAGCACCCCACGGTGAAACACTGGGATGAATAAACTTCTTCTCAAGCAACTCCTCCAACTACTTCTTCAATTCAGATAATTCGAATGCCGACATGCGATAAGGCGCCATCGACACCGGACTAGTTCATGGAATTAAATCTATAGTAAATTCCACTTCTCTCTCATGAGGCAATTCACTAACATCTTCCGGAAACACTTCTGGGAATTCATTCACCACTGGAAATCCATCACTATTAGTCTTTCCTTTCACTTCCATTAAAGAATACAACATATACACCACAACATCATCATTAACAGCTGCGCGACTCTGATCATCCATCTTAATTCATTATCCTTATTAGAGTCTTCGTCAACTCATATGGTTCACCGACTTCTACCAAAATTCATTCATATTTATCACTTTATACTCCATTTAGATAGCAAGACAATTGTATACCATCCAATACGATTCTGTCTACTATCAACAAGAGATTAAGGGTGATCAAGTCATCAATTTGTCAATAGACATCCGATAATCATACTGGAGTGTAAACCATCATTACCAACACTTCTTGTTCTCAGAATCATACTTGCCTCTTTGCACTTCCAACTATAACTCACGGTCCAAACGATTCCAACAACTCTAACCACTCTTGCATTGTCTTCTCAAGCAGTACCTCGTACCAATGACTTACAATCAGAACATATCTGGAAGCATCTCTTCTCCCCCACTTAGTTTCACACTACTCCTGCAATAAGCAATCAGAAAAGAAACAAGTACCGACAGTGTTGTACACACTTATCGCGTACAAAGGGATAATGATATTAAGACACTGGTCACAACGACCGACTATGCTTTGATACCACTATTGTAACACCCCTTCTAAAATACCCCGCGAATTAACAATTAAATCAGAGTTAACATAAACGAAAGGCATTACAATTTATTAAAATACAAGAAATCTCATCAACATGTCATGCTTTTTCTGAAGAACTTTATCAAATATATTTCAAACCAATAACTATGTTTTACACAGCGGAAATAACATAAAAATCCGGAATAATTTCAAATCATAAGTATTCCAACATAAACCAAAAGAAAACAAGTTCAGTTCGAGGATTCCAAAACAATCGTTCCCCAGTGTTACAACTACCAGAGCATGACACTAAACACGCGGACAATCTAAATAGCACAACTCAAGGCTATTCTCACCAGCTCCTAAGCGACTAACACTTCAATCTGAAATCATCAAAGTAAGGGTGAGATTTCATCAATAACTAAAATGCATTATGCGTTTCTTTAAAACAATAAAACAGTCAATACATTATTCCACCCTCATTAGTATATTCAGATTCCAGTTCACAAATACAAATCACACAGATCAATATGCATATAACAACTATCAATGAAATTATAACACTGGAAGCCATCCTAACGTGTTATAATTCCATATGCAATGCAGACTCAATGCATGTGGTACCAAAATCTGAACTAAATCACCAACATCGATTCGTCCATAATCACCCGGACACGAATCCAACCTCACCACCCATAATCACCTGGGAACGGTTATTGGCAATACGAGCCAAATTCCACACAATGGGAATTAACTCCACCAGAATGTATATGCATGCACATCAAAAGCATGCAACATTCAAATAAGGAATATGATAACACAACATCATTACATACACGGTTAACACCATCAAACAACTCAGCATAATCATGCATATACAACGTTAATCACAACACATGGCATTAACATCTATCAAGCATATACAACATCAACGACGCACAATCAGGAATTACATGAATTCCTCATACGGAAAGCCATATCAATCTATCAAGATTTAATTATTAAGTTTTAAGGATGTTCTTATAAGAAAGTACATGCTCCCAACTTTCCAACGGATCCAACTACGCCTAAATCGGAGTTACGGTTGCAAAGATATGACCAAAACAGTTTTTCAAAGGTATATGTTCAATTCTGTCCAGCTTGGGTCGATGCATAAGCTCATGCATCAATGCATAACTAGCTTGCGTTGACACAAGCATCGGATGCGTCGATGCATACGTTTTAGAATTTTATTTTTTTTCCATTTTCCTTCAGTATGCATCGAAGCATACATGTTTTGCATTGATACAAAACTGACTTGTATTGATTCATAACCACTTGTATTGATGCATAACCATTTGTATCGATGCATAGACCACTTGTATTGATGCATAACCATTTGTATTGATGCATAGACCACTTGTATTGATGCATAACCATTTGTATTGACACAAGCATCGTATGAGTCGGCTCATACATTGTTCCAAATCCTGTTTTCTCAATTTTCTTCAGTATGAGTCGACACAAGCTTCTCTTGTGTCGATACAAAAGCATCTTGGGTCGACACATAACTCTTTTGTGTCGATGAAAACCTTCCAAAACTGCCACATGAGTCGATGCATGGCTGTATGTGTTGACTCATGTTGCGTATTTTTCACCAAAAACCTGTTTTTCCCACTGTTATGCAATCCCCATTGATTCCATTCATCACCAACAACCACGATATAACAGAAATAGTAATTATTATGTATTTTCACATCCAATTAACAACAAAATTACACTCCCTACTTGATCTACTACATAACTCTATACATAGTGACAATCATCACATATCCAATTGAGGTTTTTACGTCGGATTATATCATTAGGGCACAATCTAGAAAATCCTAATTCGAGATTCCTAACATATCAATCCATCCTATTGATCATCAAAATCTATAAGGTATATTAATCAGACAAAATCACCCCTTACCTCGCGATGATTCTTCGAATTTCCGACGCCTTGACTTTTCCTCTTTTTCTTCTCTTCTCAAAAGCACGTAGAATGAAAACCTACAATATTCCTTCTCTTTATTCTTTTTTTTATTCCTTTTTTTTATTATTCCAAATAATAGAAATGAAATAATTAGAATAATTAGAGTAATTTACTCCACACACCCTCCAATTCACTTCACACCCCAAACACTTCCATTATTTAATTATATAATTATTTAATTATTTAATTATTTAATTATTTAATTATTTGATTATTTAATTATTTAATTATTTAATTATTTAATTATTTAATTATTTAATTATATAATTATTTAATTATTTAATTATTTAATTATTTAATTATTTAATTATTTAATTATTTAATTATTTAATTATTTAATTAAATCCAAAAATACCAATAATTAAAATTTTAATTAAATTAATAATTAAAATTCCAATTATTTAATAATTGAATTATTTGGGGTGTCACAACGATCACAAGAATCTGAAGTATCGGTTTGATTAGAAGGTATTGAATATGAGGCAAAAAAGATGGTTGAAATTCTTAAAGGATTATAATTTTGGTTTGAATCATCATCTAGGTAAAGCGAATGTTGTAGCTGATGCACTAAGTAGGAAATCTTTGCATATGTCGATGTTGCTGGTGCGAGAATTGGATTTTCTTCAACAGTTCTGAGATTTGAGTTTGGTTTGTGAGCGGCGTCTTCGTGTGTTAAGCTTGGTATATTGAAGCTTACTAGTGGTATTTTGGATGAGATTCGAAAAGGCAAAAATCTGATTTGGTTTTGGTATATAAGTTGGTGTTGATCAATCAAGGTCGAGGTGGTGATTTTCGGATTAATGAGAATGATATCATGAGGTGTCGTGATAGAGTTTGCATTCCTGAAGTTGGGGATTTGAAAAAGAGAATTATTGATGAAGGACATCGTATTGGTATGAGTATTCACCCTGGTGCTACTAAAATATACCAAGATTTGAGGAAAGTATTCTGATGGTCAAACTTAAAGGACGATTCAAATATTGGGAGATCTTTTTGAGAGCTTGTGTTTTATAGCATGGAGGTGCTTGGGATGGTTATTTGACTTTGATTGAGTTTACCTATAACAATAGTTTTCATTCGAGTATTAGAATGGCTCTGTTTGAAGCTTTATATGGACGAAGATGTAGGACGCCTTTTACGTTGGTATGAATCCAGTGAGAGTTATATAGTTAGACCTGAGATAGTTCAACAGACTACGGATAAAATTAAGATAATTCGTGAAAAGATGAAGATTTCTCAGAGTCGTTAGAAGAGTTATCATGATAATAGGAGGAAAGATCTTAGCTTTGATAAAGGTGATCATGTGTTTTTTAGAGTTACTCCTATGTCTGGTGTTGGTAGAGCATTGAAGTTAGGAAGTTGACTCTGTGTTTTATTGGTCCTTATTAAATTGTTGAGAAAGTTGGCGAAGTAGCCTATCAAATTCATTTTTTGTCGTCACTTGCTAATATTCATGAAGTATTCCATGTATCTCAATTGGGAAACTATCACTATAATGTGATGCCCTTCGACCTGAATAACGTCAACGCCACATATCAACGATTGGTGAACAACGTATTCAAGGGCGAAATCGAGGACATGATGTATATGGGCGATATGACCGTAAAATCCTAAGAAGAGGTCGATCACGCCCTACACCTTCGAAAAGTCTTTGACCAAGCTAGAAAAGTCAAAATGAGATTCAACCCCGAGAAGTTCACATTCGGAGTTCGAGCCAAGAAGTTCCTCGGCTTATATCTCACCGAGCGTGGCATAGAAGCTAACAACAACAAATGTCTGGAATTCTTGGAATTACCCACTCCGAAGTCCAAAAACTCTATTCAAGTCCTCAACGGGATACTCACTTTGTTGTCATGATTCGTCATGAGGTCGAAACAACATGCACTTTCGTTTTCAAGAAAAGAGGTTGTGTTCGACTAGAGCGAAGAGTGCGAACAAGCCCTACTTCACCGCAAGCAAACCCTATCTCAACCTCCTATATTGTCTAGACCAGTCAAAGAAGAGATATTGTATTTGTACCTGGTCGTAACGCCCGAGTCCATTAGCGTGACCCTTATTCGAGAAACATTGGAAGGTCAGAAACCGATCTACTTTACAAGTAAAGCCCTACAAGGGCCCAAAATAAGGTACCAGCAGATCGAAAAGATATCCCTCGCACTAATCAATGCAGCAAGATAACTCTAACACTATTTCCTAGCGCACATCATAGTTTGGACATATCAACCTATCAAGTAACTATTAGGTCGTCCAGGTATGGCCGGACAAATGCTCAAATGGACCCCAGAGCTATCCGAGTTCGATATTAGGTATGAAAGCAAAAAGGCCCTCAAAGACCAGGTCCTCGCCGATTTCGTGGCAGAAATGCCATTCCCTACTTCCCAAGAAGGGACCAACAAATAGACAATATTCGTCGATGGTGCTTCTAGTTAGAAGGGAAGCGAAGCAGGTATGATTCTGGAAAACGGAGAAGGGATCATCATCAAAGTATCCCTCACCCTCTCATTTCCCACTTCTAACAACCAAGCAGAGTACGAGGCTTTCCTCGTCGACCTCTGTCTCGTTGAGGACATGGGAGCAAAAGATGTCAAAATCCTCACAAACTCATAACTCGTAGCCTCCCAAGTTCGATGGGAATATCAAGTTAAGAACGACCAATTGGCCGAATAATGGGCCCTCGTCCAAGATCATTTGAATAAGTTTACCTCCATTGACATACAACACATCCCTCGAGAACACAATGCTCGAGCAGATGTTCTATCCAAACTCGCCAATACACGAACAAAAGGAGGAAACAAATAAGTGATCCAGGAAATACTCCCTCGACCAAGCATCGAGAAAAAATGCCTCAGCCACAACGTGTTCATTATCGAAGAAGGAATCTCCTGGATGACACCCGTCTACAAATACCTTACAAATGGAACTCTTCCCGACAATCCCAAAGAGGCGAGCATCATCAGACGAAGGACGTGTTCATATTCCATTCTCAAAGAAAAACTATATAGGAGGGGATTCTACATCCCTCTCCTCAAGTGCGTCGAAGAAGCTAGAGTGCCATATATATTAAAGGAAATACATGAAGGCATCAACGCCCAACACCTAAGAGGCAGATCGCTCGCTAGAAAAGCTCTCAGGGCGAGTACTATTAGCCGACCATGAAGCTCGACACCAAGGAACACATGAAGAAATGCGATAAGTGCCAACGTCACAGACATATGCATTTAGCTCCTCCAAGCGAACTCAGATCCCTCTTCTCTCCCTGGCTCTTCTCATGATGGGGATCGACATCCTCGGCCCATTCATCTTGGGAGCATATCATAACAAATACTTGATAGTAGGCGTCGATTACTTCACCAAATGGATAGAGGCCAAATCATTAGCCAAGATAACCGCTCAAAACATCCTACATTTCTATAAAAGAAACATACTCGCCCGATTCGTCGTACCTTAAGCTATAGTCACTTACAACGGGACATAATTCACCGATAAAAACTTCCAAGACTTTGTTGCTCATATGGGAACCATACAACACTTCGCTTAATTCGAACACCCGCAAACAAACGGGCAAGCCGAATCTGCGAATAGGGTCATACTATGCGGACTCAGACGAAGGCTAGATGAATCAAAAAAGAAGTGGGTCGAAGAATTACACAACATACTTTGGGCCTATCAAACTACTCCACATTCGTCCACCAGAAGACCCTGTTCTGACTAGCTTATGGAACCGAGGTCGTCATTCCAATAGAGACTGTCGAGCCATTGAGAAGAATCGAATATCCGCTCGACCAGGAGATGAATAATCAGTCCTTAAGAGAAGAACTCGACCTGGTCGAGGAGATAAGAACAAAAGAGAGAATAACCCTCCGCTATGACGCCAAAGTCATCCCTCACGAATTCGACGTCGGAAGCCTTGTCCTTAAGCGAAACCTTAAAAGCTCCATCGAGGGAAAACTCACAACAAATCGGGAAGGCCTTTACCGTGTTTACACCAATACAGGGATAGGGGCCTACTACTTAGAAAATCTTCAAGGGGAACAACTTGCTCGATCATGAAACACCGAAAAACTTAAAAAATATTATAGTTGAGGCACATACAGTCGACACACCTCTGGAAACCACATATGTGCTTATAGCTCGACATCATGCGCACGCCCCGATACTAGTGATGCATAATATCATGGCAATTAAAGAGATACTCGCTCTAATTATATAACGAGCTAGATCTCCGCCCCAAGGCGGGGGACTCAAACGAGCCCCATTTTCTAAGTACCTTGCCCGGCAAAACACCCAACTCGCGATGGGACATTCAAGGAAATACTTATTCCAAACAAGGTCCAAAAAATGAAACAAACTGGTATCAACAGGAAATCTGGGATTTAAGAGTGATTGGTTAAAGAATTAGATTTGTTACTTTTAAAGCCTTTTTCGATTTCGAATAAGTTTTGGTCAGTAAGGGTTTCGATTTCGAATATCATGATTTAATCATAAGAATTCGAATTAAAAGGCTGAAGCGGTCCAAAGAGGGGTTATTTATGATTCAAATCGAAGGAGGGAAATCCACCTAGCCCAGTGTAAGATTCGAAATTCAAATAAAAGGCGCCATTTGCAGAGGACGCGTGGAGGACAGTAAACGAAAGGAGCATGCATGCTTCGAACGTGGCGTAATTTTAGAATAGGACCGTTAGGGTCAAAATACTATAAATATGTGTTCTAATGTTAGAATTCAATGTGTTCACTTGTGTACTAGAAAATCTCATATACTCAAATTACCGTGATTTAGGTAAAAGAGTTGCAGATAACATGTACGTACAAAACATCATCATTATGCCTTTTCGTAATTTAAATTCAAGTTATTTTACATTTACTTCGTCTTTACAGTTTCCTTGCTTCTGAATCTTTTTGTTTTCCTTTACATTTCGTTCAAACACTTTACTTTCCCAGAAACTTTATTTTATTGTCCATTTCTTTCATTCAAACACTTTAATTTTCCAGAAGTCTCTACTTTTCTTGTCAAGGTCTTTTATATCTTATCTGTTTCGCGCTACACAGTTTTACGCTTAATTGTTAAACTTCTAGTTTAAATCGAAGCCAATTATTAGCCTAGAAATCATTCAGTCAGTACATTACCTTAGATAAATTTAGAGAATAACTTTAAGATTTTTATGTTATATATTAAAAGATGCAAATCTGCAAAACAATGGGTATAAACATGAAATTGAATTACGACACATGTCCTAGGATCAATCTAGTCGATCCTGTAAGTAACAAGTGATTGGAAGACTAGCGGTTGTTTGCGAGAAATCACCGTAAACACGGTGTCAGGCCTTTAAACAAAACTTGAGTTCCAGACCAAGCTCAACAGACAAACTTCCCCCCTTCGGCTAGTTGCCCCACACTAGCGAAAACCACACTTAACAAACGAGAATTCCCCCCAAACAATAATACCACATCAAACAAGCATGGCCTAATCAACGAGTATCACAGTCATACAACAAAACAATAAACAAAAAAAATTAAGATTACATTAATGGCCACGAGGGTCAAATTTGTCCTAGAGTTAAAACGGGGACTCCACCCCAACGAAATAAACATCAAAATAACCTTAAAGGTCAAAATTATCCTTACATAAAATGGGCCACATGTGAAACCCCAAATAGTTCAATTATTAAATAATTAAAAATTTAATTATTAATTTAATTAAAGGTTTAATTATTGGCATTTTTGAATTAATGAATTTAATTATTTAATTAAATAAATGGATGTGTTGGGGGTGTGAAGTAGATTTGAGAGGTATGTAGAGTAAAAGGCCCTAATTAATCTAATTTATTTATTTCTATTATTTGGAAAATAAAAAGGGAAAAAGTGAGAAGAAGAATTAGGATTTTATTCTACGTGCTTTTGGAAAAGAGAAGAGAAAGAGGAGAAAAGTCAAATCGTCAGAATTCAAAGATTCATCGCGAGGTAAGGGGTGATTTGATCAGATTATTATGCCTTATAGGTTTTGATAATCAATTGAATGAATTGATCAGTTAAGAATTTCGAATTAGGATTCTAGGTCGTGCCCTAACGTTATAATTTGACGTAAGAACTCAATTGGAATTGATGAGAACGTTTAATTTATGTAGAATGATCCTAGGCTAATTAGAAAACATGATTCTATGGTCAAATGGATGTAAAAACGCATTGATAAATTATGTTCTGGTGTATTGTAAAGTTTGGTGATGAATGGAATCCATGGGAATTGGAAAACAGTTAAAAGGAATTGGTTTTTGTGAAAATCACGTGCTATGCATCGACCCATAGGGTTATGCATCGATGCAAGCAGTCAAAATTTGGAAAAACAGAAACTGGAATAAGCTATGCATCGACCTATAACTTTATGCATCGACTCATTGGACAAAAATCAAAGCTATGCATCGACACATACGTGTTATGCATCGACACATACTTAACCAAATTTGAAAAATGCAGAATTTTTAAAGCTATGTATCGATGCATACGACACATGAGTCGACAAGCATATTATGTATTGACACATGAGGTTTTGTGTCGATACATGCCGTGTAGGGACAGAAGGTGATTTTCTGAAAACGGTTTTGGTCATATCTTTGCGACCGTAACTTTGATTTAGGTATAGTTGGTATCGTTGGAAATATTAGAACGAGTACAATCTATTAAAAACATTTTCAAAACCAGTCATTGAGATCTTGAAGGATTGTTTTGGCTTCCGTAGGAAGAATCCGTTGTAAGTCGTGATTGTGCCATTAGCTATGAGTATACTTGCTGTATGTTAATTAAATATGTTGTAATTAACGTTATGTGTACATGACTTGCTGTGATTATGTGTTATTGATGGTGTTGATTATGTATGGAATTATGTGGTGTTCGCATTCCGTTTATTGAATGTGGCATGCTTTTGAGATGTGCATGCATATGCATTCTGGTGGAGTTAATTCCTATTGTGTGGAATTTGGCTCATATTGCCAATAACCGCCGTGATTATGGGTGGTGAGGTGGATTCGTGTGGTGATTATGGACAATTGATATTGGTGATTTGGTTCACGTTTGGTACCACATGCATTTGAGTCTGTATTGCATATGTAATTATAACATGTTAGGATGTTTTCCAGTGTTGTAGTTGCATTGATTGTTATTATGTGCATATTGATCAATGTGATTGTATTGGTGAATGAGAATCTTAATATATACTAATGAGGGTGGATTAATGTATTGATTGTTTTATTGTTTTAAAGAAATGTATAATGCATTTTAATCTTGATGAAATCTCACCAATACTTTAATGATTTCAGATTGAAGTGATTAGCTGCTCAGAGATTTGGTGAGGATGGCTTATAGAGCTATGCTATTTAGATAGTTCGCGTGCCAGTGTCATACTCTGGTAGTTGTAACACTGGGGAATGATCGTTTTGGAATTTTACGGATTAAACTTGTTTCTTTAGTTTATGATTGGAATAATTATGATTTGAATTTATTCCGGGTTTTATATTATTTCCGCTGTATAAAACATAATTGTTGGTTTGAATTATGTTTAACAAGTTCTTCAGTAAATGCATGACTACTGGTTTATTATTTTATTATTTGAATAATTTTTAAATTGTGACGCCCTTTTGTTATGTTAAAACTCTTATTAATTATATAATTCGCGGAGAAATTAGAAGGGGTGTTACACCACACCCGAACAAACTGAGTACATTCAAAAAACCTAGAATCATGGCAGAACAGACGATCAGTCGGCAGGTAGATTCGAGTCCTCTCCATGGGTCACGTGCGGGGGAGTTTCATCCACAATAATATCATCAAGGAAAATGGGCCTCCTTATCGTGCCTTCTTAGACATAATGATGAACTCTCATCCCATCGGTCACCAGCTCCACGCCCAGATTTAATGCACGTACCTAGGCTAAGGCGTTTTCAAAACTCACCGCCGAAGTAGCCACCACATCATCATAAGCCAGCTGTATGCGTCCAATTAAATATGCCCGGGTCCTCAACCCTGCGAAATCTTAGGGCTCCCACTCGGTCAAAGCAAAGTCAACCTTTAACCGTGCGACTTTGTCGGTTAACAACTATTTGTCCTTTCAAGTCTCATCACGCTTCTCGAAAATCCGTTTGAGGTCAACAAATAGTTTCTCCCGATTCTCCTCTCGGTTCTTAGTGACCTCCTTCATCTCCTTCAACTTGGTCATGAGCTCTTGAAGCTCAACCCCGAGAGATTGACCGAGTTCGAGAAGCAAGGCCATCTCAAAAATACGCACCCATGCACCCGCATCATTGGCAAGAGCTGCCTTCTTGGACGACCGATACATTTCTTCCAACAAGAGGGCTTCCGCCCTAGGCAAATTCACACTCGTATTCTCGAAATAAGTTCGGTCGAGCTAGCAAGGAGGGAGATCAAATTTCCCTTTACCTCTCTCCCCGGTCAGATCCACCGTTCCGTCAACCCGAACCCTCTTATTCCTCAAAGGAGTATGTTAAGGGGAAAGAGCCCCGACCGCCTGACTTGTCGATGACTTCCCCGATCCAACTTTGGGGGTAACCCTGGTTCATTCGGTGACCATGTTCCTTTCCCTTTTTTCCTTTGCAGCGCCTGTCGTGCGATGCGTTCCTGTACGAGATTCATCCTAGCTGCAACAAAGAAAAAACTTCGGATTAAAGTCGACCAAATCTAAAAACACCCAGCAATAACATAAAAGAAAAACGGTGCACGAATATTAAATAACAAATCATCTACCCAAATAAGCCTTAAGATCCCCGCTAAGGAGGAGATCCCTCACATTAATGAGAGAAGGTTCAAACACATAACCCTCATCTTCTCATACGAGCGCTCTCCCCCTTTTCCCATCCGATGGACTTAGGGAAGACCCTCGACATAGGACGATAGTATGCCAAGACTGGCCAAATCTTCCACATCTAGCTCCTCTTTCGCCCACACGTATTAATCCACACTCTACTTAAAATGCTCCTCCTTTCATTGGAAATTAAACTTGGACACGAGTTGATACACCCACTCCCCTTTCTCGTTCACCTTAGGATAACCATCCTCCTTGACAGCGAGAGTCCCCGTGAACACGTTAAAAAGGGCCCGCTTAAAGATCGGTCGGACTAACATGAACTTATCCTTGAATAAACTGATAGATTCTTGATTAGGCTTGAAAAGTTTACCGTTATGCTACCGAAAGGATACCCAGCTCCATCGAGCTACCCCGTCCACCTTTTCTAAATTCCTCTGGAGGTAGAAGATATGAAAAAACAAGGAGAGAGTAACACTTATCTCTAAAAATTCACATGCAATCTCGAACGCCCGGATAAAAACTATTGCATTAGGGTGAGGTTGGGATGGAGCAAAACGATGGTGATCGAACACCACCACCTGAAGATCAATGAAAAGAAGGCGAAACCCTAGTCTCTGAACCAAATATCAAACACGGGGATGTGATCATCCTCATATACCGAGCACACCCGATGCTCAAACCTAGGTATATATTCAATCCAATCCCTTCGACCCCTCTCTTCGTTCGTGTCATTTTCCTCGGGATCATACCAATCCACCTTGTCAAAGATCTCATCCCGACGCTCAGTAAAATATGACCCCCTCAGCCTAACCTCAGGGGCCACCCAAACTATTGGATCTTCCCCACCGAACGGAATGACGGAATGGGCCGCATCCTTGTACGGTATGGGTTCCTCCTCCAAGACCTCCATCGAGGCACTTTCTCTGTCGGAAGAGAAATCAAAGTACTCTTGCTCGGAATTCCCAAATCCTCCACTATCGCCTTCAATAACGTCCGTCATAAGTACCTTAAAAGCAGATGAAGTCGGTGAGCTCGACAAAAATGCCAAATCCACCCTTCCACCACTAGTCAAGTGAAAGGGCTCGGATGATCGAGGATCTTCTTCCTCGGTCAACAACCCTCTCTCTGATAACTTACACTAAATTTAGAACACCCTCAATTCAAAGGGAGAAACACACAGGAGGCCCCAACAACGTAAAATGCCAGAAGGAGGCGGAGCAATCGCTCATCACCAAAGGGAATTCCTACTATTCGAAACCCTAACCACATGCATTTCTATGAACATACGAGATTTTCGTAACTTAATCAAACAAGTCGGTATAGAAGATTCGAAAACCTACCGTTTGAGAGTGATGTAAGATTTAGAACGAATGGTCAAGATGCGAACATGGAGGTAGAAGGCGGAGATGACTCTGAAACGCGTTAATTTGGGTTTCTTGAATTGATATGTGTTGAAGTCGAGCACACGCGAACAAGATCAGATGCAGAAAAATCACCAAATAACGGGTCTTCCTCCCTTTTATAGACCCCTACTCCGCACGTGTACCTACACGTGCCTAGGGGACTCATCATCACACCCTAGTCCCTAGGCATGCCAAGCAATCAATGCACATGGCTCGAGGCCACATGGACGGAAACCCTCCAAATACTCCAACCTTTCGCTTCATCGACAACTCGTCATCTCCCTAAATAAAACAACCTTGACTATACTCTTCGAATTCAAGTCATCGCCCCTGTGGCCAGATGCGATGACTTGGGGGACTATTATTCTGGACTACCCAAATACTTTTCAGGCAGGTCACTCTACCTCAAGGCACAACGATCCATCGAGATTCAATAATATACTGGGGGCTTCAATCTGCTCGTTTCATGTGCCACACGGCGTCCTCTGCTCGACATATGTTGAGCAATTCCACAGTTTGTCTCGCTAAGGACTATGCCCATTATGTATCCTCTGCTCGACATAACAACTAGTTTCGAGCATCAATTCCTGGTTTGACCAAGCTCGATATAGATTCATGATCAATATAACAACCAATGAGAATCCTTCTAAGATTATTATAAACCCTCATACCTTGAGGGCAAGATATTTCATTCTCTCAAAACCCTAATATTCAATATTATCACTTTAAACATTTACTTACTTTAGCATCTGAGTGCATTGAAGGTACACCACCCCCTCCTCAACATCAACCTTGCTCGAAGGATCTTCTTTTGTTCCGACCGTCTCTAATTCTGATCACCAGTCCAGATCAATTTATATATATATATATATATATATATATATATGATCTGAACAAGTGATTAGAATCAGAGAAGGCCGGAACAATTGATAATCCTTTGAGCGAGTTGATGTTGAGGAAGGGATGGTGTACCAGCAAGGCACTCTGATGCTAAAGTAAGCAAATTTTCAAAGCAGAGGATAAAAAATATTAGGGTTTTTGAGAGTAAGAAAGTAATACATTGCCCTCAAAGATATGAGGGTTTATATAATGACATTAGGAGGATTCTCATTGGTTGCTATATTTGGGCCGAGATATGCGGATCCGCGAATATAGTCATTCGAGCTGACTAGGTCAAAGTCGAGCAATGATGCTCATAACTAGTTGTTATGTCAAGCACGGGAAACTGGCAGAATGAAGCCCCCAGCGTGTAACTAGATCTCGGTGGATCGTCACACCTTGAGATAAGGGACTTGCCCGACAGACATTTCGGCAGTCCAAAACAATAGCCCCCCAAGTCATCGTCTCTGCTTGTAGAGGTGATGATTACTAGTTGCCGCCGTATCAGTGCTTAATTACATGTCTGCAATGTTTTGATCGCCTTTGAAACGGTACATTTTCAAGCCTTTTGCTCAAGTTTGTTATGTTAGGTTTGAAATTCTTACTTGTTCATAGAGTGCATGCGGTTAGGGTTTCGGTTCTTGGGGTTTTTCTGGTGGTGAGTGGTTGCTCTGCCGTTCTCTGGCATTTCGCGATGCCAGATTTTTCCTGTGTGTTCCCTTCTCCGAGCTGAGGGACTTTATTTTGAATGATAGTTTGTTTTGAGAGAAGGTTATTGACTGAGGAAATAGGTCCTCATTTGTCCGAGCCCTTTCACTTAATTAGTGGTGGAAGGGTGGATTTGACGTCGATGTCGAGCTCACCGACTTCCTCTACTTTTCAGGTATTATGACAGACACTAGAGAAAATAGTTGTGAAGGTTCAAGGGATTCTGGGCGAGAATATTCCGACTTCACAATTGACGAGGAAGGTACTTCGGACGAGACTCTAAGGGAGGACATTTCTTCCGCGAGACCCAAGTCTCCGAGGGTTCATCCATAATTGCTCATACCGTAGCCAAGATCCAACTACTTGGTTGGCTCCATATGTTCGCTTGGGGGTCGACTTTACCACCGCCGAATGAGGTGTTCGATAATGTGGATCGGTATGGTCCCGAGGATGAAGATGCGAACGAGGAGAGGAGACAAGAGGATTGGGCAAGATACATCCCTACGATCGCATCGATCTGCTCGATATATGAGTTCGACCGTATTCCGATGTTCGACATCCGGTTCGTGGAGTTGTGATTTTGTCTTCCATTTATTGACCGCAGTGGCAATTTTCGACCACCTTTGTCTAGCTCCATCTCACTTCACTCGAATGCGATGACTTTTATACGGCTCAAGATAGTGTGAATACCTAGATATAGGGCCACCTCCTTCTTCCATATATCCAGTCTTCGATGAGTTCGATAAGGACGGTAGTTTGGTGGAGTCAGTGTCGCTTCGACAACACAATGGAAAACTCTTCAAACCCTACCAAGAGTCTGTCCAATTCTTCAAGGAGAAGTTCATGTTAGTCCGGTCGATCTCAGAACGGGCTCTCTTTGATGTGCTTTCGAGTGTTCTCGCTGTCTGGGAGGATGGTTCTCCAAAGCTGAATGAGTGAGGGGAGTAGATGTATTGGCTTGTGTCCAGGTTTAACTTTCATTGGAACAAGGAGCATTTCGAGTGAAATGCTAATCAATATGTATGGGAAAAAGAAGGATTGTGTTATACCCCAAAATTTTCCCTCTTATTTTCAAGTCAATACACATATCCATACTCAAGAGTTCCTCGAGGGTTGACCAGATGAACCCTCTCCTAAGCAATCAAGCCACCATTAGGGTTTTGATTCTCTCAAGTCAAAAATGGTTTCTATTGCCTCAAGAGAGCATCATGTCTCCTTACATGTCTCAAGGCATCACCATGTCAAGTTTTAAGCCTCATAACTCAAATTTGCTCAATCAATTGCTCAGATGGTTGAAAATCAGTTGTATTGGATAAAAAGTCAACTGTGGTCAACATACAGTCAAACTTCATCATTTTTGGTAAAAATCAAGATTTTGAAATTACATTCATCATTTTATCAAGGGTTGATCATGATTCATCAAGAAAGTCAAAATTTTGATCAAAAGTCAAAGTTTCTAAATTAGGGTTTCTTAAGGGGAAAGTCAACAAAACTTTGACCATGCATAACTTTCACATACTTCATCAAAATTTTTTCCACCAAATCTCATTTTGAAGGAAATTCAATTCTCTACAACTTTGCGTCTCACAAGCTTTGGCCAAAAATGCTTTATTTGAGAGTTATGGATCAAGACATTATAGGTTCTTCTAAAAGTCAACAAAAAATCATCTTTTTCAAAAGAAGTGTACATGAACATGGAAGCTTCAATGAAGATGAAACCAAAAGTAGCTCTTAGAGTACATCTTGAGATTTCCAAGAAGTCTAAGAACACTTCAAAATAATAAAAATTGAGCAAGATACAACTTGTGCAAGTATGACATTTTTGAAAAAGTGCATGAAGGGAAATACTAAGCAAATTCAATTTTTTCCAAATGGGCCATGGTTTTTATAGTTTGGACTTATTTCTAAGATAGTCCATGACTTAAGTTCACTTGCACGCTATCTTCTATTTATTTAATTTATTTTGAATTAAAACATTAAATTTCATTTTAAAATAAATAAAATGCAAAAAATACAAGGAATGGCGTGTGGGCTTGATTTTGTTTGTCTTGAGGTCCAAGATAGCTTATGCAAGCTGTAAAAAAAAACTCCCAAGATATATCAATGCAAGATTGGCTAAGATTGAAAACTTTTCATGTAATTTCCAAATCAAATATTCTCTCCATCAATGCAATATATTTTCCTCAAAGTTTCTGACCTAATGCATTTACAATAAATACAAGATCAAATTCAAATGCCAAGATGATTAGGGTTCATGGCGGTTTGGGGTTTTAACGCAAAATCATCCGAACCATGAGAGAAAAAGGCATGCGGTTTGGTTTGGTTTGGTTGACTTTTAGAAAAAAAACCAAACCAAACCAATGCGGTTTGGTTCGGTCGGTTGGTTCGGTTTTTTACAAATAATTTGTTGAGTCATACAGTCACATATATATGACAATACATGATACACTACTAAATTATAACCAAAAAACTAATCATATTTGGACAATAACTTCTCATTTTAATATGCAAAAGTTAGATTAGACAAAAATAAAATAATAAACATAAAATAATAGCATAAAACAATATAAAAAATATTATAATAAAACAAAAAAATAGAAGAGATGAGAAATTAGTGAAGATGAAAAAGATAGAACATAAGAGAGGAGAGATTAGAGATAAAGATGTGCGATAAAATGAAATTGAAAGAGAGAAAAATTGCATAAAAAATAAGAACGTGCAAAGGAAACAATATAAGAGAGTAGATATTAGATAAGAAGAAACAAGATGTAAGTAGTGAAGATGAAGTGATAATATTAGGAGATATTTAAGAAGATTGAAAATGAAATCATAATTGTAAAGATGAGAAAATTGTCTATAATCATAAGGCTAATGTATAATAGATTTATGTTTGGGTTAGATGCAGTTAAGTAAAATTAAAGTTGTAATATAATGCGGTTTAGTTCGGTTTTGTTCGGTTTGTAAAATACAAACAAGAACAACCAAACCATGCGTTTTGTTAAAAAAACCCAAACTAATCCGAATCAAATGCGATTTTTGCGCAGCTTTGGTTTTATGGTTTTCTATTGGGTTGGTTTGGTTTTGAACACCCCTAAAGATGATGATTCTAACACCTCACTTGAAAGAAAAGATAAGAGAATGGAATCAACCTTAAATCATAATTACTAGTTACCAACTTCAAAATACAGATATTACATGCTTCAACAATGACACTGGTAGGTTGATAATTATGGAAGTGAAAATTCAGATGCTTTTACGACCAAAATTTTATTATTTAAGGAAAATAAAACAACCATTATCTTTATTTAAAAAAATTAATGTGAAATAACACCACACTAAAAATATCGAGTCACATGTATATAAAATATTAATAGAGTTATTATGTTAATTAAATTATTATTAATGTAAAATATTTAACATTATTAATTAAAATTTGAACATATTTTTATAATAACAAAAAATATAAATTTTATAGGAAAATAATTATATTTAATATATAATCAAATACATTTTTATTTATAATTTAAAAATAATAATTTCTATCGTAATTTATATAAAATAAATGCGTTCAAGAAAACTCATTTATCTAATAAATGGTTTAGAAAAGAGTCACAAACATTTATTTTAATGACACGTTTATAATTGAGGCGTGCCACTTTACAATTGAATATTGTTTTTCTTTACTTTTCCAACAATTGATTTTTTCAACAACTAATAGAGAGTTTGGCTTCAAGAATTCAACATAACAACTCTTCCTTTTTATTTTGAATTAACTTTTTCAAATTTTAACCGAACTATTTGTACAATTATTCTTCTAAACATCTATTACAACATTTTCAATTTCAATTTTTACTACAAAGCTCATCATTCTCATCTTTGAAATAACCACAGTTAAACAAATTTATTCATAGATTTTTCCAGAGTTGAAGGAGGTCAAATCTATCTAAATCTCATATATCATTTGCTTTAAATAACACCTTTTTTGATTACGGTCATTTATTATAAATACCTTTTATTAACCTTTTTCTGTTAATTTTTTTTGTTTAGGTAAAATACCTTTTATTAATAGAGTTATTATGTCAATTAAACTATTATTAATGTAAAATTTCTAAGATAAAAATTATATTTAATATATTTTCAACATTAACAAGTATGTTATATATATAGTCAATTGTGAAGGATATTAGGAGCCTTCATGAGCCATGACTTGATAAGACTTATGAGCTCAAAGACACAATCATCGAATATATTTCTTATGTATGTCACATGCCTTTACCAGAATGAATTTCTTATACAAAACAAAAAGGAGTAAAGAATAAGTAAATGTTTTTCATTTGAGAATGAAAACAAAAACATAACGACATGTCTAACAAAACTGTATATCATCTATTTAGGTTCCACTTTAGTTGAAAGTGTGTACCCTCCACTGTAATCAAATGCATTACTCTCATCAACACTATCCTTCTTATTAAAACTACTATCAATGTAAGGATGTTTCTTTGCACCACCCTTAGACACTCCAAATTCAGTAGCAGATGAGGAAGCAGAAGTAGAATTTGTGTTCAAACCATCATTCTGTAATATGGTTTCTAACGCCTTCACAACTTCACTCATGGTAGGACGGTCTGAAGCTGCTTCCTCCACGCATTGCATTGCTAATTCTAAGAACCGGCCAAATCCTATCTGGTTGGCTGTGTTTCTCACCAACGGATCCATTACTTCGCTTAAACCATGGTACTCTTCATCTCTGTCATTCATTAAGGTTCGAACCTCATGAACGATGTACTTACCCTTTCAAGTGGTTGCTTGACGTTATCAGTTCAAGCATAACTACACCGAAACTGTATACCACTTTTTCGGTTAGTTGTTGAGTCATGTAATATTCAGGATCTAGATAGCCCTGCAGATGTTCAGATTTTTAGTTATCAAGTTGCAGATAATAATGTTATCTAGAAGATCTCAAAAACATATGAAATGGTACAATGTTACTCACCAATGTTCCTTTAACCTGAGTTGAGACATGGCTTTTGTCACTGTCTGATACGAGCTTAGACAGGCCAAAATCTGCAACCTTTGCAGTCAAATTTTCATCTAGCAAGATATTGGTCGACTTCACATCTCGGTGGATTATGGGAGGGTTGGCAAGTTCGTGTAAGTATGCAAGTCCTCTAGCTGAGCCGAGAGCAATACGGAGTCTCCTCTTCCAATCAAGTTGAATACCAGATTTCCCTGCAATTCACATTGGTTAGATTCTGTAGAATAAGCTTAGCTTTGAGCTTGAGATTTCGCTCACGGCGAACTGACCTGACAAACCCTCCCTAAGTGTTCCGTTGTAGATGAATTCATAAACCAACATCTGTTCTCCTTGTTCAAAGCAGAATCCAACAAGGCTAACAAGATTCTTGTGATGAACTCTTGAAAGCAATTCGATTTCATTCTTGAACTCTAGACCTCCTTGCATTGATCCTTGCTGAGCTCTTTTAATTGCAACTATTTTTCCATCAGGGAACACCCTTTGTACACCTAGAGCCAATAATAGAGAATCTTGAAACTCATCATGTTTACTAAATCAAGACTCAAATCACGGATAGGAAGACTTTTTTCCAAAACATCTCCCTAAACTTGAAGTATGTTAACATAAAGGAAATACCTTGCCATAGCCACCAAAGCCTAACTCGTTGCTTCCACAGAAGTTATCGGTACACTTTTTGAGTTCATCGTAAGAGAACCATCGTGCTCCCTTCAATTGTGGTGCACCTCCACTATCCTTGCCACTTGGTGCCCAAGATGCTGGAAAAAAGAGATTTTTGTGGTATAAGCAATGCTGATGATAGTTAACAAGAAAATCAAAGTGAGAACTTTGTTTGATTACCAAACGGTCTACTTATTCCAATAGCATTCTCCGCGCGCTTCTTTTGCAGGATTGCATATATAGCTAGCCCTATAAGGCACAGAATCAGAACTGCACTTCCACTTGCTATCAAAATAATAGCAACTCTGCTGAGAGAAGTTCCTCTGCAAATCTGAAATAGTTTGAATATCACTGTCACCAGCTGCATAGAAGTTGCAATTATAATTGCATTGTATTTTTATTTTACCTGGAAAAGAATAAGGAAATGCAATGAAGTAATAGGGTCCAAATTCATGCGGAGGCTTGTACGTTTGATTACTCAATGAAAATCCGATTCTTTGAACTTCTGACCTGTTCAAATATTGTCCTGTTGGTGGAAAGAGCGCGAGTTGCATTTGAAGATAATCATCACCATTGAAGAAAGGGTTTTGTAACGAAACTGAGCCAGGTGTTAAATTCAATTTCAGCCATAAGCTCATTTCGAGTAAATGGAAAACTGTTACATTAGTGAGTTTCTAAAATAAGGTCCCCTAAAATAAAATGTTCCTTGATACGGATATGCACATTCGCAACTTTGTGGACTGAGTTTTTGATCAGGTGGATATGATCTTCCTCCGCAATTAGCCAAGCTAGTTGAGTAGGGTTGTTTTGGCTGTTGCTGAAGGCTGCAGTCATTTGTATTAGAGAGGACCAGTATTGCATACTGGATTTCCTATGAGACTGCATAGGTAGAAGAAAAGTAAAGAATAAGTCAGGTCAAACCGAGCTAAAGTGTGTCGGATTAGAAAGGAAAAAATGTCTCACATCAATGTGTTTTTGTACTGTGAACCGATGGTTACATATGCAATCTGGTTGTCTTGTAAATCCACAAGCTGCAATTGAGGACAAATGCTGTCTCCCATTTCAAGTGTATTGTTCAATGCATTGTGTCTTAGTTTTCTGAGAGGAATTTAAAACATAAAAATTATGGTTACTCATTCCATTATTTGTTTGCAGAGCAGTCTTTGAGGGAGTGCAAGATGGACTACTATGCTGGGACTAAAATGTGCTACAGTTAAATCATGACTAAGTAGGATCTCATAAAATATTTGTCTAACGGTTAAATCGTGGAAACATAGGGTCTCTATTTGTTTTTCCACGATTTAATTGTGATTAACCCACATGGCTACCAAAAACTTCAGACGTCCCTATTTGTCTGTACTATATTCTACATAGATGTACTAAACTTACATTTGTTGTATTTGAGGAAGGCCGAAGAGTTCTGATGGAAGAGTGCCTTTAAGAGATCCAAACTCCATAATACTAACCATAGTATAGGGTTATGAAGTAAAAACATCCTTGTTAGATTTCAATCATTTCATAACTTGATAATCAAGAAACCTTTTTTTTCTCTGGAATTTTATAAACTTACAGTGTGGTGAGTTGCGGTAGAGATGAGAACCAACTTGGAGCTTCTGATTGATCAAAGGAATTGTTACTAAGATCCCTGTATAATCAACCACATATTTAAATTGTGTTAGCCATATAAAAAGTTGTCGTAAAAATTGTCGAAATTTGGTTTTAGAAACTCATGCCAATTACTTACACATAATTTAGGGTATCCATTGATGTTAAGTCCGGCAAAGGACCAGACAGTTTGTTGTGTGCTAAGTTCCTGTACGAAAACAACTCATCGGTGTTATAAATTTCTTTTATATGTTCACTATACAAATCTAAGTACTTACAACTCATTGATGTTACTAAGTTTGTTGAGATTTGAAGGACTTCTCCTGTCAAGAAATTTCTATCGAGACTGTCATAAATTGAAACAATCAACAAAAGTTAATCAAATACTACAAACGAGTATATTCGGTATAATGGAAATAAAAGGAAGAAGGAAAGTTAAGGAAGGAACTACTTACAGAACCTCAACTGTATGAACTAGTCCTATAGTCGAAGGTATACTCCCGATTAATTCATTTCCATCTAATAATCTATCAGAATGAAAACAAAAGATCAAACACTACAAACATCGAGAACATAATCTTATAAAAACCGATAAATTCTAAAATGTCAACTTACATGTGAATGAGTACCATGTCAGAGTGGAAAAGCTTGGGAGAAATGGAACCAGAAAGTTGGTTCTTGTTGAAATGGCTTCACAAATGCCACAACCAAAACAATGTTGATATAATACTAATAATAAAAAAAAATGTCAACAAAGAAATGAAAATAGAATAACCAAACAACTCACAAGTGCTTAGCATGTAAAAGTTGGTCTAAGCCCGGGGATGTCGAGGTTGAAACCGGGAGAGGTCCTGTGAGCTGATTATCTGCCAAGTCTAACCAATAAAGTTTGGATAGTTTGCCCAAAGATGAAGGTATTTTTCCAGTGAAGTTGTTTGAATTTAAAGCCCTGAGTAATAATGAGAGGGAATCACTTATTTTGTTAAGTATGTAAAACATATCTTAAAAATGTAACGGAGATCGAATCAGTGAAACTTCTAGAGTACAATTTGATTGGTACAACCGATTGAACCGACCAGTTCCATCCGATTTTTAGAACATCGGTAAAAAAAGTCCTGTCAAGATTATTCTTACAAGAAAGATAGGTCTGAAAGGTTCCCTAATGCATCTGGAATATTGCCACTGAAACTGCAACCAGCCAAAATCCTGAAACAATGAAGTATAAAGCCTTATGCAAATGACTACAAGTTGCACATGAAATGACATTAGAAAATTAACTGTTTTGTGAATCTAACTTACAGAATGTTTAGGTTTTTTAAGTCTCCTAATTGTGGAGAGATAGAACCCATTAAACCTCTATTAAAGGATAAGTCCCTGCAGTTACATGAATTAACATAGTTAATATGCAAATACATGCTATGGAAGATTTTTTTGTTCCTTCATTTTACAATACTTTTTAGTATGCATCATAAAAACCAAAGTTCTACCGCAAAACAGTCGTGACAAATGGTATTGGAAGGTGCCGATATCGAAGCAGTTATTCACCATTTTATGATGAAAAGAAGTTATGGTTAATTCACAGGCGACGATCGCAATCAGTATCGCAACACCTATATCAACGAAACCACGAAAGCATTTATGCGGACGGCGTTATATAAAACCTTGATAAAAACAATACTTACAAGGATCTTAATTCTGTGAGTCCACCAATATCTCCACTTAATGTACCCTTCAATCCCATGGTTGATAGTCCCCTATATTTTAATGTACATGACAAAGTATTCTTCTTAAATTAGTAGTTGGAAAAGTGCTTAAAAGGATCAATAATGTTCAATAGAAGTTTATTACAATGAAGTAACCCTTGATTTGTTGCAGGTCACTCCTTCCCATGGTGCTCCACAAGGGTCATCTGATTTGTCCCAGCTTGGTGGTGTGTTTACCCATATATCCTTTAGAGATCTAAGAGCAGAGACTGCAACAATATATAACCATTATAAAAAACACTTTTTGAATAAACAACTTAATCAAACACTTACTATAAAGGGATGTGATAGAAAATTACCATCTTGAGGATCAGTAAATGAAGATATAAGATGAACTTCAGCCCATAAGAATACCAAAAAGAGCATCACACTTTGCATTTCCATGCTAGGAAAAGCTTTTTTCAATCAACTTCTTGAACAACAATTACTGATTATAGCACAAACAATAAGATCAGACAAAAATATTTGTCTCAAGCAAAGAAAGAACATGCATTGAATGTAACATTATAACTAGCAAAAGCATAGAAAAGTGTAGTAGAAATTTTAAGGTGAAGACGAATTTAACATGATAACTAGTAGTATGTGGTTTCATAAAGGACAAAACAAAGAAAAAAGTTTGACTTGGTTGTTTCCTACTCTAGTCTTGATGATTTTTCTTATCTTAGAAGCTAGTCCAATTAAGCGTATAATGTTGTATGAACCTTTCTATAACACAATCATTGTATTTTTCTGACTTTTCAAACACTAACTTCTTCACAGACGAATTGGTGTGTCTTCCCTTTCTTCACTTCTCAGCTAGTTGCTGTTAACTGTTTTGTCATCATTAGTTTTACTTTCTTAGGACCAATAGAAAGATATCTTGCAACTTGTGCATCAATGCATTTATTATTATCAAGTTATTGACAGCAGTTGGGTAGGTTTGACATGGCCCCTCCTCACTAAATCGCATATATCTATTTCAATGAGTTGTAGGGAAAGTTATATATACCAATAGTTTTATAATAATAATTTATTATTATTATTATTATTATTATTATTATTATTATTATTATTATTATTATTATTATTATTATTATTATTATTATTATTATTATTATTATTATTATTATTATTATTATTATTATTATTATTATTATTATTATTATTATTATTATTATTATTATTATTATTATTATTATTATTATTATTATTATTATTATTATTATTATTATTATTATTATTATTATTATTATTATTATTATTATTATTATTATTATTATTATTATTATTATTATTATTATTATTATTATTATTATTATTATTATTATTATTATTATTATTATTATTATTATTATTATTATTATTATTATTATTATTATTATTATTATTATTATTATTATTATTATTATTATTATTATTATTATTATTATTATTATTATTATTATTATTATTATTATTATTATTATTATTATTATTATTATTATTATTATTATTATTATTATTATTATTATTATTATTATTATTATTATTATTATTATTATTATTATTATTATTATTATTATTATTATTATTATTATTATTATTATTATTATTATTATTATTATTATTATTATTATTATTATTATTATTATTATTATTATTATTATTATTATTATTATTATATAACTAATTAATGTTAATCAATTATGGAAGACCCTGGTTTAGTGCTATTGATCTATCATGCTGGTTGAAGTAAAACTGTAAGGTTAATACTCCAATACAAGTAAATTACACGATCAAAAGAGTATACTAAAATTGGAGATACTAAAAATGTATCTTGAATTTCATGTGCCGATTTTATAGGTTGAATAATTTTGATTAAGGCACCGATTGGACATTTTCTTTGGGCCTGACTAGTCTAAAACATTGCCACTAAGGTTTATTCGGTGAAACTAGTGGAAGTTCCGTAATCGAGGCGGCACCTCGGTAATGCGCCTAACCTTAGACAAGCGGATACGACCTAGACGGCCATAAAATTAGTGGAGAACAAACACATTAAATGCTTTTCCATCATTGAAGTGTTTCACCGATTTTCAATACATGTGGGTTTAGGTTACGAGCTTAGGTGTCAGGTTTCCCTAGTGCATTTGAGTTAGTTTACATTTCCTAGGAGAAATCCATTGAATTACAACTTCATTCCCATGATCTAGTTCATCGATTTTTCTCATAAATGGGTATGAAGCATGAAAAGTGCGATATTCCCATTCTCAAAATAGAATGAATAATGTACAAAAATGTGATCTCAATAATCACCACAAATCCATAATTATTCTTCTCAATGTTATTTCTTACAACGAATAAGAAAAGATCACTAATAGAGAAACAATAAAGGATATTATTTATTCGTTAAGAATGACACATAAAGGCAATGCTCAAGTTAAGAAAACTAAGGCTCTAGCCTTAATTCAGAAATATGAAGTCTCTGAGATGGATGAAGAAGAAACAATTGAGACTATGTTCTTAAGATTTCAAACTTTACTAGCGGGACTTAAGGTTATAGACAAAAGTTACTCCACAACTGATCCTGTGAACAAGATCATTAGAAATCTTCCCAAAAGAGAAGAGAGATAAGAACAAACACATCTCACGGTGTCAACACGGTTAATGAGAATCCAACTCCAAATCTCCAAGATGCATAATCCAATGTTGTTTTCTGAGCCTAAAATCTCAAAGAATGTTGGTGATGGAGTTAGAACCAAAAACCCCAAAATCATGCCCTAAAAATCTGAATGAAATGTATGTATACAAACTAAAATCGCATGTGCATAACCCACGAGTATGCTAAGCTTCACTTATTGCTTAAACTTCCTTAACGTGTCCAACGCTTCTGATCAAGGCCTTACGAAAGTCTTTGTCTAACTAACTTCCTATGCGGCAGATGCGCTTAAACCTGTCCTAAAACTCATTATTTCCTTCAAAATTGCATCTTGAAGCTTTGTATTTGACCTTTATTACTCTAAGCTTCAACCATGTAATAAATACCTACAAAAAGATGAAAACTATTGAGCAATACAATATTTATATGAAAACATGATTATATTGTTATTTACACAAAAGTTAGGTTTTAACATAAAACCAAAGAACAAAGCTAATAAGCCACAAGATACTACCAAAAATAAAGGCATTTTGACACTTATCGATCACTGGAAACTATAGCCGATCCGCCATAACATGTCCAGAGGTAGGAAGCCAAGAATGCTCGACTCATTTCCCTAATCAAGCATGTTGAACAAGTCTGTTGTCTCTCGTTGGATGTTCTTCACCATAACTCCCCGTAAGTATGAAACAAATGTTACCAAAAAGCATGTTCAAAAATAAAAAAATGCAGACAGATTAAACCAGAGATACATTTCGATTTTATATGTAAATGTTGAATAAAATCGATATGTATCTCCGACGACTCGCACTTTTTCTCGTTTATCAATGGAAAAGCTCAACCACTAAGACATAAACAAACACACCATTGATCGTAACATTCATACTAAAATGGTTATTCCTACTTGCAAACACTAAAAATACTTGAATTATCTAACCTAAAACACAATTTTCGTGTGAATTTCAAAGCTCAAAAATAACTTATAATTTATTATTTTGTTGGTTGATGAAGCTTGAGCAATAATGTTTCTGTTGCTTGTTGATTTTGATGAGATTTTCGACAATTGAATGATTTTCAAACAATAGAGGTTTGAGAGAGTTTTGTGTTTTGATTTTGAAATGAGGAAGGAGAAAAGATGCTAGGTGTATTTATGTTAACACAAACTTGGAATGCATTTACGAGCCCATCCCATAAGTTCATTTTCGGTTTTATGTTAACATAAACTTGGAATGCACTTACGGGTCCATCCCATAAGTTCATTTTTGGTTCATTTCTGCATGACGTATGAGGTTTCTTAAGTTTAACTATGATTTGTAGTTTACGTATTTCCAAAAATACAACTACAATTTTCTTATGTAAATGCATTTTCGATTAGTTTCCTACTTATAAGATCTTATCCATCAAAGACTTAGCTAAGGAGCTTTAAATACCTTTCGATAACAAAACATTTATGTATTTTCACGTAGTACACTAAAAAAGCATATGGTGTATTAAAAAATTTCCGAAATAATATAGTTGTAAACTGAACCTCCAACACAAGTTACTCGGTTAATTTATGGTTCTTACTCGGTTCATCTTTTACTTACGGTTCTTTGACAAGTTTTTTTACAAGCTCACAACATAGTTTAATAGAAAATAGTTTTTTGAAGAGATTTTTAAAAATACTCTAATAAACTAATCTGAGAATTTATTGAAATTATTGTTTTTTTACACTGTTGAAAAAAATAATCTAATGGGTAGTCCAAAGAGATTTTTTGAAGAGATTTTTTTACATTTTTTAAATTATTGAAATTTCGGATAGTTCATATTTCAGTAGTTATGCATTTGTGTATAAGTACTTTCAACACTTTCACATAAGCTTGTATCACATTATAAAAAAAATATGCACGGTTTCTTTTTAACAAATAAAATACAACTCATAAGATATTAGTTGCTGAACATACATGAAAAATAGTTCCTTCTTATTATGATTTTATTTATTTTCATATATTAAAATACACAATAGCCATACTCCATATAAACATAAACTCTGCATTAATGTGATGATAATGCAATTTCCTGATCAAACATGACCTCCATCAGTCTGTGGCTGATATGTTCGACGCCTGAGCTGAGAATCAGTATTTGGTTGCTGCAGAAATATTCTTGTTGGATCGTTAGGATCAACATACCTGCATAATGTTTTCAACTATTAAACCTTGGTTTCTCAATTATAAATAACTTAATATGTATCCTAACATACTAACAAAAATAAATTTAATTTAAATTTCACTTACGCATGTCTCATCATCTCATCGACAGGAGCCTGAGATACTGGCAAAGGATCGACACGAGATTCTGTAGGAGCAGTAGCACGATTATACTGTCTCACTGAAGCAATCAAATTGAAGAAAAGAGGAATGAAGGTTCCACATCCTCCCTCTTTGAATATGATCTTAAATGTGTGTAGAGTAAAGAGCTCTATGTTGGTCAGCTGGGACTACCTATATTGCAATTATAGAAAGTTACAAGTTTTAGGACCAAAGATTTTTGATACAGTAGCACCAAAATCAGGGTAGAGAATAATGGAAAATTAACTTACCGGGTCAACAAGTCCAGAAATATTGTTGCAGTGAAATATTGGTTGGTTAAATTTTTCACCATTGATATACAGCTTCATAAGGATCAAGACAATGGAAATATCAAATATAGAGCATTGATTTCAATTGAATATTCAGCGAAAGCCTGGTAATGAAAATGATATGACTTACTAAAGGCATATCAAAAGCCAGGATGCCATCAAGAGGGTTTTTAGCAACGAACACCATCCGTACATTTGACAAATATATGACCCCCTTTGCTTTGAGATGACCCCCGTGACTTCTGATCATTCAAGACCAAGTTAATAACAAAATCATTAACAAAAAGTATTAAAATGTTAAGATCATCAGAATGCATAGACTTGTAGTTTAGAATGATTGCGAAGACAATTCACATATTCTGCGTTATCATTCCATAAATACAGACACGAAAAATGAAACCTAATATAAAAAATAGAATAAATCCTAAAGAGGAAAAAGAGAGAGAATAATACCCAGCGGCAGGAATCTTGTCGACCTCGAATTCGACGCCATCTCTTGCCAGTACAAACATCTCGCTGACGAAAGGAACGGGCATTCCGTTTGGGAAGAGTTGAGGATTCAAAGCCATGTCCACAAACTCAGATTGCAAATTAATATCGCTTTTTTGGTTTTCAGGGTTTTCTTGAGGATTGATGAAATTGGAATTTTTAGCGTTAAACCGAACGCGGTGACAGCTTTCTAGAACACCCCAGATCTTCAATTATACTTTTTAATTGCCTAAAATTACTCCATCATTATTTTTTTAATTATTTTTGGTGAAAAAACATTATCATTAACTTTATCAGTTACTATCCAGTAAAACAAATATATTGACCTACTTATATTTCATTTTACGATCAAACATTTATATTTATTTCTCTATCTATATATTAATCATTTATTACTGCTCTAATTATTAATAAAAATATTTTAGAAAACATATATAACTTTATTTGATAAAATTAATAATATTTTTTATTTAAATAAATTGTTGGACTGCTATATAATTTGACACGGAGAGGATTATAACTTGAATTATATTACTGTCAAATTGTTCTCCCAACATTAGTATTAGTTAGTGATTGTACCAAAATAGAATGGATCTCACTGGCCTCCAACACTTGGATTCTACGACTTGAAGGAGAAGTTGAAGCATGACACGCAAGACACTTTGATGCTAAAGTGAGGTTTGGAACAAAGTGCGAGATGACTTGTTATGAATCGATGTTTTTGAATATATAAAATGTGTTGCTTAATGATCAAAAACAATTAGTAGAAAGAATGAAGAATGCGACTAAACACAAGAATTAATTATTAATGTTATTCTTTCCTTACTCTTGAAATAAGATTATAAGTATGCAATGATGAGAGACTAGTATGATATTTATAATAAACCTAACATACTAAATTAATGGGCTTTTATCACAAATATTCATTACAAACTAACTTAGGGTACAAGCTAACTTAACCAATGGACATAACAAATCGAACCAATTGATAACAATCCTAGCATTCTCGACACTACAAGCTTAACACACTTCTACAACTCTAACAATTCGACAACAAAGATGAAAGCAAATCTTGATCTATAAATGAATCATCTAATCTTTGAAAAGGGTTTAAAGGTAAATGGTGCTTGAGCGCATAAAAGAAGTTTGATTGAGTTGAATTGATTTTAAATTGTGGATGACAAGTACCAAAACGTTGGGATATCCTCTAACGATTCAATACTAGATTGGTGATCGAGGTCAACCGATCATCTTCATCCAAAAATCTTTATTATGAAAAGAGTGAGGTGAAACAAAGTTCGCTTATTAGGTGGCGGAATAAAGTATTTAGGCCGCCATACCCTAATGGCCCAATATTTACATTTTAATTAAATCGGGTTATCCTCTAACAATTTAATTAAATACCATAGCACTATTTTTTGTTTAGAACATGGATTGAAAATAACCATGTTGAATCGAGGTTTGAGAAGAAGACTCGAGTTCACTTATTATTAGTATGGAAAGTATTTAAGCTCGGGTTACCTCTAATGGCCCAAATTTTTACATTTTAATTAAATCGCCGGGTTGTCCTCAACGATTTACTTAAATACCATAGCACCATGTTTTTTGTTTTGTAGAAAATTGATTTTTGAAAAAATAACTCGACGTTGGATCGATTTTTATGAAGGTGTTTTAAATGCTGTGAATGGAGAAAGAATAGGATCGAGATAATTGTAAATCACAAATAAAATCGACAAAGCCCATACAAGGTGGCCAACCTAAGTATAAAATAATTAAATTACATGTGTACTAGCAAAGTGGGTAGTCTACTATAACGACTAATTGGAACAATTAATCGAAATAGGCTCACCGTAAGAAGGCCCAGATCGCGACATATGTGTGCATGTGAGGTCATCGCGACGTCAGAAGCTTTGTCGACTTACAAGTTAAAATGATTTACAATTATTAGTTTAAAATATTTTTGGTTTTGTGTAAGTGATGCTAAATTAAATAAAATAAATGTGCACTAAATTATTACAAGAATTGTTTTTGGGAGAGGGATACATGAATTATAAATGGGGATTAAACGGTAAAATAAAATAGAAAGCAGAATTAATTACAATGTAACAAGGGATCGGGGTACAATTTTTCGAATGGGATAAATTAAATTAAAGAAGAAATGATAAATCGACACGTTAAAAGCATACAAACGTAAATTAAATACGGTGAAACTTAAATATCGATTATTGTATCATTTGTATTATATTAATTAGAATAAACTATAGAAATTAATTCTAAGAAATAAGTATAATTCGAACTTGTTATGAATTAATATGATAAAGTATAATAATGATAGTATGTATATAATATATTTACAATACTAAATATAAGAAATAAAAACATGTATATATATACAAGATAAAATATAAAATAAAAATAATACTAAGTATAATTATATTTACGATAAAATAAAACATAAAAATAATAAGTATACATACATTACTAAATATTAAATATAAAGAATATGAATAAAATAATAAAGGTATATAACAAAGGTGTATAGATGTTAAGAGGAAACAGATTTGAACTATTCTTGAATGAATGCCTTCACAAGTAACAAACCGTTAGTAGCATGAGTGGTATAAAAATTAAAGACGAAGTGAAATTTGCAAGGTACTAAATCAAAATGATTAGTAAACAAGATCATAAAATTGAATGAAACTTGTATCATTTACATAAACAACTCAAAAAGCAAAGGTTTATATCATAACTCACTAAACATGGCATTTATCATTCTAAATCATGCAATATCAAGTAAACACGATGACTATTAAAGATTAACAATTCACAAATGAAACAAGAATTAAGAATTCAAACTCTTATCCGATTCAAATTCATGATATGATAAACCGAATTCAAAGTGAGCTAAATTAAACAAATCAAACTCAAGAACTTCATGTGTATAAAAATTCTTCAACTTCAACCAAAAGGTGCATAAATACAAACAAAAGACAAAGAAGTAACCTTCATACACCAACATTCTTTAGTATTGCAAAATGCTTCTATAAATCAAAATGTCTTATACAAACCATTGGCAAAGATGGATTCTCGAATCAAGCTATACCATTAAACTCAAAGCCATAAATCAATTGATTTTACTTGAGATAAACTAATTTCGCTTAAAGTCAAACAAAAGAAACAATATGTTGCAAACAATAGCTTCTGGTCGATTTATACGAATAAATGCGCCGTTATCGCCACCTTCATCGAAACTAAAATAGAATCTTCGCCCAAAATTCAAGCAAAACAAATTAGCATGGTTGTTCAAATGGTTTCGGTCACATCTTACGCGAATAACGCGACATAGATATTTGAACCATCATCGAAAACCGACATGGAATCCTCTTATCAATTACTCGTCATAAACCAAACCGAAAACTTCAAATGGTGCCTATACGGTTTCCAAAACCAAATTGATTTCAAGTTTCAAACGCAACACAATAAGAAATGCAACAATATATATCCTTAGTTTTCTCTTTGTATTAGACGCTGATAAACACATCATCGATACTAAACCATCATCGAAACTATCAAAATATAACTTTACTCACAAAATTCAATCGAAATTAAAAATACAATATGTTAAAATTGCTAAATCTTACGAATACGCGACATCGATATCAAGCCATCATCGAAACTAAACCCAAATTTGAACATAAACCATTGCAACTTCGATTGAAATTAAATGAGAACAAACCAACATTGTGTGAATACAAACCGACATCATATTCTCAACAGCTTTTTAGCATACTAGAATAGACTTTCTAACTCAATGTATCAATAGACACAAATACACTACTCAGCTATCACAGATTCAAAAATTCAAGCATAAACATATATCCAATTTTTCAACACAGAACTCAAATGTTCTTTACAAAATGCTTATATCAATTCATATCAAGATCATTAAGCCCATTCATCATCAAAACTCGACAAAGATTCGCTTTATGTATTAAAAGGAATTAGATTCACCGCGCCGAATATCAATGTTTGTTGTCGAATTTGTCTTGCCGCATTGAACAAATGGAAACAGGGAATGGCAAAAGTGGACGGGTGTAGCGGGATGGAGGTTAGCCAAGAGAGACGGGAGGTCGGAGTAGCAGGATGGGAAAGGAGGTGTTGTTTCTACGAGAGGTTTGATGTGGTTGAAGAAGATGTTGAGGTCGAGGGATCACTTGATTTTGAGGCGAAAGCAAAGAACAAATGGTCATTGATCGGAGGTCCGCCGAGATGGTAAATGGAGGAAGACGGAAACTAGTTGAGATGAGGTGTTGGCAATAATAGAGGGTTAGGCGAAGGAGATGAGTGCAAGCCGGGAGGTGAGGGTCAAACGAGTGAAGAGGATAGTGGTCAACAGAGGGTTTGGTTTCTTGGTCGAGGAAAGGGATGGATGTGAGGACGAAAAGGTGAGATTGAGACGGCGAGTGAAACAGAGGCGCGGATGTACGATGAAGGGGTTTGACGTTAAAGATGATATACGATGGGTTATATCACAGGTTTGTGAAGGTTGGAAACGTTTTGACAGAGGAGCGAGATAATGGATGTCAGAAATGAGGATACGAACAGAGGAAACACGGAGGGTGGGTGAAATGGAGTGAGAGAAACAGGGTAGGAGTGTGGATGAATGGAAGAAGGGAAATGAGGTCACGGTGGAAGGAGGTTGTGAGGCGACCTAAGAGTGGATGGCGAGGTGCCATGGAGGTAGAGAGCTACGTGAGGAGAGCGGTGTCGAGGTAGGAAGGGTTAACGGCGTAGATGACAAAGGAGGAGATGAGGATTCAGACGGATGGGTGTGGAAGACAAAGGATTTTTACGATGATGAAGAAGAAGAAACCGCTTTTTATAACTTTAGTTTTTTGACACTTTTGTTTCGGGCTTCAATTTTGCTCAGGGTCACTGTGGAGACACATTTCAATATTTTCAAAAATGGCCTCCCTTCAATTATAACATACATATATACTACAAACATTAGGTTAAACAAATTTTTTAAAAGGCCTAAAATGACCTCATAATTAAATGGGCCATAAAAATGGATCTAGTAAAAATTAAAAGCCTAATGAAGACTTTGTTTAATTTTTTGAGATAAAATTTACACTTAAAATTGTTAAAAAATGATAAAAGTTCGACAATAAATTATCCCAAAAATAAAATGAGCACATTAAAATAAACTACGAGTCTTGTAAATTAAAGAAATGGTTAAAATTAAAATAAAATGATAATAAAGAATACCCGATTTTAAACGCTACGGTTAAAACGAGACTCAAAATGTATCGAAAAATTAGGAGACCACATTTTCATGATCTACGCGACACGTAGATTCATAAAGTTGAGTAAAAGATAAAATTTGAAATATTTTTCCCGCTAATTTTTGCAAAAGATCGAATCGCCTTTAGCAAATTGTTTGAAAATCGAAATATCGATATCATCGACATATAAATAATTTAAAATGGATGCAATAAGCAAGGCAGAGGTAAAATGCATGAAGTAAGACAACAGTATTTTATAATTAAACACGTAAACATCGATTTAAACCGACTTTTGGTCAATTTAACACGATGAAATTATGCAAATGCAATGTGTGAATGACCGCTTTTTAAATATAATGCGCAGTAGAAAAACAAAGGTGGTAAAATTTGGTGTCAACATCATCTGGTGAACGAATGATCTTGATGACGCATCATTCTTCCATGAACATCACACCAACATAGACACCATATTCAAAAACTCAATTGTTGCCAAATCATCAACGTTTTGTGTCCAGAATCCCTGCATTGTCAATAAAATGATCTTCTCATTTATTCAGCCACCGTTATTCAACAAGCCCAGTCACACCACCGTCCACCATAAATCCACTACGTCACAATACGGGAACACGCCCCATTAACAAACATTCATAACTCATCGCCCGCTGGCGGCAATTCTCCACCAGAACCATTACGCAGCTGTCAAAACATAACTGTACCGATCTGCAGACCCAGCTGGTTGGCACGACACGTCAACCTTTGCGAATTGACGCTTGAACCGGTCAGACGGAGGCTGATGAACGAAGCGGAAACACGGCAGAATACAGGTCGAAAAGAAAGGAGTGACAGAGATGAGTGGAAACGGAGCAGCGAATGCAACAGCCGGTGGCGACGTCTTCCATCGACGATCGTCATTCCGCGTGTTTGAATCAGCGAAAAACCTTCAGAGAAATATTGCACGTGATTTCAGCCTTTTAACAAAGTTTGAAAACAACATGAAATATTGTCTGAATTATGATAATTCTTTAATTATAATATTATTTTACAACGTTAATTTTTATTTTTGATTTTTCAAGATGTATTTAAAGAGTTAAACACCAATAATTATTATCATCCATTTCAAACAGATTTATTTTACAAAAAATTGTCTTAAGAAAGTGATTGTTTTATAAAATAAACTTTCAATGGACTGAAAAAATAATTAATTTCTAGATTGTGCTAACTTGTCTTTAAAATTACATCTAAGAAAAGTCAAAAATAAAAAATTATGCTGAACAAAATAATTATTATAAATTAAAAGAATTATATCCATAATTTCCAAGACAATATTTTTCATATTTGATTTTTTTCAAACATTTAAAAGGCACAAATTCACATGTTAAATGTTAATATTTCTCTCGAAAAGTAAAAGGGTTTTTCTATAACTCGATTCAAACACACTTTGATTCTTTGCATGAAGTGACAATCATCAATGGAAAACCTCCTATCATCTCTCGAATTCAACCAATCACCAACTGTCCGCATTTATTTCCTTTCTCTTATTCTCACTCTTCCTCCGCTTCATTATCGAACACCTTCCAATCTCCCAACATTACCACTTTCTCACCAACACCACCGACCCCCGCATGGTCACATGCCATCAACATCCCATCTCGTTCAACCAGCCTCTTCCAAACCCCATTTTTCACCAAAGGAACCGATAAACCCAACATGTGTCCTTACATGGCCAACATGGGTCTCGGGTCCCAGATTAAACCGAAAATTTTAGTTATGGTGTTTTGACAAACACGTGGTACAACCAACCAGCCGTTGGAGGTTATTTTCATAGGACATGAGTTATGAATGTTTGACTAATGATTCGCTGGGCTTTGTGTTTTTGTTCTGCAGATATTGGTCTTGATATTAGTCGGTTTTATGGGTGATAATCTTACCGTGAGAGATGATTCCGTTTTGAACTATCGAGATCGCTTGTCGAGAAGCCCGAATGGAAGAGAATGTGAGAGATCATTTTATTGTCTGGGAGAATTTCGATTGAAGACGACAGCTTTGATGATTCGCTTATGGGTAGTAAGTTTAGGTTTTGCCCCGAATCTATGAATATGTCTATGTTAGCTGAGTAGTTCATGGAAGAATGATTACGATCCCGCATCCCACTTCGCTTCACCCGTTGTGGATAATGATGTTTATCAATGCAGTAAAGTTAGACATCGAAGAGGAATTTTGTTTACTTTCACCGCAAGCGCCGAGGTTCGAGCTTCGTGACTCTATCGAGGGAAAATCATGTAGCAATGTCGGGTTCGAGTGTGTAAGTTCATTGATCAGAGCCAGAAATGTGATGATCCTGTTAATGTTAGAGTGTTTGAAAATGAGCAATGTCGTGGTTCGAGTTTGTGCAAGTTCATTGATCAGAGCCATGAGAAATGTGATGATCCCGCTAATGTTACAGAGTGTTTGAAAATGTTGGTTCTCTTTGCAACCTTCGGTGATTCAGATACAAGAAGATCGATTTTGATTCGATTTTAGCCGGTTGTATTCTGTTTTTTTAATCCGCATCGCTTATTCGCAATATAAATGGCATTTTTCAAAATAAGTGAGTATTCTTATATACTTGTGAAGGATGTGAAGGAATGGAATGTTGATATTGGAAAGTGTTGTTGGGCATTCCAGATGTGAAGGAATGGAATGTTGATATTGGGAAAGTGTTGGGCATTCCAGAATGAGGTGATTGCAATGAGGGAAGAGGTTATAAGGCTTATTCCAAAATTGTTTATGCAGATCCCAGAGGTAAGTCGATAATTTTGAAGATGCATTTGATATATCATGAAAGGGATACTTGAAAGAATTGAGAATGTAAGGAAGAGATTAGGAAGGAGAGATCCTAGTATTGGTTTTTATGTATGAAGATCATTATAAGTATACTTTCCTGATAACTAGTATAGTATACACATGGTTGTGTCCATTCAATAATACTAATAGTTTAAGATTATGATGATAATATATATAACGGTTTTTTTTACTTGAATACATCATAGTTAAAATTTTACAAATTTTATGATTTCGGGTTTACATTTGTCATGTATTTTTTTTTTAATGAGTTTAGAATTGTTGTTTTGCCGACAAAGAGAAGTTACTTGTTTCAATTGCATGTTTATTTTACCGAGAATTTAGAGGGTCATATTGATGAATGGAAGAGGTATGGTAAGGGATGCATGTGTGTAACATATGAAATTTGGGTAGCATTTAATATGGACGTAGAGGTGAGAGAGGATAGAGAAGATCATGTATGTGGATTCTAATTGCCAAACCTTATTATAGGCTTTGATTGGGGTAATTTTTAATTTTATGACCCCAAAGACACCATTTGTTGTCTTTTGACTAAAAGAGAATTGCAAAGACCACTTTTTGGGGTCAAAACTACTTTTCTTTGCTAAAGGGCCAAAGTGATTGTTTACTTTAGATTTATTTTTCTCATGTACTCATGAATGTTTGATTGACTTCATATATTTGAACTTTAAGGGTAAAAGTGTTTTTTTTAATTACGCTTATAGTAGTTATTAAACGTTAATTTATTTTTACAAAGGCGTATAAAGTATCTCGTTGTTTTAACTTTTTAATAATTTTTATAGTATTATATATATATATATATATATATATATATATATATATATATATATATATATATATATATATATATATATATATATATATATATATATATATATATATATTTAATATATAAAGAATGTAAAAAAGTTTTATAAAATATTATTATAGTATTGTTCTGGCAGAAAAACTTAAAAACTTGTATATCCGTATTTAGGGATTTGAGGCCTGTTAGATATCTTGAAATCCATTATGTGTCAATTATGCTTCGAGTCACGATTTAAAAAGCAATGAAACATTTTTGAATCACAAAGAAAATTATTTGTGACAAGTTCTTGATAGTTTTCATCATTAAATTTAACTCAATGGAAAACAAACAAATACAACCAAACGAAAAAAGGACCCAAACACAATTGAGTTAGAGTTGAACAAAAGGAGGCTCAGATCTTTTCTCAAACAATGAGGAAGTTTGCAAAGGTCACCAATGTGATTCAGGCAAAAACCCAAAGAGGATTTCACACACACGAGTCACCATGCCCGAAATGATCTTCACTCATGTCGATTCAATTGTTGAAAACATCACCGTTATCCAAGAGGATGAGATAGAAGAAGAAGAAAAAAAAGAAATACATAATTATTGGGAGTATGTATTATGGATGTATGTGTTTATGAAGGAAGAGCTGTTTGCAAATTTCTAGAGAAAGATCATTGGCTCAAGAACGAGTTGCAACAGCTCCGAGACAACCTTATCTCTCGAGTATCGAGCCTCATACTTAAACTAACGACTGATGAGTGTGAAAACCCTAATTTCAGGGTTACAGAGGAAGGCTCAGATTCACCTTTTCTCAAACAAGAGGTAGAAGAAAAGAGGCTTACCATGGCTGCAGATATCATGAGAAAGAACCACGATGGTATTTTCAAATAGATACTGAACACCATGCCAGTACCAGGTTCTTCAACCTGTTGTCTGATCTAAAAGTTGAAAACAACATCACAGCCTCCAAGTATCCTCTATCAAGCAACTTATATAACAATACATATCATTGAATGTCATAAGAGATTTAGCAAATGCAAAAACAGAAAATTCCTAATTTATAAAACCCACAGAGCATGTTATAAATACCTCAGAAGTAATTAGAACAAGTGTGGCGTGCTTCGCCTTATACCATTTTAACGTCAAAAGCCTCCAATTCATCTGCATTTATATCAAAGAATAATGCACTTAGACAAACAAAACACTGCAAAATGAAAAGAGAAGAAATAAACTACTAACCATTTGGGATAGAAGAGTACAAGCCCTCAATTTAAATATTTAAATATAAATAAATAAATAAATACTGATTGATAAACATGGCTTGTTATGTTATTCTCAAGAGTTAATGCCAATTTGTTCTCTGTATTTCTCTTTCCACCATGTACAGGCATAGCTAAGTAAATTTCAAGAATAAATCAATAAACAATATCATTTCAAATGAATACATAACTTCAAAAAGACTACATATAAAGGAAGAATAAACAAACGATGCAAATTTTGTCTTTAGTCTTAATACAATGATAGTTATAAAAAAAATAGTTGTGAGAAATACTTTTCAATAATCTAAAGCTTCCATCATTAAAAATTTACTTGATGGAAAACAAACAAAATTAAACTAAACTCAAAAAAGGAGAACAATAGAGATCCCATACACAATTTGAGATGGGGCTGAAGCAAAGAAGGCTCAGATTCGCTTTTCCCATACACAATTTGGGATGCGTCAATAACAGCTGTAAAATACAACAAGTGTGACTTCAAGGCGCAGAATCACCTCACCTCACCGGGAAACATCTCCTCACCCGATATCTGGTTCAATTGCTGATAGCATCATCACTGCCTTATTATCAAAGAAGAAGAAGAAAACAAAGAAAACAAGCTCATGGAAGAACAGAGGAAGTATATATGAAAAGAGTTGTATAGAAATTTCATTGAGATGAATCATCAGTTACCACAACATCGCAAAGGGCTTTAAAGAACCCTATATCTCTGAGTGTGGAGCCTCATACTTAAACTAACAACTAGCAAGTTAAAACCCTAATTTCAGGGTTTCATACAAAAGCTCAGATTCATCTTTTCTCAAACAATAGATTTGAAAAGAGCCTTAGCATAGCTGCATAACAAGTATCCGTAGAGTAATAAACCACCAAATGATAAAGTTTTGCGAGGAAGTGCCCTTTACTGCTCAGAGTCTTTAACTTTCCTCCATGGACAATCAAATCTGCATAGCTAAATGAATTTCAAGAATAACTCAATTGTTTAAGTACAATAAATTCTAACATAAGTATTCTTCGACAGCATTTTGCATGAAACCTAGTGTGAGGAAATCTATCGCAAAAGATAATTTGGGTCCAGATTATAGTTCATATCAGATACAATCATGTGTGCAGAAGTAGAAACGTGTGCATACAAAGTTTCACAAAAAGCAGGATATTGTAATTTTAAATACAGTACTATTTGTTTTACCAAGTTGAGTCAAAACTGCTGATGTCACTTTTTTTCTTCCAATGAATTCTTCCTGTTGCAACCTAAGAAAGCTGTGTCCATTCATAAATACAACATGGAGTGCTCAACATCGTTCTCTTGCCTTTGAAGCCTAACAATCTTCTTGGCCAATAACTAAACATGGGGAACAAATAAGGGAGTCTCTAGTTCACCCACCTAGTACTGAACTTCATCATGAATCCTAACGCTTGCTACCCTTGCTTCAGCTTTACTAAAGCGTGCCCATTCATGTGTTTTTCCATGAAGAATTTGTGTTTGACCAAAATAAAGTTAACTTTATATAATTTCTTGTGTTAAATATGGTTCAAATTTTGGAGAAACTACCACCCATTTGAGGCTGAAAGTGAAACTAGAACTTTGTATTCGATGTCACATATAAAAGGAGTTGCCAGACACTTAACAGAAATACTACATATTAGAGCAATAAATTGGTGGCATAGAATATAAGAATCTAGATCCATTTTCCGCTTTAAATGGGGGGCAGTTCCTCCAATATTTGAACAATCCATGTCAAAGATATAGTTTAACAAATCCATGTCAAAGATATAGTTTAACAATCCATGTCAATCATATCATTAAATTGGCTTCCATGTATGTACAGAATCTTCATTCTTCAATGAGCCAATTTCTATTTTGCTCTAAAATCAAATAGCTAAGTAGTATGATCCATGAGTCATTTACTCATTTTTTAAATTTCTTTCTTAATGTTCTGGAAAGGTGTGAAGGCCTCAATGCTCAAAGGAACAGTCTGCAATGAAAGGGACATTGAAAATAAAACAAAGTCTCCCATTAAAAACTATATTACTAATTAATTTCAATTTCCATATTATGCAAAAACACCATAAAAAGCACAAAACTGAAAAATAAAACTACCATATGTGCAACTTCATATCATTGTCAATAAAATGTATGCAAAGCCAAAAGTATAGGCATGATTGGTGAATGAACAAAGAAGCAATATGTGCCAGTTACACTTGAGTCGCGATTTAAAAGCAGTAAAGGAAAAATATTTTATGAACTGCGCAAAATAAATATTTCTGTGACAAGTTCTTGTTATGTTTTCCATCGTTAAATTTGACTCTGAGGGAAACAAACAAAATTCAACCAAACGGAAAAAAGAAAGGGACCCAAAAACAATGAGTTAGGGTTGAACAAAAGGAGGCTCAGATTCGCCTTTTCTCAAACAAAAGAGAAAGATTGCAAAGGCTGCCAACAGTATCTATGCAAAAAACCCAAAGAGGATTTCACACAGACACGGAGTCACCATGCCTGGAAACAGATCTTCACTCATGTCTGATTCAATTGTTGAAAACATCACTGCCTTGTCGTCCAAGAGGAGGAGATGGAAGAAGAAGAAAAAGAAGTACATAATTGAAACGGAGGGAGTATGTATATATGTATGTATGCATGTATGAAGAGCTGTTTGCAAATTTCACTGAGAAAGATCATTGGCTCAGTAACTCAGAGTGGCAACAGCTCTCAAAACAACCTTATCTCTGAGTATCGAGCCTCATACTTAAACTAACGACTAATGAGTGTGAAAACCCTAATTGCAGGGTTTCAGATGAAGTCTCAGATTCACCTTTTCTCAAACTACAGGCAGAAGAGAAGAGCATCACCATGGCTGCAAGTATTAGTATATGTAGAATGAACCACAATGGTATTTTCAAACATAAACTGAAACACCTTGCCAGTAATTAGGTTCTTCAACCTGTTGTCTGATTTAAAAGCTGAAAACAACATCACTGCCTTGTATGAAGTGTACTTTGAAAGATCATATTACGTGAGAAAAGTGAGGCTTAGCAAGTGCAAAAAAAAAGGAATTTTATAGAGACAACCTAATATGAAGTGCATTAAAGTACCTTATAAGTTACTACTCATTAAAACAGAAGTAGCACACTTCCCTGAAATCATTTTAAGCTCGAAACCTCCTATTCATCTGCATTCAACAAAAAGAAAATGCACTTGACCAAACAACTCAAAATAATGAAAGAAATAAAAGTATAAAATATAAATAATGTCCATTTGAGATAGGAGATACCAAGCCCTCTAGTTCTTTATTCAAATATATATAAAAATGCATGGATATCCAATGCTCAGAAGTTATAGTTTCCTCAAAAGTTAAGCAACTATTCCTTCTCAAAGTCATCCTTTTTCAATCATCGACAAGCATATCTAAATAAATTTCTTTTGACATATCACTCATATGAAACCAAGTAGAGTCTAGAAATGTGTCGCACAGAAATTAAGGTGGGTCAAGTCAAGTGAAATGCACTTACTATAATTAGTGCAGCATTATGAAAGGTGTAGCGAGTCCTTCTCTTCCACCATGGTTGGAATACAAAAAAACTATATTCAAGAATGAAATCATAGTTTGAGTACAATAAACTATTTTCAATGAAAAAATTAAACCAAGTAGAGTAGATATCTTTTTCAGAGAAAATGATGATGTGTTTTACGCACCATGACTACAACATTAAATTTGACATAGAAACAAACAAAAATTCAAAAACAAATGAAAGGTGGAAAGCAGGAAAATCCCCAAAACAATTGAGTTAGGGTTGAACAAAAGGAGGCTCAGATTCGCTTTTCTCAGACACAAAAGAGAAGATGTTTGCAAAGGCTGCATCAACAGAATCTGTGCAAAGGACCACAAGAGTAATTTCACACAGACAAAGAGTCACATGGCCAGGAAACAACTCTTCACACAACGTCTGATTCAATTGCTAAAATCATCATCACTGCCTTGTTATCTAAGAGAGAGAAGAATCGAACAGAAAAGAGAGTTTGAGTGTGTATGTATGTATATGAGCAGAGCTGTTAGCAAATTTCACTGAGAAGAATCATCGACTTGCACAGCAACTCAGAATGGCAATGCCTCTCAAGACAACCTTATCTCTGAATGTGGAGCCTCATAGTTAAACTAACAACTAATGGGTGTAAACCATAATTGCAGGGCTGCAGAGGAAGGCTCAGATTCACCTTATCTCAAACAAAAAGTGGAAGAGCCTCACCATGGTTGCATTATCAGTATTTGTAGAATTAACCACAATGGTATTTTCAAATAGATACTGTAACACCATGCCAGTAGCCAGGTCTTCAACCTGTTGTCTGATCTAAAAATTGAAAACAACATCATAGCCTTCAAGTATCCTCTACCAAGCAACTTATATAATAAGATCGTCGAATGAGCAAGTCATATAAGAGGTTTAGCAAGTGCAAAAACAGAAAATTCCTAATATATAAAACAGAGCTCGTTAAAATACCTCAAAAGTAATTAGAACAGTGTGGGATGCTTAGCCTGAAACCATTTTAACATCAAAACCTCCAAGTCATCTGCATCCATATCAAAGGAAAATACACTTAAGACAGACAAAACAACGAAAATGAATAGAGAAGAAATAAACTACTAGCCATTTGGGATAGAAGAGTTCCAAGCCTCTATTTAAATATTTAAATATAAATAAATAAATACTGATTGATAACCAAGGGTTGTTATGTTATAGTTTTCTCAAGAGTTAAGTGCCTATTCCTTCTTAGTATTTCTCTTCCACCGTACAGGCATAGCTAAATAAATTTCAAGAATGAATCAACAAACAACTTCACTTCAAATGAAAACATGACTACAAAAGACTGCAAATGATGTACATCATTAGAAGTAAGAATGACTAACTACATCACTTCAAATGAAAACAAGACTCATAAAAGACTTCAAATGATGTACAACATTAGGAATTAAGAATGGTGTAATGCCATGAGTGCAGCACTAGAAATTAGGGAGATGGTATGGTGTACATACAGAGCTTTGCAAATAGAGGGTTCTATAGGGTATAGTACAATTTGTTTCACACTAGGTTGAGAGCTTTTGTTATTTCAATGATCTTTGCCAGCTGCAACCATAATAGTAGTCAGACAAAGTTATCATGCTATGTCCATTCCTATAAAAGATGGAGAGCTCATCAACACTAGTATGCCTTGAGAATCCTAACAATTTTATAGGCCACTTTCACAAACGTGTCAAATAATAGTGTTTCTCGTGCCCCCAACATTGATGTTTCGGAACCATGTCATAAATTTTATATTTGCTAACCTTGTTTAGGGCTTAGGGAAGTGTACTGACCCAGGTATATTTTTTAAAGGAAGATTGTGTGTGACAAAAAATAAGTTAATTTGATAGGATTAGATGAGCCATGCACACTAATCTCTTATGTTATATGTCGCTCATATATTAGAGGAACTACCTCCATTTTAAGCTAAAGACAAAACCAGAGCCTTCTATTTGATGCCACCTAATACCAATAAGCGGGATTTCATAGCACTAGATGAAAATATTTCATATTAGACCAACACATTGGTGGCATTATACATAAGGATCTAGCCCCACCTTCAGTTTCAAATGGAAGGCAGTTCATAAATATATTCAATGAGTCAATATCTTTTGCTACAAAACCATATAGCAGCTATGTAGCATGTTCATGTGTCATTTTTAACTCTTGCATAGAAATTCTAGGAGGGAAAATTACGAAATTGCAATCCTCAAAAGGGAAATTTGTCATAAATGAAAGAACAGAAAATCAAAATAAAGTCTCGTAGTAAGTAATATCAGAAATTCAATCCAAATTGTGTATTATATGCAAAACGATCGTTAAACAACAAAAATACAGGCATGAAAACTAAAGAAAACACTTCATCTACAGATGCAATATCATAATCAGTCTTTTAGTTTTTAATAATAAGATAATCACTGTCAATAAATGTAAGCGTACTAAACAACATATGAGTGGTTTTGAATAAACAAACGATGCAAATTTTGTCTTTTGTCTAAAATCACTCGATAAATAATTATATGGGTTGCATTGAAAATAATAATTTAGTGAGAAACACTTCTCACCACACTAATGCTCCCATTATTAAAAAATTTAGATGATGGGAAACAAACAAAATTAAACCAAACTCAAAAAGGGAGAACAATAGAGGGACACCCGCACACAATTTGAGATGGGCTGAAGCAAAGAAGGCTCAGATTCGCTTTTCTCAGACAGGCGAGAGAAGAGGTTCCCAAAGGCTGCGCCTAGCAACTGTGCGAGAAGTACAGCAAATGTAACTCCACTCAGACACAAGATCGCCGCCATGAAACAACTCTTCACCCAATGTCGGATTCAATTATTAGAAAAATCATCACTGCCTTGTTATATCTAAGAAGATGAAGAAGAAATGAAGAAGATAACATTGGCTTGTTATCAAAAAGAAAAGAAAAAGAAAAGTTAACATTACGCAACATATAGGGTGCAATAGTAAGAATGTGTTGAGAGGTGTTTACAAATTTCACTGAGACGGATCATCGGCCACCACAACAACAGAGAGAGGCAACAACTCTCAAAACAACCTTAACTCTCTGAGTGAGTGTAGAGCCTCATACTTAAACTAACAGCTAATGAGTCTGTAAACCCTAATTAAAGGGTTTCACAGGAAGGAAGGCTCAGATCCACTTTTCTCAAAACAATAGGCATAAAAAGAAGAGTCTCAACATGGCTGCATTTATCAATGAAACACCTCGCCAATATCAAGACACTTCAACCTCTTGTCCGATCTAAAAGGTGAAAATAACATCACTGCCTCAATGTGTTGACAATCAACTTTAACCTAAAATGAAACACACGAAGAAGCGTATTGAAAATACCTTAGCATGATTCTCCTGAAACAGTTTATGAAATCAATAAGTCAATTCATCTGCATTTTGTGAAAGAAGACAAAATTGCAGTTGACCGAAAGGAAAAGAAGAAAGTGAAATGTAACACAAGAAATGAAGTAGTATTAACCATTTTGTGATCGGAGAGTAGCAAAACCTATGTGAAAATGAGAGTAATGCATGCTTGAGTTCAAGGAACTACATCTTCGTCTTCCACGTTTTCCTATCCGAATTTAAGCGCAGTAGATTCGCACGGTAGGGAAATGGTAGGTGTATGGAGAAAGGAAACATTTTGGATCTGTTTGATAGTGAGGAGAAATATAGAATTAGGGATGTTTTGGGATAGTGAGGAGCTATTAAGAAGTAGGGATGTTTTGGGTCCGATCGGGGTATTTGCTCTTTCGAGAATTGGACCGAAATAGTAATTTGATAAATTGAGATTGGACCGAAATAGTGATAGTTTTTTTTATCGAAATTTGATCGATACTTTCTGATACTTATCAGATATTTGGTTTGAATCGGACTGAAATTTGTGTTGGCCTAGAATTTGATGGAAGAATATATACTAATCACTATTGGATATTTATTGGACATTTGGTCCGATTCTATTGTTGGATGTCGGGAAAATTATCCATTCCCAAATCGAGTAGCATTTTGGTCGGTTCATTGGTTTGATTTTATTGGGTTGGTTCTCGTGAAATCTCGCTAATCCATGCCAAATACAATTTTATATAGAAGAGAGAAAGAGTTGGGAATAATGCAAGAAGAGAGAAAGGAAGAGAAATAAAATAGATTTGATGTAATATTTAATATAAGATAGGATGTCAATTTACGCCCTAGTGGGGATTTATGTGGAGATTCTTCATTCGGGGCCTCAAAGATGATAAATTTTCTCCCGTGAAATGGGGTGTGGAATAAAGTTTCATCAAGGCACTTTGAGGATAGGATGACGAACATATCTCCGCACTATAAAGTCTCTCGCCCATACTAAAATTCCATAATATCATTAATTAAATTATTGAAATCTCGGTACAATACCCTAGATGTCTTACAAAGATGTCGAGACATCCGTCCGACATTAAACAAATGACAAGGTAAAAGTTACAAAGTAAAAAACATAAATAACACATAGAATTGTTCATCCAGCCTGTACACACCTATATTTGAGGCTAACAAGCCAAGGATGAAATCCACTATCGCTAGAGATTAATTCATAGCTAAACTATCTCGCTTAAACTCCTCACTTAATCAATACCCAATGCAATTTCTACCTAAGAACCTCTTAGATATGAGAAATCTTTTCACTCCCTCAATCACACGCGTGATTATAACAAAAACACAAGACTTCAAGACATCCTTCAAACACACATGATCAAGATACACTCGTCACAAACTACCTAAGACTTAAAGCAATATGCTTCTAACTTATAACACACCTTGAGTTGCTTCACATATTCCTCCAAGAACAATAACTCAACTCATTACTTCACATTTCTAAGTGAGAACAACTTTCCTCTCGCTCACGGGCTTTGAGGTAAAACTCAATGACCATCCCATCGTCCGGTGGTTCACACACGACTAACCCTAATGACCACACCCTTACTAAATTTGGCTAGCTGCTTAAACTAGGTTATAAACTCCTTATTTATAACCTGATCACAAACTGGACTTGGGCCTTCAAGCAACAACATATTAGCTATAATAAATCAGAGATAACAAACTATAGAAAACAAACTGCAAAAAACTTCTACTACAAGCAAGGTCTTCAATCTTTGATTTCCTAATTTTTCTCCTTAACTTCTAATTGAATCTTCTCGACCTTCACATATGCCTTAAAGAATACGCCACATAAGTTGCATAATATTCTCAATATTTTACATAACTTAAAATGTAATCAGAATTAATTTATCGCTTTAGTAGTGTGATGTTAGATGTCGATGTAGTTATAAGTGCCAAAATATAATTATTTTGTATATATATTTTGGGCACTTATTTGTTCTTGTTTGTTAATAATCATTGAATAACCTCACTTTTGTTGTAATATGTTTTAATTGTTTTGTGTACATAATGTACCGTTTGATTAGTTTTAATGTATTTTTGTAGGTATTTGTGCGTGTTGGAGCATCGAGGAATAAAATATCAAGACACGACCAAGACGCAGCTTTGATGAATAAAAGACCGCTTTGTTCAGAGAGACCGGCCGCGGTGAGTCCGCTCATCGCATTTTGGAGCGCGTTGAGTGCTTTGGTACTATTACGGCAGAGAGAGTTTTTAGAAGCCGCTGAGCGGCGTTTAAGTTGGTTTACGTGTAAATATCATTGGAGGCCGCTGAGCGCGCCCTCGCTGCTAAGCACGGTCGTCTGTGTTTAGTTTTATAACTTAATTTTTATTCATTTTTAGGTTATGGTTTTGGGGTGGATTTTAATCCTCATTTCATCAACCTTTATTTTTGGTAGTATAGCTTAGAAAACAACACTAGGTCTTGCTTACGGATGATCGAGGTGGATTGCTCTTCTATTGGCTTTGACAAACCAATGTAAATTTGTGGTTTATCTCTTATATTTTCTTTGTATTTCTCTATTTGTTGGGTTTGTATGTATATCTATTATTTACTCATGTATATTTGTCGCCCTTGACGTTGTATAAAGTTTGCTTTATGAACCTGTGTTGGTAATTGTCTTAGGTTTTTACTCTATGTTAGGGATTTGAGCTTTGTTAGACATAGATTGCTTAGATTCTTACCTAGGATGATTATCCGTTAGTTTCGAAAACTATAAATGGGTTTAGAGATGACATTCACTTAGAGTATCCGAGCTTAATGCCTCGTGTTGGTTGTTTCGAGCTGAGATAGTCATTACGGTGACACGTTGACTGTGTTGTCGAGGTAGGCCGCATACGATATCGAGGTGATGCGTTGAATTCTCAATTTTAGAAATAGTTTGGGTTGTAAGAGGTATGTGATGACACGGACAAGTATCGTAGGTTAAGTATAACCGGACGTTAGATTTAAATCTGACGGTAGGTGCATTCGCTTTGACAAGTTTACTATCCTTTATAATTTTTGTTCATTTACTTTTTGTCTTTTCTTTACAACCATTTAATCTCAAACTCATTAACGATAGAATTGTCGAACGACGGATCAATAACCAATCTTTGTGGACACGATATGATATAACCTAACCAGTATATATCATCCGGTAAAAATAATACTTTACTTTTTGCTTACCGCTATAATCAGATCCGGTCAGCTTGTCACCTAAGCAACAATGTTTCGCCTCTCCGACTCATTGTCCAATCACCACTGTCTCACCGGATTTTGGTCGCCTAATTCATGGGTTCTAGATTTTGGAGTTGTTTGTGTAACACCCTAAATTCTACTCAAAAATTGTATTAAAAAAATCAGAGTAATTAAAAACTTTCAACAAAGCATGGGATGCCACATTTTCAACTTTAAAACAACACATAATGTCGATACATAACACTTTTAATATCCGTAGGGTCACATAACAACTTGCATCATCTTTTAACACAAAACAACCTTTTATTTAATACACAATGAATTCATAATTTAACTTCATCTATCATTTATAACATCATGTTCAATCAAATAACTTGAAACATCATAGCACTTTTATTATTTCACTTAAAATGCAGAACAACAACAATAATGACCGAAAGAACATAGACAAAACACCCCGAGTGCACGACGTAACAATGACACCGACTTGAACTAACAACAACTAACTCTTCAAAATTGAATACCGCATGTTACCCACGTAGGCAACATCACAATGTAAGAAATGAGATATCCAACAATATAAACAAGTGTATGATAAATAATATGCTAGAATTAAATCATACAAAATATCACTTTGCGTACAACAATATCATAAACCACTTCACATCGCAACAATCATATTTATGACAAATCAAATGAGACACACTTACTAACAACATCAACTTATATCTACCAACAACTCATCAAGCGACAACAATAACATATTAGTTAGGAGAACTCAACATTATAAATAGGAGTAACCCTATTCTCGTAAACGCCGAGTATTCATGCATTTGAAGTTGCAAATGAATAATATTTTCCATAGTTTGGGACATAGAGAAACTCTACGCAAATCATCATCTTCTTCCAATTTCAAAACCCTAATTTTTTCATTGTTATTGTAGTATTGATAACAATCTTGTTTATCAAGATTGATATAAATTCTCCATAGATTTTGGTGAATTTCCAACAAAACAAAAATAAAAAATGCGATTTACATGGACCAATTGTCTATTTAATCCATATTGACATATATCTTTGATGAAATTATATTTGTGTTGTTAATAATTTATAAAAGGTTAGTTATTATTAATGTTTCAAAGTATTTTTAGTTTGTTTAAGAAAAAGTCTGGCTTGTTGGAAGAATATTAGGGTATTTATGTAAATATTTAATTTATCAAAACACTTGGTTAGTCTTCTAGAAGAATAATAGCAACAAATAAATATATATATTATTAATTGAATTTTCTTGAAGAAAGAGGGAAACACCCATGACGATAGAACAAAACACATCTCTAAAATTATTTAACACATATTTTAATATATATATATATATATATATATATATATATATATATATATATATATATATATATATATATATATATATATATATATATATATATATATATATATATATATATATATATATATATATATATATATATATATATATATATATATATATATATATATATATATATATATATATATATATATATATATATATATAGTTGTAAATGTTATTTTATTTTAGTAGTGAATAAAAGGGTTTTTATTTTATTTTAAATAACTTGTGTCAGTTAAAATGAGTATTTTTGTCTTTTAAATAATTTGTACTAGGGACAAAAAGTATTTTCATAATGTAAATATTATTAAAGACAATGTAGAGAGAGAGTATTTTTATAGGATAGTAAAATGGTATTTTTGTAATTTAAATAACTTGTCCTAGTAGAAAATAAAAGGGTATTTTTGTCTTTTAAATCACTTATACGAGACAAAAGAGTATTTTCATATTATAAATATTAATAGAAGATAATGAGAGAAGAAATATATATTTTTAGTAGAAAATAAAAGAGTATTTTTGTATTTTAAATAACTTGTACCATTGACAAAAAATTGTCCCATGGTTTAATGAAAGACATAAACTTGAGTTTTTGTCCAGTTCTTAATTCTGATTTTTGTTCTGCTCAAACGCATGACAATTAAAGTTGTGTTGTCCAGTCTCCTATTTTTTAGCGAATCAAACGCACCTTTAATCTCCACTCGACTATTCTTTTGGACTCTTGCATTAAGACTAGCACTTGTGTTGTAAGGCTATTATGAGTAATGACTTTGTTTGATAAATATTAATATGGCTAAAATAGTCAATTAAATTCATGTAAGTCAACATGTTTTTGTTTTGTTGTCTATATTTTTATTTGTGGATAAAGTCCTTAAATATTTAATTATATTTGTTTTAGCCTTTAAAATTGAAATTCACATTTTACCAAAAAAAAAATTAAAATTTTCAGGAAAATCGATAGGTTTTTCTTGATCCTTTGCAAATTTTAATTTTACGGAATAATATTAAAAAGATTTTAACCTTAAATGATTATTTTCAAAACAAAATATATAGACGGATGTCAAAATCACAAACATATATGAACTAATTGACTATTTAAACGATATTTACAAATATCTTTGGTGAAATTATATTTGTGTAGTTTGGAGGAATATTAAGATATTGTTGCCAATATTCAATAAAGATTTGTGGTAAGTCTTCGAGAAGAATAATGGCAACAGAAACATATAAATATATTATTGATTGAATTTTCTTGCAGAAAGGAGGAAACATACATGCAGATAGAACACAATATATCTCTCTAAACTTATTTAACACATTCTTTTTAGATTTAAATGCACTTTTAGTCCCTCTATTTTTAAGTTATTTAAGTTTCATACCCTCTATTTTAAAAGTCAAGTTTTTGATCCCTAAATTTTAGTTTATTCGCGATTTTGTTGGTCCCCCTCCAAATTTGTATAGCTGACAAGTGATTATTACGATTAAAAAATAAATAAATTATGTGGCATTGCTGACTGAATTTATATATTTAATTATTATTATTATTTCATAATTAATTAATTTAATAATTAATTGAATTTCCATTTTTCCAAAATTAATTTAATTAACAGAACATAATTAATTAACTTAATAACTAATTGAATTTACATTTTTCCAAAATTAATTTAATTAACAAAACATAATTAATTGAATTTTCATTTTTTTCAAAATTAATTTAATTGACAAAAATTCAAACTAAAATATGTGGACCTTCGGCCCAACTAACTTTAACACATGTTCAATCCACAAATGCACAACTTGAAGGATAGTTGTATACTACATAAACATCATTGTCATTCATAGTGTAATCGATGTGGGGCTTAGTTTATTGACACACTGTTCATCAACTGCTCCATGTTATAGTCTTTCAATTAATCCCACATTCCTGCATAGTAAGAACACACCCAACACTGCTCCACTTTATTGTCTTTCAGTTTGGAAACAATTACAATTCTTTTAGAATTTTTCATCATGTTTGAATCTTTCATGGTGAAAGCAACATTTAAAATACAATTCCATGAAACTATATCAGAGAGTGAAAGCCACATTTAAAATACATACATACTAATAACAACATTTTCAACTTGCACTTTTGAGTAAAATACAAATTTAATAACTTAACAATGAATTTTCTCACCCATATCATGATAGCCAACATCTCCACAACGACCAAACATCTTAGATAGTTCTAATTTTATACCCATTGCACAAAGTTATATTTATCGTAGTTATTCGATTGTGTGTTGAAAGACGACAACTCTCCGCCAAAACTTAGATTGTATTCAAATTTGGTTAAAATTGTGTTCTTTGTGATTGCCAAACTCTTTAGTCTAACTTGTAATACATTTAAGGTTGAGCCTAGCAACTAAAACTCAGATTTATGGAAAACGTGGATTGTTGGCTATACAATGAGAAATTTTCGTAACCTTTTTTACCTGTCACCTCTCATTTTTGATATTCCAAAATACCCAAGTTATTTACTCAAAATTTTCACTTTTGAAAAAATATTTATCGTTACTAAAACAATTTCCTGTCTCGCACCAAATTTCGGTACCTTTTGTGGCGATATTGAAATTGTTGTATTTTACAAAATTTCCAGATCTATTTACGGATATTTCCAAATTTCCTGCAATCTACCGAAATTTAAAAACCCGTATATTTTAGAAAATTATTATCCGTACGGAAATATCCTAAATTTTCAGAGATAAAAGCAATACCGTAAATTTTATATTTATATTTTATTCAAGTATAAATTTATACTTTTAAAAACAATAAAATTAAGTTCAATATTACGGAAATTTGAAATTAGATATAAAAATTAAATTTAAAATTTTTATTTTTATCTGAAACCATACCGAAAATTTTAAATATCTCGTATTTTTTTGTACCGGATTTTAGAATTTCCGATACAAAATATACGATAAAATGGTAAATTTAATAGAATTTCGATATTCCTTATGAAATTTCCGTATATACCGGAAATTACTAAATATCCAATATTTTTCTAGGGATATTTTTGTAAAACACTATATTTGGGGTGTCGTCTAACTATGGGGTAGCAGGAAAATTCTCCTATACAATATATTTGGAGTCCTTTTGATTGGGTATGATTTTGTGATCTTGTTGAAGGTCATGGAGCAAAGAAAACATGTAAGTTTTAATAAGTGACCTTGAATAATTTTATTATGCTAAATTACGCTTTTGTCCTCCTATTTTGTCTTTCACGATTTTAGTCCTTCTATTTTATTTTTAAACACTTTTGGTCCCCCATCCCTACTTTGCCTACAAAAAAACTCCTATGAGTCACTTTTTAAACACTTTTTCAACTGACAGAACGTTCAAATGAGATCATCAATATATTATTGAAAAAATTTAACGATTATCAAAAGTAATACAAAGACTTTTTTATAGCCAAAGTGGGGATCATGGACCAAAAGTATTTAAAAATAAAATAGCGAGAGTAAAATTGTGAAAACACCAAAATAAGGGGACCAAAATTGTAATTTAGCCTTTTATTGCAACGGAGCTTGTTGAAATGTTTCCCAAACACATGCAATAAGAAATGTCCCACGTCGAATTTGATAGAGGTATATTCATTGTTTATATAGTGAAATTTGAACAATAAGAATTGTCTTTGTTTGGGCCAAAAAAAAAGTCTCACATTAATGGGCCTGTAGTCCAAATGTTCTTGTTTTAAAAATTTGTATTAATTATTAATCAATTTATTAATCAATTTCGAAAAATATAATTAATTTATTAGTTAAAAGATATTAATAATTAACAGAAAAACATAACTAATTTATTAGTTAAAAGATATTAATAATTATTTTTATTTTTTTGCAACTATACAAAATTGAGGAGACCAACAAAATTTCAAGTAAGATAAAGTTTAAGAATAAAAACTTCGCTTTTAAAATAAAGAGATTAAAACTTAAATAAATTAAATATAAGAGGATCAAAAATACATTTAAATCTTCTTTCTATTGTAGTTACTTAAGCACCTTGATACTGATAGACACACAAATTATCAATGCACCTACAGTAATAAGGGAAATATACTTTACAATCTTTATATGTTTCACAAGCAATTTCTGTATATACAAATAAGGATAAAAGAAGTGTTACTAAAATGATATAAATATTATCAATAAGATAAATTATAAACTTTGGAAAATGGTGGGGAAAGTGACATACTTAATAATTTTCCCGCTTCAAGAAGAATTAGAGAAAGAAATACGATCAAAGCATAAACTAACATGAGTAATTGAGCCATATTATTTTCCTTTGAATTAGATAATTAGATAATGAGAATTTAGTACCGCTTTATAAGTAAATTCTAATGCTTGTTAACTTCAATCAAATAGTTATTAGCATTTAAGAATAAAAAAAGTCATTTATAAAATTTAAACAAATGTATAATGACTCTAATCAATATGCATATGGTAGTGTAGGCACTTACATTAATGTTTAAATGAGTTTTAGCACTTAGGAGTTACAAGAAGTCAGTCCATAAAACATAAATTTTAGTTTAATATATTTTTAATAGACCTTCAATAGTACTCAATGTGTTATTGAAGCATCTCATGTTTTACTATACTCCATTAAAGCAGTATAGTAGGTATTTCCGTGTTTGCGCCTTAAAAAAGAATTTTGACAATTTGGCGAGATTTTATAAAATAAAATTCATATATTTTAATAAAAATTTAATGGACATGCAAAATGCAAAATAATCTTATATTATATTTCATTATAAATTAACAAAATTTATATTATCTAAATAATTTTAAAATATAAAAATAATTTGATAGAATATATCGATTTATTGATTGATGATGTTGTTTATATCGCTTCATACATCTCATATTTTCTCTTTTATAATTTCTTTAAAGAAAATATTCAATGTGAAAATATTAGTATAACTTTTTATCGTGTTCTTAATTAAAAGTTATATCATTGTCAAAAAATTAGATCGAATTATGTTTGTCCCCTATTTTAGTGTTTCCACGATTTTCCGTATTTTATTTTTAAACATTTTGGTCCCCCCCTACTTTGCCTACAAAAACGCTTATATGTCACTTTTAAAATACGTGGCATATAACAAAATATCCATGTTATACAATTACAAGAAAGAAAAACATTTATTTTAAAAAGTGAAACATTGTCGTTTTTGTAGCCAAATGGGAATGGAGACCAAAAGTGTTTAAAAATAAAATAAGGGATTAAAATCGTGAAAATACTAAAATAGGGGATCAAAATGTAATTTAGCCAAAAATTAATAGAGCTTCATTTTGGAGAGCTAACTTATTTTAAAAGGCAATGTCGATTGAAAAATATTGTGTCCTGACGAGCCCATGTACTGCATACACACAAAAAACGCTCACATATTATTAGTCGAAATAATATACACACACAAATAAATATTACACATGATAATGACAAAATAAAGTTATCATTGAAAATAACTTGTAGTCAAATGCATCTCCTATTATTTGCATTTTCTTCGCTATTAGATCATATTGCACAACATTGTACTTATTGATTTTGAGTCTTCCGTATCATTTTCTTTAACTCTATTTAACACATTTAGTGATGATTTAAGTTGTTGAATCTCTAGTTTTTATTTTTGTTGCATTTTTAGGGAATTTTTTTTGGATTAATCAATTTTTATAATTAAAATCTCGACTATATTTTCAAGAAATTATTCAAACAACTAAGTTTGAGTTCGATTTAGTGTAGCGCCATTTCATTTGGCGCATGCACTAAAAAATGAACCTAGACACTATTTGAGATGACTAATTGATGATATTTAGCCATCTCAGATGGTGCCTGGGTTCATTTTTGAGTGCATGCGTCAAATGAGATGACGCCTACACTTAAATCAAAACTCAAACTTGGTTATTTGAGTAATTTCTTGAAAAATATGATCATTGAGGAATTTAATTATAAAAATTGATATTTTAATTTCATCTTTAGGTGCTCTTCAACTCTTACTTTTAAGTTTGAAGCGACTTTTCGTCTATCAACCATTATAAACACTTGAACAAAGGCAAATAGAAATATTATGACTCCACTCCCTTTATTTATGTTTAAGTGATTTAGTACACACCACTTATTTTTTATGTGATAAGGAAATACATTATAATTATTGATCCTTTAATTCAAGAGGTATTTTCTCGGTTATAATTTTGTAAGAAGTATATGGTTGTTGAGCTTAACTAGTTTTAAGCTCTTATTTGGTTCTTAAGATAAGCCTGTAAATATCTCTATATAGTTCTAGATATTTTCCTTGTTATATCTCTGTTTGATTATTGAGTTTAGTCTATGATAAAATTGGTTGGGTTGATGAGATCAACCAGATAAAAGTTCTTTTTAATTTGTGAGATTAGCCTATTAAAATATCTTGTTTGTTTCGTGATATTAGTTAGTTTAAATATATGGATGGTTGTAAGAAAGTTCAAGGCGAACTTTGGAACTATGTGTTTACAAGTTTATTTAGGAGGTGATCAAAGTTAAGTAAGTCATGCATATACCTATCATGATTTTGATAAAGACAATTGATGACAACTTGTGGAGATACATTGATAACAACTTGACAACAAATAATGAAGTCAATCAAGTACTAAATATATCTTTATTGTTCAAAGATGTAAAGATAATTTGTTCAAGCTCTTCCGAATAAAGTCAAGAGTTAGGGTTTAATGAATTCTATGGTATCATTTGATGATGGTGTCCAAATTAAAGATGTTTAAATCCACGTCCTCAACATATTCAAAATCGTATTGATAGAGCAAATCAACCAAGATTACCTACTAATAACTACTGACTACTCCGACGATTTTTGGTTAATTCCGAACAACTAATTTTACCGCTTAAATTTACTAACTCGCTAATTCAAGATTCTTTCGTTCACTGTCGCTACCACCATCGTCTAGCTTCTAATGATCCTATCATACTAATATAATTAATTCCCTACATCAAAATTATATTGTCATTAAAATTAGCACCTGTTGCCCTATCATCTTCTGCTAAAACCTGTTGTTATCCTTCATACTGATATCTGATAAAAAAACTATCATGTACCTGTTAATTAATTGATACTACTCCTCATATTAATTATAATTGATCTATACTTAACTAAATTAAATTAGCTTACGAGTACTTAATGTCTCACAACTAGGTACCGTAGAAGGATTAGAGTCGATAACATACATGTATCAGGCAAAAAAACAAACAATAAAGCAAATGGCCCCCACCATGACCATAAGGGCGTCCACCCTTCATTCTTACACATGTGAGGCGCCCACTCCACCTTCTATATGACCTTGGGGCATCCACCCCTATATATGTGGCCTAGCCACTTCTTATCTTCATCCTGGGGCGTCCGCCCCCAATCTGGGTGACCCTCGTCTCAAACTTTCTTTTCCCTTCTTCTTCTTCACTGCAATAATTCTTCAACCAATTTTCTTAGATCACTGTTAAGGCCTAATCGATTTACTCGTATCACATAAATTCTCTAATACCACAATATTATCACAAATACCAATTGTTATCATTAATCGATGAACATCAACAACACTACAACATCAAACAATTATTTCTACACAAAATTTACACAAACAAATATAATTTCATACAATTTTATCCCCACATACGATTTATCATAAACCCGATTATAGAGTTAGAACCCCACCCTTACCGGATTTAACGGTCATTCGATCGAATTCCTAATTTTGGTCGATTCGATTTGGCTTTTTCGATCTACAATTCCTCTTCCGCTCGGCTAAATTCATAAACCCTTGCTTTCTTCTCTTTCTCCCACGACACCAACTTTTTCTCTATTCGCAACCCTTGTTTCATCTTATATTCTCTTTATTCCAAATATTATTATTAATAATAATAATAATAATAATAATATAATTTGCTTTAAATGGGATGCTATTCATATAAGCTCTTTCGACCAAGATTAGGGCACTAATCAATACTCAACTTGAATTGAGGGTTTGTTGAGTCACAACAGCTCGAATTCGACATACCAAACTTTTAAATATGCCTCTTGAGATAAGCATAATTTCAACTACTTTCTATCTCTTCAAATGTCATTCCCAAGAATCCTGGAAGCTGCTCCTAGATCCTTCATTTCGAACTCCTTAATGAGTTCAACCTTTACCCTCATTACCTCTTCGATATTTTTTCTTGCTATGAGAATGTCATCAACATAAAGTACTAAAATAACAAATGAATTACCAAGACGAAATCTGAAGTAAACACAGTGGTCGAACTGAATTCTAACGAAACTTATGTGTGCTATTATCGAGGAGATTTTTTCAACCCATATAAAGATCTATTCAACTTGCACAAATAATCTTCTTTTCCCTTTTTGACATACCCTTTAGGTTGCCTCATCAGGATTATTTCATCTAGATCACCATACAAGAATGCAGTCTTTACATCCATTTGTTCTAGTTCAAGATCTAATTGTGCCACCATGGCAAGAAACATTCGAATGGACCTATGCTTCACAACAGGAGAAAACACATCATTGAAGTCTACACCTTCTTTATGATGGAAACCCTTTGCAACCAACCTTGCCTTGTATCTTTTGACGCCACTCCTTCGATTCCTTCCTTAACTTTGAAAATCCATTTACAATGACTAACCCGGCTCCAGTTTCTTGATCAATTCCCAAGTTGTTATCATGAAGAGACTTCATCTCATCATCCATGACCTTCATCCATTTAGTCTTATTTCAATCCTCGTAACTTCCTTATGGACTCTTGGTTCTTCACCTAGAACCTCACATGCGAGATTAAGGCATAAGCTATAAGATCTACATACCTAAATCTTTGAGGTGCCTTGAAGACTCTTCGGTCATATCTCTTGCCAATAGACAACATCGGTAGTTTCCTCAACTTCATCAATATCCTCCGCTTCTTGAATTTATTTGGGATATGCATTCATCATCAACATGCTCCACCTCAATAGGAATATCTACTGCCCTTTTCGGATACTGCACTGACCAACATCATCTATTTTCTTGAAAGCCATTTCAGCTTCATTGAAAACAACATCTTGATTGGTGATAATCCTTCTGTGACCTGACTTTATGCACCATAACCTATAAGCTTTAATTGCTTCAGGGTAACCCATGAACATGAATTAAAGAGCTCTAGGTTCGACCTTGTCTTGCCTAATGTGAGTATAGGCTACACAGCCAAATACTCTCAGTTTGGCGAGATTTTGTGGATGTCCTGACCAAACTTCTTCGGGTGTCTTCATATCTAACGCAGTTGAAGGACATCTATTTATCAGATATGTCGATGTCGAAACAGCCTCAGGCCAAAACACCTTCTTTAACCCAACACTAGTCAACATGCATGTAACTCTCTCCAAGATGGTTCGATTAAACCTTTAGCCAAACCATTTTGTGTTGGAGTGCCTGCAGTAGTTTTGTGCCTCGCAATACCAAAGGCAACACAAAAGTTGTCGAGTGCCTCATTGCAAAATTCAAGACCATTGTCTGTTCTTAACCTCTTGACCTTTCTGCCAATTTGATTTTCAACCAGAGTCTTCCAACCTTTGAAATTCTCAAAATTTTCATCCTTAGTCTTATGAATGAATGCCTATAAATTTCTGGAATATTTATCTACTATGGATAGAAAATACCTTGCTCATGAATGTGATGGACACCTTGCAGGCCCCTAAAGATCAACATGGATATAACCAAGGGATCCATGTGTTCTTTGTTTGCCTTGTTGAACTTCCTCTTCGCAAGATTTTCCAAGTACACAGGGTTCACAAAACTTCAGCTTTTCGAATTTGTCTCCACCAAGAAAATTCTGTTTCCCCAATTCGACAAGATCCCTTTTACTAACATGGCCTAATCTCATGTTCCAAATTTCTGTCTTCAACAAAGGTTTCGTGGATGCAACACATGTCGAACCACTAACAACTTTATCCTCAAGGGTATACAAGCCTTGTTTCTTCACGCCTCTCAAGACTTCCTTCGACCCCTTCATGACTCTTAGGATACATTTCTCTCCTTGAAAAACATATCCTTTCTTGTCAAATTCACCAAGAGAAATCAAATTTCTTTTTAAATCAGGTACACACCTAACTTCAGTCAATAACCTTATTAACTCATCATGGAGTTTGAATCTCACAGATCCAACACCTGCAATCTTGCAAGCTTTGTTCTTTCCAACAATATAGATCCATCATCTTGATCACATAATTTCGAACAAGTCTTTGTTTGGAGTCCCGTGTAAGTGAACCCAAAATCCATTATCCACTCTTTTGACGGTTATCGAAACCACAAGAACATCGATCAATCGAAATCATCTTGAACAATAGATGCATTGCCATTATCCTTTCCTCCTCGATCTTTCAGCGCTCAGGCACACTTTTCTTGTGTGACCCTCCTTCTACAATGATAGCATCGAATACCAAATGCTTCACCATTGTAAAACTTGACTTTACCTTTCTTCTTGTCGAACTTATTATCCTTTTGCAAGAAGTTTACTTTAACGGTCAAACCTTCACCAACCGTCAAGGTTTATGCTCATTTCGTCGCCAAGTCCTTTGAATACAAGGTCGATTAAACTTCTTCAAAGTGACTCCCTTCCATACAAGTGAGTTTTTTGAAGTGAGCATGTGATTCGGGCAACGCACAACAACAACAACGCTGATCTTCACATCAATATTTTCAAGATCAAGAATCACTTGTTGAACATATCCAACCGCTTAGTCAACACTTTATCTTCAATCATCTTGAATGAATACAAAACTTGCTTTAGGTAGTCGATTCACCAACGATTGGTCATGTACAAACTTTCAAGTTTCACCCATAACCGCCGCGTCTCCTTTGATACTTGTCTATGAACCTTATCACCAAGGCTCAACAAAATTGCGTTGTGGGCCTTCTCTATCATTTCGTTTTCTACGTTAACGCCTGCTCATGGTCGATTTTCCCTTCAACGCTTCTAAACAACCCCCGAACTAGTAGGATTTCATCTTCAACGATCAAATCGCTCACTCCGTAAACTTTTCAATCTCATACTTTGTCGAATGCATCTTCTCCATGCTCACCGCACTAATTTGTTGTGAATCGGATTCTTTGGAATAAAATATAAATTTGTTGCTTAATGATCAAGACATAATTAGGTAGGAAAAGAATGAAGAATACGATGAACACAAGAATTGGTTATTAACTACTATTCTTTCCTTACTCTTGAAATAAGATTACAAGTATTCAAGAATAACAAATAACCCTCTCACCCTAAAATAGGATTTGCAGATGCAATAATGAGAGACTAGTATGCTATTTATAATAAACGTAACATACTAAACTAATGGGTTTTTATCACAAATACCATTACAAGCTAACTTAGGGTACAAGCTAACTTAACCAATTGACATAACAAATGGCCCAATTCAATGCTAACAATCCTAGCATCCTTTGACAAGACAAGCTAGAACACACTTCGACTATAGCTTGTAACACTTCGACAACAACATGTGAGCAAACTTGATTGCATGCTAAACTATGTCGAACCGTCGAACCAGTTACTACCTTCGACCCAATAGAGTTCGATCCAATATCTCACAAAAAAGTGGTCGTCTTTGAGGGTGTTCAAGGCCACCTATCGCATGGCCTCAAAATTTTAAGGTTAATTTATGGTTAAATGTGGCCTCATAAAATATTGTTTAGCTTAAATGGTGATTATATATAGCCTCTATTTGTTTTGTCCTTTGCTACATTGTGACTAACCTACACGGGACCTCCAATATTTGTGACGGCTATGACAAAATAGATCTCCATAACACTTTTCTTTAACTATCTAGTTTTACTCTTGTAATCAAGCTCGCTAGATAGTATCTGTGATAGTTTTTTACGTCTTGTAGACCATTGTTATAATAGTTGTATTCTATTTAGAATATTTATTACTTTTGTTATGGTTTAACTGAGTCAGGTTTGGCCCCCTCGGTATCTTGTACTCTTTTCTTTTTATTTAGTATATTAGTAGCTTATAAAAAATAACTTGTTTTATAAATAAATGTAAAACACAAATGTAATGTTAGTAAAAGAGATACATCTAAATGACTACTTTCTACATATAATTACAAACATAGATCTCGTTTTTCAAACCATTCATAGAAGTTACACAAAATTATATCCTTAACATATATGGCTAGCCACCACAATATGTTATAGAATAGTTCTTTAAGGTCACAAACTGCATTATTGAACACGATTTCATTCCTTAATTTCATATACACCAAAGATCTTGTCAACCAACCCCCGCTTTATTTACATTTTTTCAAAATTAATTTAATTAATGTAAATTCAAACTAAAATATGTGGACCTTAGACTGTTCATAGTTAGGTGACGCTGCAGAGGATTCGAACGTGAATTCGATTCCTCCGCTCGTAACGATTTACTCTTTTGATTTGTTTATAAAGATGTCATGAGCATCAAGCTTTATTATTTTCAACACAAGAAAATGATTTAATGATTATGAAAAGGGGAAAGTCTGTAATACCCTAAATTGATTTTGATATGCATCGACTAGCGCAAACTAGACGAACGCATCGGGAGTATTCCGGTAAGGGGTTTGTTATATAAAGGAATAGATGGAGCACCCTAAATATATATGGTTATCCATAGCTTTATATATGAATATGTTTAATATGTTTGTGTGTTTTTAATTGCTATTTCTATGATTGGGAAAGTTTCTCCTTTGGATTTTAAGAAAGGATAGATTTTATGGGATCCTAGTGTTTGTTATTATTGTGCTCGCAAAGATCCGTGGATCTTCGCATACATATCCCCTAGTGGGAATCGTAGCATTTGTAGCTCGGATCTGCTGTGATCTATGGTTTGTTTGGTCCGAGAGAGAAAGAAATTTGCTTGGCAAGGATGAGACCTCAGGCTCACGTATTCTCAAAAGGATGTTGAGAAAGTCGTAGCAATCGTAGTTCCCACTTATGCTCGTGGAAAGCAACGGATGTTAGTAAGAGATGCATAAATGTCATCTTAATGAAAATGTATCTAATCTATTTCATCACATACATTTTTGAAAAGTTTGACCGATTAAAATCTTTCGTAAGTATAGGTATTTTGCTTGAGTGTACAAGCGCTACCGCTACATGTTTAAGAATGATGTTTTGAAAAAGATGATTGAATCTTTTAACTGAAGCATTGGGTGTTTTGCTTGAGTTACAAGCGTTACCACTTACTTAAGAGATGTTTTGTTTGAAAGTAGTTTGAAAAAGTTTTGATGTATGTAATGTGATAGATGATACTTCTTCCATAGAGATGATAAACGTCTAAATCTCAAGGAGAAATTTGATTGGATTAAAGGGATGCTTTTAAGAAGCCCATGGGTCCTTGTATTGTTAGCCCAAGAGGAGGGATTCCGAGGGTCATCGAGGGTCCTTGTATGAAGCTCAAGAGGAAGCTATAGGGTATGACTGGCTTTGGCTTTAAAGGGATTTCACCGGGAAACCATCCTTTTGGAATTTAGAGCAATTTCACCGGGAAATTATACTCTCATGGTTCTATCCTAACGCTGGTGATTCTTTGTATTGGCCCAATAGGAGGTCATTAAGAGATTTCCTATCTCTTTCATTGTATGATGCCCAAGAGAAGGCTAAACTCAATGAGGAGTTCTTTGAACGGCCCAAGAGGAGGTGACTCAACAGGAGTGTTGTCTTATATAAGCCTAAGCGGAGGCTAAACTCAGTTGAAATGAGTTTTCTTATATGAAGCCTAAGAGGAGGCTAAACTCTGTGGGGAGAGTTATCTTGTATAAAGCCCAAGCGGAGGCTAAATTCATGCTAGGGATGAATTATCTTGTATAAAGCCCAAGCGGAGGCTAAACTCATGCTGGTGATGAATTATCTTGTATAAAGCCCAAGCGGAGGCTACAACTGTGGGGAACCTATTGGTTAGACTAATTGTTATGTTATAATTAGACAGTTGTATAAACAAGTGTGTGTGTGTGTGTGTGATATGTATTCACAAGAGTTTATGAAGGAAATATAAACAATGCATGATGTTTATTTTACAAGAGTTTATGAAGTATAAACAAGTGTGTGGGAAACGAACGTTTAAAACGAGCGTAACTTGAGTATTTACAAGTTTGAACTGTGTACAAGGAAGTGAATATGTACACGAACGAGTATTTTATGTACAGACAAAGATGGATGTACATAGGAGGGTTGGGACTTACACCGTAAGGGAGGCCCATTGGTTTAAAAGCAGTTTCATAGGGAATAATGCTCCTTTCAATACCAATGGTATCCAGCGTATATACAGACAAAACAGAAATGAATGATCGAAGTTTATCTGTGTTTAAGTATTTACAAAAAGTATCTGTGTTATGTACAGATAAAAGTTTGTATAAAAAGAAATTGATATGCACAAGAAAAATATGTATGTACATAAAAGAAGGTTTTTGAGTATACACAAGTGAAGTGAAAACAAACGATCGAAGTTTGTCTGTACTTGAGTATAAAAAGGTATCTGTGTTATGTACAGATAAAAAATTGTATGTATTTGAAGAAATTTTGATATGTACAAAGAAATATTATGTACATAAAAGAATGTTATGGGACTTACACCGTGAGGGAGGCCCATGATCGATTGAGAAATTCGAGAGAAAACGAAATCGGTTTTATCGTTTTAATCGGATCGATCATGGTAAAAAGATGCAAGTTTGATGAAAAGTTTTGAAAAATGATTTTGAAAGTGTTTTGAAATGTAAAGTTCATTTATGAGAAGTTTTGAAAAGAATCGAAGTCGAAAGTTCAAAATATTCATCTTTTAAAGTGTTTTGAAAAGTGTTCGAACGCTGCTGCCTCGATTAAAATATAATCGATGAAAGTTTTTCTGAAATTTTTGCACTATCCTAAAATAGATACATTTATTGACAAGTGTCCAAAAAATCACCTTAAAATAAGGAGTTTTGATTGGTTAAAAAAAATTGTGAAGTTTGTAAGAAAAATGAAGAAAATATGAAAAGTTTGAAAAAATTGGTCCTTTGGAGAGTTGAACCCATGACCGTTGGATGGCTACGTGGCAAAGGAATACGATGATGATTTAATTGCATTTATTTTTGGTCTAGCATGTTTGAATTTCTGGGAACCACGAAGAACCCTAGAACTGTATTTTCTAAATTAAATGATGCATAGTTGATGATTCTTTGATTTTTGAGGGCTTATGATCGTGATAAGTGCGTAAAGAGATTGGCCAAGAGTTTTTCACTTAAGTGCAAAGAATCATGATATTAGAGTTCGAGTTCTAACTGCTCAAGTTGAAATCAAGAAGATGATTGAGTGTTTCCGAGTTTGTTTTTCGATTGCTACAACATCATCGGCCTATATGGAAGTCGGAAATGATCCGCTTGCCTTGAATCCTCTTGAATTACTCCACCAAGTCCACCGCATGATCGAGAATAGAAACTCGAATTCTATGTTTAAGCAGCACAATTAGTTGTTCATGATTTGGATCATCCCTATGATGTTCATGGATGATGTTTGAGTGATTACAACACAAGTTAATCCAAATTTAGCCACGATTTTGAAACTTAAGGCAGCTTTGCAAACATAATGACCATGGCATGTGATTTCTGATTTTCAGCTTTGATCATGTTGTTTTTAAGTTTTGAACAAGTTTAATATTGATGTTATAGCATGTTTGACACCAAAGTTCCTTATGGTTTTCATCAATTTTCAAAAATGCAAGTTTTGGCAATTTGACATATGATTCTTGAATTTTCAAAGATGGAGAGTGAAAGCATGAACTTGCATTGCTTTGGTGTCGTTTTGAACTTGAAATGATGCTCTATTTATAGGCCAATGGTTCTGAAAATGTTAGGCACAAGTACAATGCTTTTGGTAAATCAAAGTTAACTTAAGGGGCAAGAAAGACTTTTCAAAAGGAAAAAGGAAGCTTCCTCTTTTTACCATGTGTAAAAATCTTCAAATTGATCTTATCTCATCTCAATTATTCCTAGCTGATATTTATCAGCTCTAAGATTGAATTGGCAAGGTGGCAATGCTTCTAGATGAAGAAATCTCAAAATGACCTATAATTTGAAGTTTTGACCTTGAAAAATCATGTTCATGGAGTCTTATGTTTCAATTTCAAAAGTATAGCTAGACTCCATGGATTTGAGAGTTCTTGGACATTTTGGAAAGCTTGTTTCAAGAGCTACAACTTTCATGTTTTGAGTTTTTTCCAATTCAAAATGGAACTAGGTGAAACAATGGCATGAAGTTTGGAAAAATAAGAAATTTTAACACTTAGAAATTTTTCCAAGTGTTGAAACTTTTGACTTTTGTTGACTTTTCAAATTCTTTGATTTTTATGATCATGATAGATCATTTGACGATTTTGATGATGGAAAAGTTTTGTTTTGAAGAATTTGACCAAAAGTCAAAGTTTGACTTTTCCGCGAGTATGAATTTTCATCGACGCTTCAAATTGATTGATGAAGTCCGTGAACTTCGAGATGTTTTGAATTCGTAAATTAGGTCAAGATGTTGTATCTAAGATATAATGACCAATCTCTGTCCAAAAATTCATTCATTGCTCAAAAGTCGAGAATACTCATGCTCGACCAAAATCCTAATTGGTCGATCCTCGATCGATCAATGAGAAAATGGATATCCGACGATTGAAAGTTGATGATTTGATCAAGATAGATCAAATGAGGTGAGAAAACTCAAACCCTAATTTGTTGTCTCTTGAATCAGATGAAAATCTGATGAAACCCTAATTTTGACCTGTGAATGCTACACCCGATTAATCCTGTTCTGGACTGTTAGTGATGCAATGATGCAAATGTAAGGTGGTATATTAGGTCAAAAATTGGGGTATGACAGATGCCCCTATTTAAGTTTCTTTAACCTGAGAGAGGAAGATGAATATCTTCGTTTTGATAGGTGTAAAGAGACTTAAATATCAGAATACGCAAATTTTGGACCTAAGATACCAAAAGATACGAGTGATGCAAAATGATTGTAAAAGGTTTCACCCAGATGATATCAAAGAAATGACATGGTGAGGGGAATTTTGTGAATACGTCCCTGCTGGGGAAAGAATGATTCACAAAATATGTGAATGTCTGTCTCGTTTTGGAAACAGAGAGATTACCTTCTGTCAGCCTTGTGACACTGTTTAAGGCAAGTGAAAATGATATTACCAATTATCAGCCTTGTGATAATTTATGGTAATGAATTCTGAAGATGTTACCAATTATCAGCGAAGTGATAACTATAACAAGGTAAATCTTTTGAGAAAAATTTATCAATATTCACTTTGTGAATAATGAAAGAATGGAAACAAAACTTGAATGAGCTTTGAAGATGTTACCAATTATCAGCAAAGTGATAACTATAACAAGGTAAATCTTTTTAAGAAATTTGTTGTGTATTCAGCTTTGTGAATAACAGGCAGCGAAAGAAGCAGAACTCAAAATGAGTTTCTATTTTTTTGATACAATCTTGCCGAGGATCTCTCTTTTGAAAAGACGCGGGCATTTTGATCGTAAGACACAGGTTTTCTTTTAGACAGAAAGACAACTGCTGGAGATTTTTGAATTGTCATGATTTAACTTTGTTGAGAAGAACAAATTTTTATGACAAGTTTAGGAATGAAAAGAGAAATAAGCAGCTCAAATGACGAGGCTTTTGCTTATGGCTTTGTTGATTATAGACAAGGTTCTATCCAGGAATGAATGAAAGAAAAATCAATCAAAACATTGTTCCAACCGAGGATGATCTCACTGGGAACATGATAGAGAAAAGATGTATTTCTGTTTGGGATACTCCGCCGAAAAAAAAAAATGTATCTTTTCGTTTGGAGATACTCATCGATAAACTTGTACTTACATGAGTAAGCGTGATTTAAACCAGTTGATATGGAAGCAAACATTTCAAGAATGCAAAATGCATGAATGATGCTATTATGTATGAATGTCATGAATGTTATATGCATGCTAACAATACTTTGACAAAGACACTAAAGAGATATTTGGGAAAAGGACCGTGTCACGTCGAACAAACATTCGTGAAAATTGCAAGAAATGGTGCGTATATTCACCGATGAAGAGTTTTGAGTTGCATGCTTTAAGCTTTCGAGAAAGGTATTTCATTGGCAACTTCGCTGGGAATTCTCTTGGATAAGAATACCGTCCTTTGATGATTTCGAGGAGAAGACGATGTAGCGCTGCTTTTATCCTTCTGAGATTGAAACACTTATGGAGAAATTGTTGAAGTTCTTTCTGTTCATAGTTCAAAGGAAAATTTTGCTTTTGTTTCAAAATTTTGAAGTAAAAATTCATTTAAAACATTTTAGTTTCAAAAGTGATTTTCACAATAAAAGACGTTGTTTTGCAAAATGTAATAAAGTAGGAATTGCAAAAGGCACAAAGCTCAAATTTATTGATAGAATGGTAATCACCAAAGGCGGATTCCATGAACTATTTACAAAAGTTGGAAATGATAATTTATTGGGAAAAGGCTACATTAAAAGCAAAATTGTGTTCTTTGTGATTGCCAAACTCTTTAGTCTAACTTATAATACATTTAAGGTTGAGCCTAGCGACTAAAACCTCATTTATGAAAAACGTGGATTGTTGGTATTTCAAAATGCCCATGAAGTTATTTACTCAAAATTTTAAGTTTTTGAAAAATATATTTATCATACTAAAACGAAATTTTCGTATCTCGATCAAATTTTCTACCTTTTGTGGTATCAAATTCATTGTATTTTACAAAATTCGGTACCTATTTACCGGATATTTCCAAATTTCCAGGCAATCTACCGAAATTTAAAAATTCGGTATATTTTAGAAAATTATTATCCGTACTTTAAATATCCCTAATTTTCGTATAAAAGCAATACTAGAGATTTTATATTTCCGTATATTTTATTCAAGTATAAATTTATACTTTTAAAAACAATAAAAATTAAGTCCCAATATTACCGAAATTTGAAATTTCCTATATAAAAAATACTAACAATTTATTTTATACTAAAACCATACCGAAAATTTTAAATATCTAGTATTTTTCGCATTGCATTTTTAGATTTTCCTATTTAAATATCGCCACGGTAAAATGGTAATTTAATAGAATTTCCGACATACCTTATGAAATTTACGGTATATATCGAAAATTACTAAATATCCAATATTTTTAGGGATATTTTGGTAAAACACCATATTTAGGGGATGCCAGATCTAACTGTGGGGGTAGTAGGAAAAATTCTCCTATACACTATATTTGGAGTCCTTTTGATTGGGTATGATTTTGTGATCTTGTTGAAGGTCATGGAGCAAAGAAAATATGTAAGCTTTAATAAGTGACCTTGAATAATTTTATTATGGGCTAAATTACAGTTTTTGTTCCCCTATTTTGTTGTTTTCACGATTTTATTGCTTCTATTTTGTTTTTAAACATTTGTGGTCTCCCATCCCTACTTTGACTACAAAAAAACTCCTATGAGTCACTTTTTAAACACTTTTTCAACAAAGTAACGCTCAAATGATGTCATCAATACATTATTGAAAAAATTTAACGATTTTCAGAAGTAACACAAAGACGTTTTTTGTAGCCAAAGTGGGGATCATGGACCAAAAGTGTTTAAAAACAAAATAGCGAGACTAAAATCGTGAAAACACCAAAATAAGGGGACCAAAACTGTAATTTAGTCTTTTATTGCAACGGAGCTTGTTGAAATGTTTCCCAAACACATGCAATAAGAAATGTCCCACATCGAATTTGATAGAGGTATATTCATTATTTATATAGTGAAATTTGAACAATAAGAATTGTCTTTGTATGGGCCAAAAAAAAAGTCTCACATTAATGGGCCTGAAGTCCAAATGTTCTTGTTTTAAAAATTTGTATTAATTATTAATCAATTTATTGATCAATTTCAAAAAATATAATTAATTTATTAGTTAAAAGATATTAATAATTAACGGAAAACAGAACTAACTTATTAGTTAAGAGATATTAATAATTAATATATATTAATAATTATTTTTATCTCTTGCCAACTATATAAAATTGAGGAGACCAACAAAATTTCAACTAAAATAAAGTTTAGGAATAAAAAACTTCGCTTTTAAAATAAAGAGATTAAAACTTAAACAACTTGTTTAAATAACTTCAATATAAGAGGGCAAAAAAAAGAGTCTCACATTAATGGGTCTGAAGTCCAAATGTTCTTGTTTTAAAATTTGTATTAATTATTAATCAATTTATTAATCAATTTCAAAAATATAATTAATTTATTAGTTAAAAGATATTAATAATTAACGGAAAACATAACTAACTTATTAGTTAAAAGATATTAATAATTATTTTTATCTTTTGCCAACTATACAAAATTGAGGAGACCAACAAAATTTCAAATAAGATAAAATTTAAGAATAAAAACTTCGCTTTTAAAATAAAGAGATTAAAACTTAAATAACTTAAATATAAGAGGACCAAAAATACATTTAAATCTTCTTTCTATAAGAGCTACGCTCTTTTTGTTGCAGTTACTTAAGCAAGTGGATGCTGATAGACACACAAATTATGAATGCACCTACAGTAATAAGGGAAATATGCTTTACAATCTTTATATGTTTCCCAAGCAGTGTCTATTTCTGTATATACAAATAAGGATAAAAGGAGTGTTACTAAAATGATATAAATATTATCAATAAGATAAATTATAAACTTTGGAAAATGGTGGGGAAAGTGACATACTTAATAATTTTCCCGCTTCAAGAAGAATTACAAGAAGTCAGTCCATAAAACATAAATTTTAGTTTAATATATTTTTAATAGACCTTCAATAGTACTCAATGTGTTATTGAAGCATCTCATGTTTTACTATACTCCATTAAAGCAGTATAGTAGGTATTTCCGTGTTTGCGCCTTAAAAAGAATTTTGACAATTTATGAGATTTTATAAAATAAAATTCATATATTTTAATAAAACTTTAATGGACATGCACATACAATGCAAAATAATTTTATATTGTATTTAATAATAAATTAAGAAAAAATTTCATATTATTTAAATAATTTTAAAATATAAAAATAATATGATAGAATATACCAGATTTATTGGTTGACAGTGTAAAATTTCTTTATATCGCTTCATACATCTCATATTTTCTTTTAATAATTCCTTTAAAAATATTCAATGTGAAAATATTAATATAAATTTTTATCGTGTTCTTAATTAAGAGTTATATCATTGTAAAAAAATTAATAGAGCTTCATCTTAATTAAAACGCTTATATGTCACTTTTAAAATACGTGGCATATAACAAAATATCATTGTGTGTTATACAATTACAAGGAAGGAAAACATTTATTTTAAAAAGTGAAACATAGTTGTTTTTGTAGGCAAAATAGAAATGGAGACCAAAAGTGTTTAAAAATAAAATAAAGGGATTAAAATCGTAAAAATACTAAAATAGGGGGATCAAAAATGTAATTTAGCCAAAAAATTAATAGAGCTTCATTATGGAGAGCTAACTTATTTTAAAAGGCAATGTCGATTGAAAAATATTGTGTGCATGCACGCGCCCATGTACCTGCATACACACAAAAAAACGCTCACATATTATTAGTCGAAAAATAATATGCACACGCACAAATAAATATTACACATGATAATGACAAAATAAAGTTATCATTGAAAAATAACTTGTAGTCAAATGCATCTCCTATTGTTTGCATTTTCTTCGCTACTAGATCATATTGCACAACATTGTATTTATTGATTTTGAGTCTTCCGTATCATTTTCTTTAACTCTATTTAACACATTTAGTGATGATTTAAGTTGTTGAATCTCTAGTTTCTATTTTTGTTGCATCTTCGTGAATTTTTTAGATTAATCAATTTTTATAATTAAAATCTCATGACTATATTTTTCAAGAAATTATTCAACTACAAGTTTGAGTTTCGAAGTGTAGGCCATTTATTTGGCGATGCACTAAAAATGAACCTAGCACTATCCGAGATGACTAATTGATGACATTTAGCCATCTCAGATGGTGTCTAGGTTTATTTTTGAGTGCATGCGTCAAATGAGATGACGGCTACACTTAAATCAAAACTCAAACTTAGTTATTTGAGTAATTTCTTGAAAAATATGATCACTGAGAAATTTAATTATAAAAATTGGTATTTTAATTTCATCTTTAGGTGCTCTTCTACTCTTACTTTTAAGTTTGAAGTGACTTTTCGCTCTATCAACCATTATAAACACTTGAACAAAGACAAATAGAAATATTATGACTCCACTCCCTTTATTTATGTTTAAGTGATTTAGTACACACCACTTATTTTTTTATGTGATAAGGAAATACATTACAATTATTGATCCTTTAATTCAAGAGGTATTTTCTCTTGTGTTATAATTTTGTAAGAAGTATCCGTATGGTTGTTGAGCTTAACTAGTTTTAAGCTCCTATTTGGTTCTTAAGATAAGCCTGTAAATATCTCTATATAGTTCTAGATATTTTCTTTGTTATATTTCTGTTTGATTATTGAGTTTAGCCTATGATAAAATTGGTTGGATTTATGAGATCAACTAGATAAAAGTTCTTTTTAATTTGTGAGATTAGCCTATTAAAATATCTTGTTTGTTTTGTGATATTAGTTAGTTTAAATCTATGGATGGTTGTAAGAAAGTTCAAGGCGAACTTTGGAGCTATGTGTTTACAAGTTTATTTAGAGGTGATCAAAGTTACGCAAGTCATGCATATACCTATCATGATTTTGATTAAGACAATTGATGACAACTCGTGGAGATACATTGATAACAAATTGACAACAAATAATGAAGTCAATCAAATACTAAATATATCTTTATCGCTCAAAGATGTAAAAGACATTTGTTCAAGCTCTTCCATAATAAAGTCAAGAGTTAGGGTTTAATGAATTCTATGGTATCATTTGATGATGGTGTCCAAATTAAAGATGTCTAAATTCACGCCCTCAAGAAGATTCAAGTAAAGTTCCTATATGATTGGCGATTTGGAAAAATCTTAAAACTTCTAAGTGTGAAAGAGAGAAAGTGTAAAGCTTGTTTGGTCATGTATGAGTTATCGTTGTTTTGTAAGAACATAAGGGTGTTTTCGTAAATTAATATGTCTAAACACACAAAATAAAAATATTTTAAAAGCCTTTATTTCTCACAAAAATCATCCAAATTATTTTTGGAGCTTAAACATATGAATTGAAAACTGTTAGAATGATTAAAACATATTTTTTTAACTGTCCAATTGACTAGAGCATATACCCAATCGATTGGATTATTGAAAGATTAGTCCTTAATTGATTGTGACATTGTATTAATGAATGAGAATGAACATATATTAAATCTTTCTAAAATGGTTAATTATAATCGATTATTTAGGTCATCCAATCGATTGACGATTAATTTTGCTTATGGTTTGTTTACTTTTTAAACTAACCATTATCCTATAAATAAAGGCCTCTCCTTTAACTTTTCAAAATTTCAAAATCCGTAAACGTGAGTTATCTCACCTTCCTTCTTCTTTTCTCTCTCGCTTTTCCATTTCCTCTCATAAGTTTAGCGATAGCGCTTTGAGAAATGTTCTTGTGTTTAATTGATAAAATTTGTTATATAAAGAGTAATCTTGTAAAAATTTATCGTGGTTTTTTTTCCTCTTGAAGGAATATTTCTCCCAAGGAAGTGATTTTTGGATTCAAAACTAAACATGTTAAAAGTTTTGATTTAGGGATTTAGTATTAAGTCTTTGTTTGGTCTGTGAGATGAGTGACATAAGAAAATCTCTTCTAAAGTTCTTGAAGATAACCAATATAAAATCTTCTAATTGGTTATTGATTTTGTCCATATATAAAAGCTTGACTTAGTTCAAGATAACCAATTGTAAAATCTCACTGATTTGTGGTCATTCGTGTAAAACAACTTGATTCGTGGTCAACCCGTAAAACCTCATCAAGGTTCCGCTACAAGAAAAATGTTTTACGACACATAAGTTGTGACCATTCTTCTAAAACCGCCTCCTCCACATACTATGACAAATGACATAACGATTTTAAACAACCATTTTTACTTTCAAAATATATAAATAAAAGCAACAAAGTACTAATTGTCGTAGCCCTCCTTATTTGATATATAGAACAAGTGTGTTATTTTATCCATAATATTACTTATTGATTTAAAAATGAAAAAAATACATGATTGTGACCAATATTTTAAAAATTGAACTGATCATCAAATCAATGAGGATGTTGGATCACTAGTTTATTGGTCAAATCACGGGGTTACTTGTCGAATCACATAGCTAAACTGGGCAACTTAGTCGAATAAACTGACTTCTATAACAAAATTATGTAATTATTAAATCAATCGAACCAGGTGACTCAATCTCTAAAAATTATCACGATACCTACAAAATTTCAAAATTTCAAAATATCCTAATTTCATCTTTTCATTCTTTAAATTTAAATTATGAATATAATGATCACTCACAACGAAATTATACAAAATACAAATTTAAATAATTTTTGAATCAAGTCTAATTACAAAGAATGAAAATTTGTTCCAAATAAGTTCTGAATAAAATATAATTATATTTTAATTTAACTTTTTATTTAAAATTCAAAAAACGTCGTTTTGTTTGGAAAAAATGCATGCATTTGACCTGTTGGTTTTCCAAAACCGTCGATTCTCTAGTTTTTATCGGTTTGGCCAGATTTCAGTGGTTCAACAACATACTCGGTCCAACAATCAAACCACATGTGACCCCTCTGATTCCCAATTCTGCCTGGTTATTAAAATACTGATTGTGACACTAAGTTTATAAACCGCTCTCTTGTTCGGTGATTTCTCTATATTTTGCTGCTTTGACTTTCCTAAACTTATATTCATATCCTCTATTTTCCTAAATATTTCCAATGACCTATTGTTAAAAGATTCCTAAGCCTACCACAATTAGATTCGTTTTTGTTAGTGCATGATGCACTTTTAGTGAGAGGAAAAAGAGAGAATAAGGAAATAAGAATTTTATTATAAATTGAATTGTTACAAATAATAATACAAACTATGACTATTTACATACACTTAACTTATACACTAAATGGGCTAGAAAACCCTAATTGAGCTTGGACTTAGGTTACATAACTTGGATTAGGTATAATATTCCTCAATAATCTACGTTGTCGAACATACTCTAAAAATAGTCAATCTGAACTATTCCAGATTTCATTCTCAAATTCAAGAATTTATCGATCTTCAATATTTTGGTGAAAATGTCAGCAAACTATGCTTCACTTGAGCAATGCATAACTTCAAGTTCACCTTGATTTATCTTTTCCCTCAAGAAGTGAAATCTAGCTTCTATATGCTTACTCCTTCCATGCGTAAATTGATTCTTCGTCAAATTTATGGTCAAGTGTTGTCGATTTGCAACATAAGAGGTTTACTCACTTCGCTTCATTTCTTCAAGTACCGATCTAATCCAAAATGCTTGACATGCAACATATGATCCTCGCTATATATCTAAACAATATGATAATGCCACCACATGTTGCTTTTTAGCACCGTGAAATTGTGGCACCGGATACTTGAAAGAAATATTTAGTTGTGATTTTTCGATCTTCCTTATCGCCACATTAATCAACATCCAAAAAGTAATTGTTGCTTTACTTTCGATTCTCTTTGAAATAAAATTATATATTGTATCAATACTTTTAAGTATCTCATAGTTCTTCTTGCAACTTTCATGTGTGACACTTTTGTTCACTCATGTATTTTCTCACTAATCCGACTGCAAAACCTATATAAGGTTGACTGTTGCACACATACCTTAGAGATCCAACAATTTTTTAAACAAAGTTACATCAAATTTGTCTTCCTCTCCATGCTTCTTCAAATTTGGTTGGACAGACGAAGTCAAATCATCCATCCTGAATCTCTTGAGTATCTCTTTGACATACTTCCTTTGATGCAACATCATACCTTGCTTCGGAATTTGAAATTCCATGCATATGAAATTAGACAATTTTCCCATATCTGACATTTCAAATTCCCTCATCATTATCTCTTTGAACTTCGACAAATTATCCAAGCTATTTCTAGTTACCAACAAGTCATCGACATATAAACAAATGATTGTTGTATCTTGTGATACATTCTGAAGATAACACCATAATCATACTTGAAATTTAAAAATCTCAATTCGACTAAGTATGAGTCAATCTTATTGTTTTGTGCCCTAGGTGCCTGCTTGAGGCCATAAAATGTTTTTTGCAACTTATATACTTTACTTGCTTTCTTCTGAATCAAAAATCCTGGAGGTTGTGTGACATAGATCTCTTTGTCTAAAGGACCATTCAAAAGTGTTGATTTAACATATAAATGAAATGTCGACCAACCTTGGTTGCATGGAATTGCGACCACTAGCTCGAATGACTCCAATCTTGCTACTTAAGAAAATACTTAGTAGTCGAGTCTTGCTTTTAAAGAAAATCTCGAGCTACTAATCTTGCTTTAAGTCTTGTTATCGACCCATCAACATTGTGTTTCAACTTTAACATTAACTTTACATTGATAACTTTTGTATATGATGGAAATTGACTTGCATGTGTTATTTCATTTGATTTATCAGAACTCTTCACCATAATGTACTTCCATTGTTTAATCTTCAAACCTCACTATAGTTGATTGGTTATGCACCGCAATTAAAGCAAAATGAATTAATTTCTATCTAGTGTTACTTCACCATCACCAATCACTTCATAATCTTGAAGTCTTGTTGGATGAACTCTAGTTCTTTGAGGTCTTTGACTTGTGCTAGCCACACCTCCTCGATCGCTTCAAGAATGTTAGTAACTTCTTCGATTTTGAATAGAGTATTAGCAATTTCTTCGAATTCGACTTCATCAGCTTGTTAACCTCAATTAAGTAGTTATTAGCACTTAAGAGTTTAAAAAAAAGTCATTTAGAAAATTTAAACTAATGTATAATAACTCTAATCAATATGTTATAATAACTCTAATCAATATGTCGTATGTACTTAAGTTAATGTTTAAATGGGCAATAACACTTAGGAGTTCCAAGTAGTCATTCATAAAACATAAATATAAGTTTAATATATTTTTAATAGACCTTCAATAGTACTTTAATGTGGTTAATGTTTAAATGGGCAATAACACTTATGAGTTACAAGTAGTCATTCATAAAACATAAATATAAGTTTAATATATTTTTAATAGACCTTCAATAGTACTTTAATGTGCTATTGAAGCATATGTTCTTAAAGGTCATGTTCTATCTACTTAATATAAATTTAATATTGTTTGATGACAGCTTAGACACATATCAAGCTAATAATCATTCTAATACATATGTTCTTCATATTTACTCTAACATTAACCCTAATTTTATATTTTTAAATCAATTCTACGTCAATAATAATTAATAACAATAATTATATAATATTCAACTAACACTATTAAAATAATTTTGTTTAATAATAATTTAATTTTCCTTGGCTTTTGTGCAAGATATTTTGATGTGTTGTATTTTATGGTGTAGAATACAGTGTAAAACCCCAGTAAACCTAGCAAAGCTCTTAAAATAATAATAATAATAATAATATAATCAACGATCACTATTAAATAATAATAATAATAATAATAATAATAATAATAATAATAATAATAATAATAATAAAAGTAAATAAAATTAATAATAATCTACTTAATATAAAAATATGATAATATCGCAACTAGAAGGTAAAGAAAATATCTTCATTATGAAAACTTAGTTAAAGAATCCTGCATACTGTGGCGTTCCTATTTATATGAGTAATTAATAAGACTTTGTTATAACTAACACAACTTGCTACTTTACATAACTACCATCACTAATTATATACATCAAATAAACTTAGGCTAATATTAGGTAGTATGGCTTGATACCTCCCACAAGTTGGACTATGAATATTGCATAGACCTAACTTGATGTAAGAGATGAAAATAGAGGAGCATGAAGTGGTTTTGTGAGCACATCGCAAGGTGGAACCGGATGGAACAGAAGAGATGGATGAGTTTAGATTGCAACACGAATGACATGGCAATCTAATTCGGTGCTTACTACGCTCATGGAAGGTGGATTGTGAGCAAGATAGATGGTTGACTTGTCATCACAAAAAGAGAAGCTGGAGCGTAAAATCCAATGCGAAAGTCATCAAATAAGTATCTCAACCAAATTTCGCATGTTAAAGCAAGTGCTCGATATTCGCTCATTGACGATCGAGACATGATTTTGCTTTTGAACGCCAAGAAATAAGGGAATTCCCAGGAGTACACAAAAACCCGTGATGACTTTTCGTGGTCCGCACCGCCCAATCGAGTCAAGAAGCCATGAGCCTCAGCTGGCTGGAACTATCAAATAAGATACCTTGAGCCGGATAAGCCTTAAGATAACGCAATACTCTAGTAGAATGTAGTGAGAAAGAAAAGGATTAGCAACGTATTGGCTAAGGTGCTGCACAGAGAAAGAAATATCAGGCCTTGTGTTAGTAAGGTATAATAGCTTTCCAATCAGCTGCCTGTAAGAAGTAGGATCCTCCAAAGCTACACCATCAAGGAAAGCTTTACATTTGGATCATAAGGTGTCGAGGCGTTTAGCCCAAGGAAACCCGTGTCTTCAAGTAATTCTAGAACATATTTTCTTTGGTCGAAAAATACCCTTGCTAGATCTAGCAATCTCTAAGCCAAGAAAAAATCGAGGTTGCCAAGGTCTTTAATACGAAATTTCATCGTGGAGAAAGCCTCGACATGTCAATTTCAAGATGAGAATCACCGTTAAGACAATATCATCAACATATACTAGCAATGCAAAGAAACCGTACTTGTAGTTCTCGGTATACAAGGAATGGTCACCTTCATTGACATAACCCAAAGAAAGTAAAGATGAAGAGAGCTTAGCATGCCATTGCCTCACCGTCGCTTCAAACCATAGAGACTTTGTTAGTTTACACACTTTATTAGAATCAAAACCATAACTGGGGAAGGGATAGACCTCTTCATGAGATCTCCATGAAGAAAAGCATTGTTGACATCAAGTTGCTCAAGATGCCAATGCTTTATACCGCAAGGGAAAGAAGGACTCTCACCGTGGTGATTTTGGCAACAGAAAAGGTGTCAAAATAATCCACCCTTCTAACCGAGTATACCTTTTGCAACTAACTCGGCTTTATATCTTTCTATGGTTCCATCGGCATGGTATTTAACCTTGTAAACCCACTTGCAACCAACCGGAACCTTACCGCAGGAGATCTACAACAGTCCGTGTTTGATTTTCTTCAAGGCGCCATCTCGTATCCATGGCCTTTTCCAACAATCAAGTTTAGAGGCTCGAGTATAAGTTTTGGCTCGTATGGATGAAATGGTGCAACAAAAATTTTTGTAGGTAGTGAGCAATTGAGATATGATAAAGAAGTGGAAGAGGATAAGAAACATTATTAGTATTGGATGCTTTTATTGTGGAATTTGGGAGAAGACTACAATGATAGTCTTGGAGATATGTAGGGATGACTTTGGCTCTAGTAGACTTTCTAGGTGGAGGAATGTGGTGGGATGATTGGGAACCGTGTCCAGCCGGCAGAGGGGTTGCTATAGGGTCAAAATCAATAAGAGATGGGTGGCAACAGAAAGAGGACGCTAAGAGGTGTATGCAAGTGGAATCGGGGTTAATGTAGTCATTAAGAGAGTTAGGGCAGTGTATAGGAATGGTAGAGTAGATGGTTACTAGGTGTTGTAATGTCACCATCAAGCAAAGGACTAGGGCGAAATGAGTGTCGAATCAAACAAATGACTAGAAACTAGCGATTATTGTCTAAAGGATCATGTGTGGGTTAGAGTGAGAACTAGAAGACTTTTGATGGGAAATACAGATTCATAAAAATAACATTTCTAGACAAATACAGTTCATTAGAGTGTAAGTCATGAAGAAGAAGCCTTTAGTACCATCCTTATACCCAAGAAACATCGCTTTTCTAGCCCTAGGTGAAACTTAGTCCTATGGTTTGTAGGGTGGTAGAATAACAAAGGCAACCAAAACTTTTAGGTGAATGAGAAGGAAAAGTTTTGAACAATTTTCATAAGGGCATTGAGATTGTAATAAAGGACTAGGGATACGATTGATTAAATGCACAACATGTTTAATGTTAAAATTCCATAGGTTCAAAGGAAGGTTATAATGGAAGATAGCTCTAGCTACATTCAATATATGTTGATGTTTTCTCGACTACCCCATTTTGTTGAGGAGTCTCCACACAAGATTTTTGTGTAGTATACCCTTAGATAAAAAGAAGGGGCAATGAGAGAAACTCACACCATTATCGATCTAAAGGTTTTAAGAGTGGTATGAAAGTGATTTTCTAAAGAGGCTACAAATGAATGATACTTTGTTTAGTTTTATTTGTTTTAAGAAAAATAATCCGTGAACCTAGAAAATCATCAACAAGAGTTAAAAAGTATCTATGGCCTATAATGGACTGAAGTGGCAAAGGCCCCATAAATCAAAGATGCAAAAGATCAAAAGGAGAAGTAGTGAAAGTAGTACTAACGGAAAGGGTAACTTCTTTTGTTTAGCATAGTGACATGAATCACAAGGTTCATGTTATTTTACAAGAAATTAAAGGACAAGCTTTGCAATTATTGTAAACTAGAATGGGAAACATGACCTAATCTTAAGTGCCAAGTTTCAAAAGAATTGAAATAGCGTAATTACAAGAAGATATAGCAAGACTTGTGTCAAGGATGTAAAGACCCCTTTGCAAGCCATTGTATCAATCGCTTTCTTCGAAAGTTCTCGCAAAATATGACAAGTATTGAGGAAAAATTAAGATGACAATTATTGCTAATAGTCAACTTAGGAACAGAGATAATGACATGAAAATTTGTACGAAGAGAACATTATGCGGTTAAAGATGGAGAAATGACTACATTTCCAAGAATGTTAGCATTGATAAGGGAACCATCGTGCAAAGTAATGATATAGGGTTGATAGTGTGATACGAATTGAAAATAGCAAGGCTAAAAGTGATGTGTCAAGTGGCACCAGGTTCAAAATCCGTGTCGATTCTTACCAATGACCGTGAAAGGAATTGAGGGCTAAAGGAGATGCAATGATGGAATTTGCGTAGGGTTGGATTTCAAGCAAGGCACGGAGACCGTGAAGCTCTTCTTGAGTGAAACCAAACGAGGACCGAGAGTCTTCTCAGAGAGGAGCAAGTGACGCAGAGTTGGCTCGAGGTTGTCCATTACCATCCCGAGGTTGAGAAATTCGCCTTTTGCTTAAATCCGTGGGGATATCCATGCTTCAAGAAGCATGTCCACGGTGTGGTTTGCGTCCACAATGCGTGCATACACGCCCTGTCCCTTTAGGTTGTCGAGACCATTTTCCCTTTGTAGCCTTTCCCACCAAGGACCTTGAACATGTAAATACGAAACCGCAGAGTCGGTATCCAGAGAAGGAACAAGGTTCAATTCACGTTCTCGTGAATAACGAGTGAAAACACCTTGTCAATGCGCATCGGATTCATCATCATGATCTCGCGATTTGGAGCTTGCAAATTTCTCGCTTAAGCCCTTCAAAAATCTTATCACATAGTCTTGTTTCTGTAAGTCTTAGCAATCCACACACCACATGAACAAGAAAATGAACATTTGCAACAAGGAAGAGGACGATAGTTTTCCAATTCGTCCCAAAGCATTTTCAATTGAGTAAAATAGTCGAGACATCAAGAGTACCTTGGCGAAAGCGATACAATTCTTCTTGAATGTCGGAGATGCGAAACACGCCACCGCGAAACCTAATTTGAGATTCTTCCAAACTCCCACGAGTCAATCCAAAGAACAGATTTTAATTGAAGTGGAAATTGAATCAATCCAAGAAACAACCATGGTGTTGCAACGAATCCATTGTGCAAACAAAGGATCTGATAATTTGGGGAAAGATCCATCAACAAACTTTTCTTGTTCTGGAGATAAGTGCCAAGCATAGAACGACTGTGATGATAGTTCTTGTTGTCCAATGGTGGAGCAACAAGAATCAAAGCGGACTCTCATTGATGAAGATAATAAGGATTCGCAGTTCGCTTTAAGTCGGCATAGCCTGTGATCCATAAAGAAAGAGAAGGAGTTTGAGATTGTCAAGAGAAAAAAGGGAAAATCGCGAGGAAGACGAAAGGAAAAATCCAATTTGAACCAAGGAAGAAAAAAGGGAAAGAGGTCACCAGAGCTCATTGAGCTCTGATACCATGATAATATCGCAACTAGAAGGTAAAGAAAATATCTTCATTATGAAAACTTGGTTAAAGAATCCTGTACACAGGGCTGTTCCTATTTATATGAGTAATTAACAGCACTTTGTTATAACTAACACAACTTGCTACTTTACATAACTAGCATCACTAATTATATACATCAAATAAACTTAGGCTAATATTAGGTAGTATGGCTTGATAAAATAAATATGTATTCAAATAATAATAATAATAATAATAATAATAATAAAAATAATAATAATAATGACAAAAGTAAATAAAAATAATAATTATTATATAATATTTAACTACCACTATTAAAAATAATATTATTCATAAAAATTATAATTATTTATCTATCGCAATAGTCATTATATATCAAACCACCAACCATTACATCGCATTACATGTTCAACACAAATCAACAAATGAAGTAGTAATGAAAGAAGTTTTGTAATGTAATGTGTAATCTGAATTCTCACCTCTTAAGAGCAAGAACGGTCTTCCGGAATTTATGACCCATTTCTACAGCCTGTGTAAATGCAAAATAAAGATGATTGTTTACTCTAAAAATAAATATAACCTCCTCACCATTTCTATCTTGTGTTTTTTCGAGGACATAAAGATTGTACTCCTCCGTTCCAAATTATAAGATGTTTTGATTTCACATATTAAGAAAAATAATCATTGTTGTACGGGAAGAGAAATTATGTATGATTTTACACTATTGTTCATTATTAATTATAGAAGAAAGAGAAACTAAGATAATTGAAAGAAGAAAGAGAAACAAATAGTAGATGATATATTGAAAACATCATTAACGCATTGGAATTGTAAAACGACTTATAATTTGGAACAAATTTTTCTCCAAAATATCTTATAATTTGGGACGGAGGGAGTATTATTTAGAAACCTAAAGAGAAAAGCAAACCTTATTGACAGTTTTTCTTAATCTAATGAACATACCTTTTTATCATCCAATCCTGCTTCCTCAAATGCAGAGAAAGCATCTGCAGACAGCACTTCAGCCCACTGCATTCCATAAGAAACAAAATAAAGTGGATTTCATAACCATATGAGATATCTTCAATTATAATTATCATAATATATTATCAACATTTATAGAACAAAAACTTTATTTATTGAATAAACGATGTATCTAGTCATTATTTTATACCAGATACATCCATTATTCAATGTACCTAAAAAGTTTTTTGTTGCTTATAAATGTGTCCGGAAGGTGTACCTTGTAGCTGTAGATCCCAGCTGCATATCCACCTGACAAATGCAAATTCCAGAAAGAAAGAAAAAGTAAAGTGAGATTTCAAATTTTGTGCCACTATTTATCCATTCTTTTCCAACTTCAATGTTACATTAACTTTGTCAGCTATATTCTATCCTTATCAATCAAGTCATTTATGGTTTGTGCAAAATAAGACATATATAAAGGAACTCATGGAGTATTAAACAAGGAGGTATAAGAGGCATAGCAAACCTCCAAACATATGAAAGTTGCAGCAAAGGGACCTATCCTCTGGCAATAGAGGAGTCACTGAGTTTTCTTGGATACCATGCTCAACATCAAAGATGGACTCTCGCCCCCGAACATATTTTGTATGGATTTCCAGATCTATAATTGCTACAATGTTAGAATCAGCATCAAAACTAGAAACACTTGTTAGAATATTGAAGAGTCCGGCCCTCTCAGACACACACACAACAAAAGAAAGGGTGGAAAACAATCTAGGGGCTTTAAAAATAACCAAATAAGGTCAAGAACTTGAAACAAAGTACATATTGAATGCCCATAAAACCACAAGATGCTATTGCAAAGGAGTCAAAGACATAAATGAATGAGCAAAGAGTAAATATGATAGAGTCGGAGAGGGATTTGCAGAGGTGGTGTGTCTAGTCAGTCACATGGTACGCCTAGAGATGTAACACTAACATAAATAAGACTTAGGAGCCAGCACGATAACTTCTAGCAGCAACAAGTTTCAAATATACTTCTTCAGGAAGAGCTTCCCCCAGTTTCAAAATGCTTTGCAATGCCCATTAAAGTCTCTAAATCAACCAAAAAATGACAAATATAAATAATAATGATATTCAGGTTTTAAAATATAATGTTACTTTATAAAAATAAGGATCAAAGTAATATCTATGTCAAGCAATTGGCAACTTACTTTCAACAATTCAAGCAATCTATGAGTGTAAAATAACATGTCAATACAACAAGACATTTGGGACTTTCAACAATTCTCCTGCGAGCATCACTAAGTGTCTTCCAATCAGGAGACCTTTAATAGCTTTGAATGCATTATAAATAGGCTTGCTTTGGCCCAGTCTAAGTTGAAACTTAACTTTTCTGCCTGCAAATTTAAATTAATCATTTTCAGCAGCACAAAATTACAGCAATATCAATTCATAAGAGAAATGAAATACATAGATGACCAAAACCCATGAAAATATTTTAAACAAGGGAACAAACAAATTCACCAGTGTTTGAAAACACTATGTACCAAACTGCATATCACTCAACAATAGAGGTTGTAGCTCTATTGAAAATCATGCATTTCAGAAAAACTATGGTTCTACCTCCCAAATGCACAAACAACCATATCAATCAACAGAATCAAGATCGAACTAAAACTCAAAAATAAACAACAAAAATACCTGAACACCAGAATGCGTGACTGATGGAAACTTTCTTTTACTTATTTGTTGTTCTTCAAATTAGAGCCTATAACTCCAGTCCAGCATTGAGAAACTCAGTGACATACCACCTTCCATGAGTTTCCTTTTTCTCTAACGGATGGTAATCTTCATATAACTTCTGCCTTTGGTATTATATTCTGGTTCTGGATTATCCTGCTGCAAAAGGCCAACTATACACTGCAGAGTTTTCTCTTCGCCAAGCTCCAGCTGAATCGCTTCCAGAGGATCAACGCCTAAAAGATTATCACCATAGTCAAGTGGAGTCCTCATCATCCTTGTCCCTTAAATGACAATGATCCCTTTCTCTTTCTCATCATTATCCACACTGTACCCTACTGCATAATAGTTTATTCAGGTAAGAATCATTAAGGCATTGCATATTTTCCAGGAGCGTATGCTTAAGTTCTCCGAGATAAAACATTTGTTGTGACGGAATTTTTAAGGACATATCACCATGACCCCTGAAATACAGAGCAGCAATAAACACAACTTGCAACAACAGTAGCAAGTAACTTTGTAATAAGATAGAAGTTTTGTCTTAATTACTTTAGTGATAGTGATGCAACACAAATGAGAATCCCAACATCTTCCATTTAACAAAAAATAAGAATCATATGCATATAGTATCCGCTAACTTTTATATACAAATAAAAAGCTCCAGTCTCAGTCTCCACCGTGGAAGAGGGAGGCGGAAGCACTGTGTATGATGGCTGAGAAGCTTCAGGAGGAATCAAGGAACCGTGAGTATTCCACCACTTCATCATCTATTTCTAATTCCATGGCAAAACAAAAACTAGTTGGAGAACAAAAGCTAGAAAGCATTTTTCTATATATCAAAAATGAGAACTTATTGATTTTTCTTTTAGTTTCCTCATTTACCAAACTAATAAGTTCTTGTTTTATAGCATAATGAACTCGGCAGCAGATATATAGCCACTAAACTAACTACATTTTATTGCCAAGGCAAACAAATTCATATTAATATGTCATACATTTTTCAACAATGATCTGAGTACAATTCTCCAAATTCTACAGCGCCTGAAAATCATTTATAGTAAAGAGAAATACAAAATCACTTTTTCTAACTGTAAACAAAACCAAAATAACTTGTGCTTTTTCTTAAAAATCTCAAAAATATATTCTTCAAATTTATATAACAAAATCACTTTAGTGAAATTCTATCTAAAAATTTCAGTCTGCCTCAGTCTGCAAGCTGTGTTTTCAGTATTCACAATATTATCCTCTAAAATCAATACTCAATAGAAGTTATTTGGCTTTCCAATTTTAATATTCTGCTCTGCAAGGAACTTGTTATGGCATTCTTCTGCCACCCCTTGAAGCTCCTGCAATAAATTTCAAGAGTAAATAATAGCTTGAGCGAAAAGTAACAGCATTGCGGTCTATTTACAAAACTTCCATGCATGCGCTAGTTGCGTCGATGATTTTTATGAACCTTTAGCTCTCAATTATCATATAGCTTTCAGTTAATGCCTTGCATGCATACAAACAATTGATTTCAGAAGGATGATGCCTGGATAAGTTTACTTTTGGTCAAGATGCAAGAATTTCACCATTCGGAAAGCAGATTTAGTTGCTTCATATGCAGCTTTTATAGACTGTTTCCATGTTCCTCCAATCTCCCCATTTGTTTCTCCTTTTGATCTTCCATTGGGACTGAATATCCCGAAAGTAGGTGGCCAGCCCAGACATCATCTTTCCTGTATCGCAAAAGCAAAGCAAGTATCCTTTTCATAGTTCTTCTAAGTTTTTATCTATTTATTTTATTCAAAGGTTAAAAATCATTTTGAAGATCGCAGAAAATGTGATGTAAATATTCGAGTAAAATAAAAGGGTTTTCAAAATAACTTAAAAGTTAAAAGAGGTTGAGACTTAAGAATAGTTTCTAATCTCGCATTTATATAATCAGAAAATCCAATTCTAACTTCACTTACATATTACATCCATATGCCTAGGCACATAATGTCCACCGCCTATCCCAAAAAGGACTTTCTTCTTATCATTCGCCTCCTGTAAGAGAGTGAGTATTGATTCAGATTATAAAATTTTCACCAATTGTAGAAGGAAGCTCTAACATATAAAATGAAAGAATTTAAATATTGATTACAATTGGATAAACAAGTAAATTATTATAGCATAGGCATATTCTATCATCGGTACAATTTTTAACACTTAAAATTCTACCTGCTCCAGTTCCCGACATCAGTCCTCCCCCCGAGTCCAAGTCCTTCCCAAACTAACTGTAAGAATCCAAAACCAACATCATTTCAGTAAACAAAATAAATACTACTAGCACGATTATTCTCGGCAAAGCATGTTTTATGCAAAAGAATGTATCCATACATAGAAGTTCAACATATTGATGCAAATGTAATGGAAAAGTATAAAGTAAACTCAACCTGAGCCTATAACTTGAGCAGCATCTTGTCGCCCAATAGTCTTCCGTACTACCTATACCATAACAGAAATTCAGTTGTAAAACAAGATGTATCAATCTAAAATACATCTAGGAGGGAAGAAAGAGATCTCACCAATCTCCAGAAACATGGTTGTGGTTTGTCAAAGGTCCGTGATGTGGCTCCAAAGTAATCTAAATTGAGGAAACACATAAAATGATTGAAATTCAAACAAATGAAGGCATCTTGGTC